>JAFEMH010002747.1:0-315407 GCA_022495995.1 Adenophora triphylla var. japonica
TGACTTATCAGGGAAAGATAAGGGGCAGTACAGCTATGGAATCCTCAATGTAGTAGTAATATCTTGGCTTGGTTAGTACCTACATACAGATGAGAACACAATAAGAAGTTCAAACTCCAAACATAACTGGCGAGGGAGGGGTATTATAATATCAAAAAAATGCTTAAGGACCTGGACACATACGGATATCTGAAAGCTGGTGGGTCCAAGAATGCAACGCAAAAGATGCATGTTTTTAATTTTCTTGGATGTATAAAGACTTGTGAATACATCTATTTCCTCAATAGCACATCAATACCCTTTTGGATTTCTTTTTTGTTTTGCATACCCCTAGTGTACAATGGTTACCCTCTTGGTGCTCTTTTCTAATACATTTTCTCATCTAAAATAAAAAAGAAGACGAAAGAGACTGTGCACAACTTTGCCACGTGTTATGACTTTCAAATACAACAACAGCAACAATAAAGCCTTAATCCCAAAATGATTAGGGGTCGGCTCACATGAATCGTAGTATGGACTAGTCAATGAAGCGGTTATGACCCTTTCCAATATCTTTTTACTGTAAGTCTGTGAAAAAGGAAGAACAGAGATGTTTTAGTGAGGTTAGAGCTAAGGGTTACACATTTTGGTATGCAAAAGGGCAATATGTCTTAAACTATTTAAGACCTCACAGTAAAGGAAGCTTATGGAAGTATAATTTGCAGGTCATGTGTATCAAAATGTGCCTGCTAATGATCTTCCTGAATGCTCATATGAGCATTTTAACGACTCAGCCACCTATGAAGAAGCTAGTGTTCTGTATGTTTGGAAGCAGCAATTTCTGGATGCATTTGTGAGTACAATTCTGCTTCATATATTTTAGTTTCCATAGTTTGTTTGCACCGTGGACATGTTACTCTGAAAGCATCAGTATCTCTATGTGTGTGCATCTTTAGGTTTCATAGTTGCTTAAAATTTTCCTGAAATACTCTAATATATTATAGTCTGGTATATTTCTTTTCCCTAGTACCCTTGATCTCTGAAGTCAACATCCAATTTAATAGCACTTTCTGGAGTCTTTCAGATTCGAAGCTATTTTTGCATAACTGATGCCACAGTTTGTTTACTAGGATGCTTGTCTGCAAGTGCTTGACTTAACCTGACTGGTTATTTCTTGTATCCAACATTTCTACTATTGTCTTTAAGACTAGCTAGTATCTTTAAGCACTCAGTTACCCTAGGAAATTGCTGCACACACGAGTGATTTTAAGGATATGGCCTACTGCCTTCCCTTTCGACCCTATTTTTTGGATTTCATAAACATAATATGTACCAGAATATTTAGCATATTTGTGGTTATGAAATCTCAAGACTGGTCATATTGGTATTTATTGTTGCCAATCCTATAATATAATACGATTAGAGTGTTTAAGATTTGTTGAGCATGGACTGTAAACCCTTGAATCTATGATTGGAAGAAAAATATTGGCCTCTCGCTCTCTCTCTCTCTCTCTCTCTCTCTCTCTCTCTCTCAGTTTCTTTCTATTGTAATCATTACTTAATTTTAAATCTGATTGCAATTTATGCGATTTAGGTTGGAGGAGAATCTGGTCTTGTAGCCTTTAAATGTTCGAGGTTGTCTATCTGTTTCTTGCATAATGTAGGTGATCTTTTAACATGAGTTTCAAATGGCATATAAGAAGCTTCATACATGTTACACATGGTAAAATTGAGTTTTGATGCCTTCGCAAAGTAGTGGTTTCTCTATAGACCGTCCCCAACTCACAGCAACCTATTACATCTTCACCCTCCTTGTACATAATATTTCGAATTAGGAAATCCAAAACAGACTAAAAATTCTGAGCTTTGACAGAAAGCAGTGGGAAGTTAAAGCATTGTGATTATAAGCTTATAGATTCAATTCGTTTAAGATATGCACATGACTTGAGGCACTGACCTAAAGCTTCAAAAGTTTTATATACTTGAGAATAATGCTCATTTTATCATTTCCTTTACAATTTTTTCCTTGTATTTTTATTCCCAAACAGTTGGAAAGTCCACAATCGAAGAAGCTGAACAGTATCTTCTTGCGGGTGGCAAGAGTTGTTTGGCAGTTACTTCTAGCTCCATGGAGACTTCTTTTTGCTTTTGTACCCCCCTATCAGATTGCTCACGGGTGGATCGCCTTTATTTGCTCTCTATGTTTCATTAGTTGGATAGCCTACATTGTTACGATTCTTACGGATCTAATAAGCTGTGTCACAGGTTCTTCTCCTCAATAAATATTTGTTCTCTCGATCTACAGCTCATTTACAATACTTTTAAAGTAAAAAAGATCTACCCAGTGACTGAAGATATAGTTTTATCTCCATGGTTCATCCGCAGGAATAAATGGGTATGTCATTGCATTTACTGCATTGGCAGGTGGAACTTCGTGGCCAGACCTTGTGGCAAGTAAGATTGCAGCTGAACGCCAAACAACAGCGGACTCTGCCATTGCAAATATCACTTGCAGGTATTTGTCAGCTAATTCTTCATGCTGCAGCTCTATTAATGACTTATAAATCTCTATGTATGGCTCTTGAATAATGTGAGTCGGCTTGAGCTTGGCTCGGGCCCCACTTGTTCCAAGCTAGGCTATTTTTGGACTCAAGTAGAATGCTCAAACATGATTTTAGATTTGAACTATAGACAAGCCCAACTTGCATCAGCTTGGATAACCTCACATTAATAACACTACACACACACATATATATGCATATGTGTGTGATTATAAAGCATCTTTTTGATTTAAGACTTGAGCATTGCTTGTTTATACCTCATGTAAAACTAAAAGAAATATAATTGAGCTTGTTTTAGTTCTTCATCTCGAGTAAAGCTAAAGATTGATCAAAATAAAGAGCCAGTTCGACCATTTTGATCCCAGCTCTGCTTAAGAAGTTTAATTCACATCTCACCTAGTTGTTCTTGTTTGTTTCTGTAGCAATTCAGTGAATATATATGTGGGAATTGGGATCCCGTGGCTTATTGACACAGTTTCCAACTTCATAGCTTATGGAGAACCACTACGAATAGAGAATGCAAATGGACTCAGTTTCTCTTTGCTCGTTTTCTTCTCAACTTCTGTAGGCTGTATAGCTGTTTTGGTACTAAGGCGGCTTGTGTTTGGTGCCGAGCTTGGAGGGCCAAGGGTATGGGCCTGGGTTACTTGTGCATATTTCATGATGCTTTGGCTTATCTTTGTAGTTTTGTCCTCTCTAAAAGTTTCCGGCATCATTTGAGTGCCTTCTTTCTCTATAGTGATTGCCAATTGTGGACAATCTGTTATGCCTGGTGAGAAAACAGCACATAGACAAAGATAGAACCCAAAAATTATCTATTGCAGACACCATCTATATATCATATATTGTACACTAAACATTTCCTGATATTAATAAATGCATTGGCCTGAGCACCTGCTTGTATTATGTTTTCATTTGCTTTTGTCACATTCCGTTAAGTTTCTGACTCAATCCATTAATTTTGGACTTAAAAATTCACCAAACTCACAGGATTAAGTTAAAATTGTTTCATAAATGGAACACATTCAAAGAACAAGAACTCAAACAAATCTTTGAAAGCACAAAAGCTGATTTGTGCCACAGACATTGGTTACTTACATGGATGATAGCTAATGCATTGACATCAAAACAAGTACATGAATGATAAATGATCCTAAACAACATAAACAAGACAGAATTTAGAGGGTCTGGTTGAAAAAAAGGGTAATAAACATCCAAAATGCAACAAAAACTTACAACTGGAGAAAGAAGAAGTTTCCATGCTCAACAATGGCACTAGCAGTGAGAACACTTGCACGACAAAATGACACATTCCCTTTTGAAATAAAACCACCTCAACCATGCCACCGTTACACTGATTATATAAAATGAGAAGCTCCCTGTAATATTTCTCCTCAAACTCGTCGCGTAAGTTCCTCAAGCAATAGCACCTGTACAAGCTGTGACTGGAGCGGCATTCTGTTGTTTTGCAGTACTATATTTCTTGGTAATGAATCTGAAAAATGGGATCATAAAGACTTAATGGTGCAGTAAAAGAAAAGGACCAATCTTGAATGGACCCAGAATTGGATTAGTAGCTGAAGGCAATTAGCTGTGCAATCAAGCAAGCAAATTTGACAGATAAAAACGAATGCATTTGGTAAATCAATTTACAACGTGGTGAATATTTCGTGTCGTCTGGTTAAATCATAGCGTTTTTAAGAAGAAAAAAATAATCCAAATTCGAGTGCTTTTAAAAAAGTCCACTTTGGAGCTTTCCTCTGCATTCAAACATATTTTAATGGTAAAAAGACAAGCCCTAAAGTACTAGAAACTACTGATAACCAAGATCCGGACCCACCTGAAGAAATCCCGCCACAAAAGCTCATACATCAACCAATTCATCCCTGAATCAGATGGGCCGGAACCCCCTTCTTTCCGATTTGACGCAGCAGCAATAGTTCTGCATATAAAAAGTACATTAAGTACATGTTGGAGACTTGTAAATTTCTTGCATTCTTATTTTCACATAGAAAACAATAATTATGCAGCAAACCTGGAAGCAGACTTCTTAAGTTCATCAAACATAGAACGGGGAGAAAGACATCCCATTGCAAGCCAAGGTGATATCTTGCATGAGAAATTTGCTCCATATATTGTATCATTGCTTCCATCCTTAGACCCCTTATGTGGTTGTGCTTGGCATTCAGCAGCAAATTTTCTGAGTCTCTGCAATGCTTCAGTCTCTCCTCCGACAAGGGAAGCATTAGCAGCCGGTTTTCCATTCTACATTGCAGTCAAAGTGTCAAACAACATCACCACGTTGAAAGACAAGAAAGAGCTTCTCCCATTTCCTTTTCCTTTTTCATTTTGACACTTTGTGAAGCATGACAAAGATATAGCTTTACTAATTCAATATAAAATTGGAAACCGACTAGGATCAGTCTTTGTATTTCAGGGTTAGGGTCTCATGAGTTCTTGACGCTGTCATGATTTTGCATCGGGTTCACATTCATAGTAAAAATTCAAGTTTTTCCTTGTAGCTTGCATTGCCAGAATGTCTAAATTTAGGTGGACACTTGCTTTTGGGGGGTCAATAATCAGTAGTTTAAGCTCTACTAGGTGATTAACACTAACGTGAAAGCTTCACAATAAATAAGTTTTTATAATCGTAATTCCTATCTAGTGTCTAGAAAGGGAGTGGCTTTGTCGTGGTATCACAAACCAATCAAGATGATATGAGATATACTCCTTATACGTGATTGGCTGAGCTTTCAAACACTTTCAAAGTCTAACGTTCTAAGCAATGGCGGACATACTATGGTGCAAGCAGGGCCGCCTGCACCTGCTTGGCTTTTTTTTTTTTTTTTTTATTATTACACTAAACGACGTCGTTTTGGTATAGAGTATAAATATAACATCAGCCAATAGAATTAGAATAGGAAAGAGAGAAAATTAGAGGATTGTCTTGCGACAGCAGCGACATGGAATCGAATGACGACGACGGATGGAGGGGCTCACCAAAGCGATCGACCAAAGAGATTTACTGATTCGCACTCTTTGATTCTTCCCTATTCAAATATTTAGGTAATAACTCCATCTTTGTCGATTTTTTCATTATGTTATGTTGATTTCTCAATTAGGGTTAGAATTTTGTTTTGATTTTGATTTGAAATTTCGGATTTTCAACCCAATTGGTTCTTTAATCGATCAGAGTTAGATTGTTGAAGTGAGTATTATGTTTGTTTTGTTTGGTCTCAAAATTGAATTTTGAAAGGGATTCTTGAGCTTGCGAAGATGTTGGTCAACACTAAAAAACACCAAACATATCCTTATGTTTATTTGTTGATCACGTTGGCATTAGTACTTCCTGTTGCAACAGCTTCCGTTGAAAGAGCTTTCTCTGCGATGAATGTTATAAAAAATTATATGCGCAATCGTATGGGAGATCGATGGATAAATGATTGTTTAGTTGTGTATCTTGAGCGTGACACGTTTATTGCAATCGACAATGAGTATATTTTTCAAAGGTTTCAAAAGATGGCAGCTCGTAAGGGAGAATTGTAGATGTTGAAGTAAAATATTTTCTACTTTTGACTTTCTTTTGGTAGGTGTGATTTGTAGACATTGAACATCTAAATATGTTAGAACCTTTTGGCTCGTATTATTATGTAATGGATGCTTATTATAGAACATCAATTACTATATTTGTAATTTTATCTTATTTTTTCTGTTGTCTGTTTGTAGATATCTGAGTCTAGTTGTGTTTTTGGATGCTTATTGGAAAATTTAGCTGTAGGGGGCCGTTTGGTTCGGTGGAAAAAAAGTGAAGGAATGGAATGGTCAATGGAATTGAATTCCTGAAGGAATTGGAATGGAAAAAAACTGGTCAAACCCATCCGTTTGGTTGGCACGGAATGAAATTGTCATTCAATTCTTTGGCAAATCATGTTTGGTTTGAAAATACAAATTATAGGAATGGAATGAAAGCATATAAAATGACCAATTTACCCTTCTTTTAAATTAATTTTTTTTTTTTTTTTTTTTGGGGGGTAGAGGCGGGGGTATGCAAAAAAAAAAAAAAAATTTTTGTGGGGGGTGGGGGTAGGGCAGGGGGTATGTAAATTTTTTTTTTTTTGTGGGGTGGGGGTGGGGGCTGGATGGGGGGGGGGTAGGGCAGGGGGTATAAAAAAAAATTTCGTGGGGGGTAGGGCAGGGGGTATGCAAAAAAAAAATTCGTGGGGGTGGGTGGGGGTGGGGGCTGGATTAGGGGGGGGGGTAGGTGGGGGTATTTTGGTCAAATTTTTTTTTTTAAAATTCCATTGCCAAGGGAATTGGCCATTCCTCCCATATATGGAAGGAATGGCAAATTCCTTTGTGGGAAGGAATTCATCATTTCATTGGAATGAAAAAAATTAAAAAGCTTCAACCAAACAAGGCAAAGGAATTGGGGGAATGGAATTGGGCATTCCATTCCCCCACTTTACCCCCAACCAAACGCCCCCTTATGTTCTTGGGGAATGTATTGGTTTCTGTTTTTGGGGAATTTTTAGTAGAAATGTTTTAGTGTTATTTTTAAAATGTAACATGGCTGATGATTGGAATGCAGAGAGGTGTATGTTTCGAGGTTACATATTCCAGTCTTATTATGGAAGCTCAAGTGAGAAGGCAAGTGATATCCAATGCCAAGGTGAGTATTTGTCGGAGTAGCTAAAGTCATATCATGTCATCATTCTAATCTCATGCTCAGTGATTGTCTTTGTATTTGGATAATGCACAGGAAGTGATTAGTCTGAGTCCTGGTAGCTGAACTACTAGGCAGGCCGCAGGGTTGTGTAAAATTAGCCTGTACTGCTAATTAAACTCACTCTGAACTAGGCTTGAACTTGTACTCCCTGGCTCATTGCCATGATATTCAGTTGTTCCTTACTTTTGGGAAGTTCTGTGATTGCTGGTTTAAACTAACTTGCGAGCAGATAATATAACTAAAAAGTACATTGCTATGTTAATCACAGCTCTAAATTGAAAGTAACTGCAAAGTAGCTTTTTGTAAGTAAACTTGATATGAAAGAGGGAAGACGTAAGAGCTAACATAATTTGAGCATAGCCACTTTAGAATGATGATATTCTGGTTAGCATTCACCCTTCCAGAAATTCTTGGTGCATCTACTCTACGATAAACAACGTGTTCCGTCGTTATTTTGTTTGTATACGAATTCTCTGTTGTTATTTTAATTGCAACAATGCTTCATGTCATTGACCAAGTTGAGACCTCCAATCCCATTGATTATCAAAACCAGCTTCTAGATGTTGTCAAAACTACCCAGGTTAGTCTCTTCTCATGTCCATTGTAGAAAATCTCAACTTTGGAATGAGAATACATATTGCACTGGAGGTAATTTTATGGCATTATGTACAAAAAATGGTATGTAGTTAGCTTGCTGCTTAGATTATTTTAGTCGCACTAAAGTTGAATTGCATGTGGAAAAAATAGCCAAAAAAAATTCGGGGTGGGGGTGTGGGTGGGGGGGAAGACCCGAACCCCCATCTTCAATCCTTTGCTCCAAAGAATCTTAGCCCCCTTCCTTAATTTCCTGCGTCTGCCACTGGTTCTAAGTGATATTTCATCAGCTCTATTACCATTAACTCTGAACATTTTTCTTAAACGGAACACAATAAAATGGTTGCTTAATCTCCAATTTTCAAGCTACAACCTTCATACTCCTCTCACAGTGTGAGCATGAGTGTGTGCAGTTGCGAGGCTAAGTAGAGCCGAAGGGGATCGACCAACCCCCATGTTTAAAAAAAAATAAAAAATTACTAGTGTTATTTTTGTAAATATGTTTTGAATGTAGGGTAAAGATGAGTTTTTTACAATTTGACCCCCTTGATGCGAAATAAAATTTTCACTATAATTAAAAAATGACCCCCCTTCTTCTAGGATCCTAGCTTCGTCACTGAGTGTATGTTCTCCCATTTAAGTTAAACCTAGCCTAGTACTCAGTAGTTGTAGACGTCTTCTACCAGAGTAACTACTTTTAGCATTTCAACTTCACCCAGAAATATATCAAGACTGCCTAGGTAGTAACAATGATTAGTGGTATACTCCCTCCGTCCCAAAATGAATGTCCAATTTTTTTGAAATGTCCTCTTAATCAATGAATACAAAAAAATTAAAGACAAACAATGCATGAACAAAAAAAATAGAGCGAACAAAGATTAATGGTATACCTGACCCATTGTAGCACTTGGGTTGAGACCCAAATCGACCAACGAAGGAATCTCCCCCGGTTCCACATTTCCTCCAGAAGGCAATCCCCTCAGCTGATCCAATGCCTCAATTGTCTTCCTAACCTCCAAACCTTGCACTTTCTCCCTAAAACCACCATAATTAGTTGGCATTTCTTCCAATTTAAATGGCAAATCTTCAAGATGATACAAAGTACTGCCCCAAAAATATTTCACTTCCACCCCCTCATCTTTCATTGCAGTCTCAATTTTCTGTTCCCCTTTAACCTCATCATGAGAAACCTCCCTATGAGCATACACAGCTTCAGCCCCAACTTCTTTAACCAATTCCACCAATACGGTCTCGGGTTTTCCAATTCGGACTATAAGATCCGACCCACGTGCCTGCAAGTTCTTTCTCAGGTCCGAAACCGATTCAATCAAGAAGCTAGCACGGTACGGCCCGGTTTTATCAAACCCGGACGAGGATTTTCCGTAATCTCTCGGGTCGAAACAATAAACGGGTAGAACAGACATTGACTCATTGTTGGCTGAATTGAGTGACTCATTGTCGTAAACGCGGAGGTCATTGCGGAACCAGACGATGGAGGCGCGGCGGAGGGCGGCGCCATTGGAGGGGTCAGAAGGGCGGCGGGGGTTTATAGAAAGTGGGTTGTGGAGGGGATTGGAAGAGATTGTGGATTTAAAGAAGGGTTTAGAAGAAGGGAGGGAGGTGACGTGGGAGAGAGTGAGAACTGATGGAATTCGGTAGGGGATTTTGACTTTGGAGTGAGGAGAGAGGAGGAGGGGGTTGGGTTTGAACCTAGTGGGGATAAGAAAGTCGACGGGGAGGAGTTTGGAGAGGGAGAGGGAAATGGAGGCGGTGTTTGGTGGCGGGAGGAGGAGGAGTTGGGTTTGGTCGTCGGATTGAGATTGGGAATCTGGATTTTCTTGAAATTGAGATTTGGGATCCATTTTTGCTTGGAAGAAATTTGGAAATGGGGGGTTTGGAGATTACAATGAAGAAGATGATAAGCTGTTGTCTGTTTTCCTCTGTTTTGGTGTGTGTGGTGTGGGGGTTGTTGGTGTGAGGAGTTGTTTGGTGGCAAGTATGATTAGATGATTAACGTGTTTCCCAACTTAATATATACTCCCCTCGCCCCACTTAAATGTGCACTTTTTGAGAGGGTGCAAGATTTAAAATAAATTGGGGAAAAAAGTGATGTGATGTGTTGTGAATGTAGATGATTGGGTAAGAGAAGAAAAATGGAGTAAATGGGTAATGATTGTGAGTAGAGAGAAATGGGTCTCATTTTCATTTTAGAAAAGTGCAAATTATTGTGGGACGTCCAAAAGAAATCTTTTTGCAAATTATCGTGGGACGGAGGGAGTACTGTATACTCCCTCCATCCCATAATACGTTACCTATTTACTGTTGAGAACGGAAAATAAGGAATAATGTTATTAAAGTAGGAGTTGTGAGTGGGTAGGAGAGAAAAAGTGGGATAGAGAATAGTAAGTGGATAGTTGTTGTGAGATGACAAGTGAGTCCCATGAATAAAGAAGTATAAAAAAGTTTCTTTTTTAAGAAAATTTGACTTTAAAGTGGGACACCCAAAATAGCAAAATGGATAAGGTAATATGAGACGGAGGGAGTATATATATAATTGTTATTCGCTTCCACAATATTACTGAATACACGCCATTGATTGAAATGATCATATAGCCCGCTGTTATTTCCTATCCAAAACCCGACAATCTTCTTCTCTACCCGTTTCCCTGTCTATGACGATTCAAACGCGTCTGTCACCAATCGAAGATCCATCATGATGCCGACCTAGCCACAATCCTCGTACTCATTCCTTTTCGCCTTCTTAAACACCTCAATTTTCACTACTACCCTTTCCAATTCCTCCCTCGACACCTTCGATTCTCACGTTCTTAACAGTTTTCGCCCATCATCGGCACCGGTTAAGATTTACATACACGATCTATCCCTGGAATTCACTTACGGGGTAATAGAGAGTTAGGCGCTCGTACGCGACAATTCGACGACAACGATTCTAAGCTGAATTCTGTAACATCCAGCACAATGATCAAACTTATTGTTTTCATTAATGCAGGGTATGGGTGTGGGGTGTTTTTTGTTGATTTAGATGGTGTAGATTTAGGAGTTTAAAAGAGTAAAATAAAAATAGTGGTGGGGTGTCTAGTATTGAAAGATTTTTTTTTTTGGTAAACTTAGTATTGCGTGGATATATAGTAAAGTTGCGAGAGTGAATAACAATTAATGTAAAATTATTTTAAATATCATAATAAATAATTAAAATTTATTATTAATATATCATTGTAAATATTATTAATAATAATTTTTAGATATTGATTAGAATAATTAAATTAACTTAAAATTAATATTCAAAGTATTTTTATTTTTTTACTAAACAAAGTACTTTGTATTGACATAAAAAAGAAATTACAAAAAATAATGTAGATTGAGGCCCTAAAGTGAAAATAATAAAGTTATAAACCCTCAACTGATATATTATGTAACTCCAAGGTGGTAGAGTGATATTAAAACCTATTAAAATCAGTAACATTAGGCGCGTACCAAGAGAAAAAAAAAAACATGAAGTGTTGTTTGGGTCGTCATTCCACCCTTGCAACGCCAACACTCTTTTGGGCTCTTAAGCGACCTAAACATGGCGTCTTAAGAGCCACCAGTCTCAATTTCGACGGCAGCAATGGCACCGACGCCGCCATTACTCGCGCCTCGCTTCGTCTCCAGGAGTCCCTTCGTCCAGGCAAATCAAACGCCTTCTACTCAATTGTTTTCTTCATTCACACATTTCATCAAACACCTTTCACACAACCATATTTGTTTTGGCTTTTCTGGACCGAGTGACAGTTATTGATTGCCATAGTTTCTTCATTCAGACATTTCATCAAACACCTTGTACTCATATATTTTTGTGGCCTCAAAATTTGCAGAGCCTATGTTTGTGGATCCATATGCTGGGTGCTTTGCTCCTCCTGATGAAGGGATGGACATAGATTCGGAGCAACACCGGCACCAATACTGTCTTGGAACAAAGTACATTGATGATAAGTTGGTCTCCATAATGAAGAACGACGATGGACCTAAGCAGGTACCATGGCTTGGCTCCTACGACAAATATATGTTGTTGCATTGTGCTCTTGATTAACGTGTGATGTTTTGCTTCTCGTTCTTTGTGTTGCAAAGGTTGTTTTGTTAAGCGATGGCATGGATACACGGGCTTATAGGATCAGTTGGCCTACTTCAGCTGTAATTTATGATGTATCTCCAGAGAGAGTGTTCAAAGGCACAGCTCAAAAGCTTCAAGGTTAGCATTTTCTAGAAAATAAAAAAGCACAATAGGGATATTTGAAACGGGGTGTTGTCAAGGCCTAAGATTTCTTTAGTTCGTCTCCTTAACCACTAGGACATATTAGCCATTTTGTTTAAAATCGGCGATTTTTTATAATAAAAGAAGTTAGATTTTTGGGCCCAAAAGCATCTTTGGCTTAGCCTCAGGGCCATCCCTACCGGGACTGGCCATCCTAGTTTTTTTTTTAATATCTGCACGTATGCTACCTTTGGTTATGAGGTAAAGAAGTGCTGATCATATTTCTTTAGGGTTTGTTAGACATTGAAGCTAAGATTCCAAAGAAATGCTTGCTCCTCCACGTTCCGCTGGAATCATCTAATATTCTACAAGATCTACGTGATAAAGGATTTAGCGGAAGCAGGCCAAGTGTATGGGCATTCCAGGTGATTAAGGATTTTCTTCCAAATGGGTGTTGGACTTAATCATTTGGTGCTCGTTTGACCGGGAATCATTAAGAGATTGCTTGTTTTTTCCTCTACAGGGGCTTCCTATTACGAACTTGACTAGTTTCAAAGATATTCTGTTTGTTGTCAGTAGCTTAGCTATGAAGGGATGTCTTTTATTGGGAGAATTTCCTACTTGGTTGTCAGAAACTGAGATGGGGAACAAGGTCGGCGTTTAATTTGATCTTTGTTTGTTTTTCGGTTACTTGTATATAGTTGTTGCTCATCTGTTCAGTGATACCTCTTTTGCAGATCACTAGAGATAGATGGATGTACAAGCTATTCATGAGCTACGGCTTCAGTGTGAAGGTGATTGGGTATGACGAGGTTGCAAGGGACATCGGTAAACTACCAGCATCCAGAGAGTATAAGAACGTACTTTTCATTGCAGAACAGTTGCGACTTTCTGACGATCAGGTGATCACTCTGATTTGATTGTCACCGTTAAACTCAACATTCACTCGTTTCTTTTGAGCTCTTTTTTACTCCCTCCGTCCCAAAATGTATGTTCAAAAAAATTCAAATCTGCTTTTGATCATGATCAAGAGTAAATTTAAAATTTTTTGGACATTCACTTTGGGAGAGAGGGAGTCCTATTCAAGAATTGAGCCTTGGTGTCAATTTGTCTACTACACTGATTTAATGTGTAAATTTGACAGGTGGAAACATGGAGGAGGGAGTTTCAGAGAATAGAGGGAGAAGGTGATGAAGAAGGGTTCGAGGAGCTTTAGATGTTGTAAGGAAAGGTTCATGGCCTGTCATTATGCCCGTGTCAACAAATTTTCTCCTCAAAATGAATATTTTCTCGTACAATGTTGCAATTTTGGTCCAAGTACAATACGATGTCAAACGGCAAATCAAACATCACTCATAAGATCAAAATTTCCGCACTGAAACACTTTTGGTGTCCGTAATTAAAACCACACAAATAGACATCTACATTTTATACAATGGCAGCAGCTTAGAAGCACAGACGCCATAAAGAACTGACGTGCTGACTTGAAGAATAAACGCTCACAAGAACATATATCGAACCAACTGTTGAACCTACTATGGCAAGAAACCGTAAATGATGGCATAAACATAGGATACTGGTAATAATTAATATCATTGCAATACTGGCATTGTTGGGCGGGGTCTGACAACATTCATCACGCCTCTGGCAGTTGCCTGTTATAACAAAAAAGAGCAAAAACCCAGGATAATAGTTATTAGTATCGAACTCAAAACAAGTTAATAGAGATGACCAAATAAAACTTACCTCAAAGAAGGAATTGTAGTTTAGACGTAAAAGAAAACGCCTAAGGAATGGGGCTCGCTGACTACCAGCTAGCCTGCTACTTCGGAGTATTGTGTACAAAGAGTTTGATTTCTTGTTAAATTCCTGGAAAATGTACAAGGAACGTCAAAGGACTTTATAGAAGTGCACAAACGTAATTTTATTTACAAGGTTTTATACTCGTAATTAAGCAACAGAATTATCAAAAATATCTAAAATTGTACAGTATAAAAAAAGTTTTACTTCAACCATCGTACTTTCACTCGACTTCCACTTTAACAATCATACTTTATTTTTTTGCAAAAAAAAAAAAAATCTACTTTGGAAAACCTCTCATCCCGACCCAAAAATCGCGGATTTGGGCACGAATTAGTGACGGATTAGACACGAACTTGTGGTTGCGATGGAAGGTTTCCCAAAGTAGAGTGGTTTTTGTGCAAAAAATAAAGTATGATAGTTAAAGTGAGTCAGGTGAAAGTACAATGGTTGAAAATGAATTAAAAATCAGACGGTAATATTGGCACGTTGCAAAGTTAAACAGGCAAAGAGTAGTCAACTTACCTCAGTTATATGCTCCAGTTCAACAGTATTTGCACCACTTTCTTGGTTCTCAATCTTCCAGCAGAACTGCAAGCAAAGTTTCATGATCCCATCCAATATCCTTGAGACAGAGCCGATATCCAAGAAAGATTGTGAAATCAGAGCTGACAGGTACCTGAGGCATGTGTAATAGATGCAATCAATATACCTATTGCAAATTCAAACAATCTTTCTAAATCCGCACTACTAGGATGTGTGAGTCTCATTGCTTATAGGTTCAGGGCAATCATTTTGGGAGCAAAAAGGTCTACACAACTTTGTGTTTCCATTGAGCCATTATCCATATGTTTTTAAAGAAATGAATAATCTCTGATACAAAGGGTGTAAACAAGCAGACAGAACGGTGAGCCAATATCCATATGTTTTTCCTATATTCACTTACTCTTGATGGAAGCCGACCAACTCAACGAAATCACGGGAATCTTGAATATGAGCTTGCAGTACATTCCATTGGGATTCTATTACATCGACCTGAGAAGAAAACAAGGAAGTGGAATTGGTTGCAGAACTAAAGAAATAAATAAGAGAAGATTCTAAAGAGTCATTATGGTTCCATTAAGCTGTAAACCAACCCAATAACTTCTCATAAAAAACCTTTTCTACATAATTGTTCAACCACTCTTAATGTTAATAGTACAAGATGCCAGGTCGCATTTGCACTCCAAAATTGGTATGTACTAGGCTTATAAGTAGCTAATGTAGTACCAAAGAATTTTTTTACTACCTCTGACCCAAAATGAATGACTGGGATTTTTTCAAATTTGCTCTAAGATCTATAGCAAATAAAATTGTATAACCAGCTTCACTCCATATTGGTTCAAGCTCAATATACTCCTTCAGAACCTTGGGTGTGAGCTATGGGAGGTTTATTTACCAAGGTTACTTCTCAAGCAAAAATGACTAGGCTTTATCAATCAAGAAAATGGCACTTCATCTCTAACTCTACACTCAGCAATAAATGCAAAGTTCCATAGTGACGCAAGATATTAAAGAAGAGTAAAGAAGAATATTAAAGGAAGTCAACAGAGGACACAAAGGACCACTCTTAAATTGCGTGTTGAGTCATGTCAAGTAATACATCACACTACACCGTGCATCAAGTTCATTATGACATGATACATTGACATCTTCTGAGGCTACATATTCTGTGGCATCCTTTATAGGATGCTTTGTAACATGCAATCAGTTTCTGCCATTGAAACTGATTATGCTGATTTTCTCTATCAGGGAGTGCAAATGCTGCTAAAAGTACCGTTAACCCAACTGGCATGAAAATTGCATAAGCGCCTGTTGACATAACACATGGACACAATTTTAATGTAAGTCACAGGAACATATAACTGAAGCAATAACTACCGACTACTCATTCAAGAGGTATCTCCTGCTATTCGTGGGAGTACAGGACTGTGCATATTTCAAGTGGATAACATGCAAAAGCATGGAGTGGGAATGGAAGTGCCAAGACCAAGTCAACTATCATGGCTACAGATTGCTAAAATCGACCATATAAGTTAAATTAGCAGTACCTATCTTATTTAGAGATATCATGCACAAAGTATGTGACTGAGACTTTGGTTAAATAAAGGGTAGGGCCTAAAGTCTACGGAGTAGTACCAGTTTGAGGCATGACGTCCAAATTTTAGCAAAATAGGGCCAATAGTGCCAAACTTGATCAATTTAGGGCTTTTGACAGAATTCGTTAGAAACCTTAGTTAAGTCACATGTGCCTTGAACGAGATAAATGAATTGGATTACTCTGAAATGGGTATTAGTAATTAATAATTAAAATTAAATAAAGTAATTAACATATTAAAATTTTGATTTTAATTATTTTTTAGATATAAATAAATAAATGCTTTATTAATAAAATTTTCAAAATTAAATGACAAGAATTATTTCATCATCATTTTGGGTGAAGATTGAGGTTTAGTAGACCAAAGAATCAACATCAAATAGATCCACAAAAGAGCTGAAACGAAGCAAGCAGCCATGGAAATGGGAAAATGTTGAGTACCTTCCTATTATAGATGTAAAAAACAATGTTCTGGAAGTACCAGAACCCAAAAACAAGACCCAGTTGAAGTGTTTTGTTAGGCTTGGAGTCCTCAATTTCGCCGGTGGGTCTGATTCTTGTGGGGTTTCAGAAGCCGATTTCACAACTTGAGACAAGGGTTTCTTTAGGGGAAATTTCTCAAACGGGTGATGGGCAAAACTTGAGATCTGAGAACTGGGTTTAGTAAAAAGCCCAATGGGTGGGTATGGAGTTTGGTGAAGCTAGAAACTTTAAAGGGTTCAAATTTGGTGATTGGGAAAAGTTGATGGGTCCTTTGCAGATGAAAAATTGAGGCATCAATGGGGTATTTATGCCTGGATTTGGTGAGGGTGACATTTGAACATGATAGAAGATTTAGGGTAAGCATTTTCTGAGGGAGATTGTGCGGCGAAACGAGGAAGAACAAGGGGAGAAAAAAATAATAAAATCAAGATTTTACCATATTAATTACTTTATTTTATATTGTTTAAAATTTTGAGTATAAATATTTGAAAATTTTATATTTTTCAACTTTAAGTTTAAGTATTTGCATTTAACCCCCTCAGAATTAATACCCATTTCAGACTAATCCAATCCATCACGTGCAAGGCACATGTGACTTAACTAAGATTTCTAATGAATCTCGTCAAAAAGCCCTAAATTGATCAAAGTTTGGCACTATAGGCCCTATTTCGCTAAAATTTGGACGTCATGCCCCAAACTGGTACCACTCCGTAGACTTATAGGCCATATTTTGTAATTTACCCTTAAATAAATCCCAGTCTTTTCTTCATTTATAAACAATACTTTGGATAGACAGCTAAACTATGAAGCTTTGAAATTCCGGTAATAAGTTTCACCACTTTACATGCAGCATTGTTGTGAACTCCTAAAGAAGAAGAAAAATCAAATTCTCCTTGAACAATTAACTGGAAGTGGTTTCACAGATAACCAAACCTGGATATAAAATTGTAGATTCCTAATCAAGAAAGCCATATGCTCCCTGACCCTCCACATAGGTCTAAATCGTTGCCGCTTCTGCTGAGAGGTTGAGTGGTCAGTGCGGCGCTTGGCAAAATCCGAGTGATCTTGCTGCATCACAGAGGCCCACGACTTCTCTAGTTCCATTTGTGTCCGCTTCAGACGGAGTAAATACTGAAAGATCCTGCGATACCTGGAGAGCACAAGTGGTTACTTGAATAGAGCAGTGCTACCAACTGAGCAAGGCTGTAAATCCGGATTTTATAACAACAGGGTGCCAAACAAGAAAAAATATGAAGGTAAAGATAAGATCAAAAGACTAGCTCCAGGATTGCAGGCTAGAAAATGACGTCGTGACAAGATCTTGTACCTAGAGAGTACTTCTTGCGTAAAGAACAACTGCAATGGCCAATCAATAGAATATTCTAGAGCAATACCATCCCATCCATCAAGGGACATCTCTGACAAAGCATCAGATGACACACCCGGGTCTCCTTCAGCGTAAACTTTTGCTTTAGGCAAATCTACTTGGGAAGACTTGATGTTGATTCCAAATGCAGGCATCCTAGAGGTGTCAAAGCAAGAGAATTGACGGAATGTTTTCTTTACAGAAGACAACGTAGGACATATAAACTACAATACAATGAAAGGACAACTCCATTTTGAATCAGATATTTAGACAGCTGACAGCATGGATACTTACCGCAACGATACTCTTGGAAAATATTTGTCCTCATCACCAATAGTCTTAATTGCAGCCTGCATCAGCCACATGCAACTCTGTTGAGTCTTGTTTTCAAGTATGAATATGAAGCGGTTACAAATGTATCGTGTACCATGACAATAACTACTGACATGCAACTAAAGAAAATAAACCGGAGCCAGACATCTACTTCAGATAATCATCATAAAAAAGTGCATCTCCCTAGTTTTGGTAAAAGGTGTTACGAGTATTCTGAAATTAAAACCACTGATTTTATAACTTTTAGTGCCCATAACTTTGTTCGCTAGGTTTTATTTTTCCTCCCTTTCAATTCCTGAATTGCACTTGCCATTAGAAAGAGCATTTGTTCGTCTTAGAAGGATAACTACAAAAGTATGTTTATTACGTCAACAGTAAACCACTTTGATGATCCAATGTTCAAACAGAATCAACAATGAAAAATGGGATTAGAACTCACAACGCAACATAAAGAAACTGATTTAGGGGTAATAACAAGATTAGGAGCAAAGTTAGCGTTGCTTTTTCACAGTATGCGTCAATTTCAGAAAAGAAAGTACCACATAGGAATATCTATAACAAAAAGATCTGCATCCAAAAGTGTTCAGCAAAATGCAAATGACTAGTTTCACAGAAAATTCATGCTTACTGACCAGCTGAAATGGAACCATAAGATCAGCTTCAGCAGTTGACTGACGAGGTGGTAGACGCATTAACTGACGACTCTCCTCAAGAAAGCTCTGTCATATCAATTCTATCTTGTTAATAGAAAAGGTCAAAATTCAAAATTAACAGACGAGCAAAGATGGGAGTTTCAGAAAAGAAAATTAATATCACAAAAGGTGAAGCTAATCACTTTGGCTTTAGTATAGTTTGGCCCCAAGAAGTTAACATGGTTTGATATGATGGCCGATAATGCAGAACATAAGTGTGCACGATCATGGAAGTATTTGGCCGATATACCGAAAGATATAGGAGATTCATGGCATGCTCAATATTGTTTCTCTCTACATTTTTGAGAAGCAAAGAGACGAGAATGTGTTGGACCCACTAATTAGTCATCTTTTTCTTTCTTGATTGTCGATGTTCACTATCCTACACGAATTCTGCATCTGGGTCAAAAGAAAAATACATGTGTATAGCAGATAAATGTTACAAATTACATTTGAAGATATTGGGGTTACATTAGATGTGGGAGTTCCTCTGTAGTTTCTAAATTTTCCATCTGACAAAAAAAATATATTATCCGATTTAATTTTATATTAGCTACGCTATATGATCTCTCAGTTCCGTCATTTAAACTTTAAACAAGGATATTATATGTTCAGATGTTCCATCCGTTATATAAACACACACACACACACACACACACACACACACACATATGCATGTCTGCCTATTGTGTGTCAATAAAACACATCTAAAAGGAAAAGAACTCCTGATAATATGCTGGTTTTGTTTTTGTGAAGTTATATTCTCTACCGTCGTTCACCCTGCAGATGGAATCAACATGTTATTAAGATAAAAGAAAAACTGAGGCAGGTCCATCTTTTACCTGGAAGAAATCACCTTTAGCTAAAAGAAAATAATCTTTGATGGCCCTCAAATGACCATTAAGATCTGCACGCACAACCACAAGCTGTAGATATAGGTGAAAAAGATTAGAAAAATTGCTGGTCAAAAAAAAAAGACCAATAACTTGGCACGCTTTCAACCTGCCAAAGATGACTGGCTGCAATTGCCCTGATTGAGTCAACTGCACTCTCAAATGATCTTTTGTGGAACTCAGACGATTCCTGATTAACAATTAGCCAATGTTCAGGAAAAGTAATAGATATTTCGACAAACAGAGGCAAATTTATAGTTTAAGTACAATTCAAGTGGAGTATCAACTATAGTAGACTAGAAAATGACTAAAAGATCAGGACCTTCAAGTTTCGCAGCAGAGATTCAATCTTATCAGCCTCCAATTGTGGAAGTAATTCCTCTTCCATTGACGGTGTATCCAAAAACCGAAATCCAGAACTTGGATTCCTAAGGACGCTGACTGCTTTTCCAGCAAAAAGAATGGATTCTGCGACACCCATTGGTATATAATCAGGCAGCATATCCTGCAGTTCCAAGCAGAAATATAAATCGTAAGAGCCATGGGAAATCACTTCACTAAGTAGCAAGAATAAAACAGGTTATAACATAGATGTCGAAGAGCATAAGACAGCGCATGTCATAAAATGACCAAAGCAAGATGCCAGTTCATAGGAAGAACTCAAGCTGAAAGTATTGTCCTAAGCTAGTAAAGAGCTCCAATAAACCTTCACGGCTTCACCAGCCACTGGTTTTGACAGTATTCTCTGTGATAGTCAGTCATGGGCTGTCTCTCAGCCAGTTTAGACCAAACAAGACAAATGCAAACATGGAACTCTAGCCTTACTATAAAAAACAATATACCATAATGATAATTAAGCACATAATCTATGATGCTCGGACTCGGGTACGGGTGTCAGACACACGGGTATGGATCCAAGTCCACACCCACACCCATGTCCTATCCTTCGGGCACAGGTACTTTGACAAAATTGAAGGGTCTGAGCATCACATAATTGTTATTCCAAACCTCCAAAATAACACTAAAGAAGTTTTGAAACTGGGAATTTTTTTTTGAGAATGACCTCAATTTCAACAGAAAGGTTAGTGACACAGAAGAATTTGGACAGAGAAGGAAAACTCCAGCATGAAGTTCAAATCAATAACATCACAATGATAATGTTGAATAGCAAAAAATAAGATCATTATTACAAAGGTAATCAAGATCTTAAGATCTGAAATAATGGATATAAATATCTTAATACCTAAAACACAATGATTGAGAAACCACATAAATTACCAAAGAGATATGGAATCCTGAGTGCCAGTCACTCAGAGAAGCATCATGAACTGACATGCTTGCTAACTTTTCAAGCATATCTGTATGAGATGAGGCATTATCTGCATCTCTTTCTTCTTGCCTGAAAAAGAATAGTTGAACAACTGTGATCATGAAAGGAAGATGTTGATAGGTTCCAAGCAACCTACAAATGCATCTTTATAGCTATAAAATCTTAACAGACACTTTCATGTTTGCAAGGTAGTAATATCAAAGTGTTTTGTAGAACATACATCGGCATGTGCATCCCCCTAGTTAATCCAACCAGAAGGGACAAAGATGAAAAGAAATCAGTCAGGAAGGACCAATGCAGATTATTGCACAAACCTGCTGATGAAAAATTCTCCATATTGATCATGAAGGATCCCATATACCATCCAAGAGGCAAGTTGGCTGTACATGACCTGATGACCATGCCAAAGAAGTCTGTGTTTTGGAAACGAAGAACAAAATATAGTGATGTGAGTTTGGACTTCAATTAAAGTGTTCATCCATCACATTGATTACCAACAAATAAGGAAATAAAGAAATCCCCGCTGACTTATTTCTTCTTCTTTATTTCATCTAGAACAGCAAATACCTTGTCTAATCCATAATCAATTGATCTTTACTGTTACCATACTCTCACAATGACCAAACTATATACCGTAGACATGTATGCCAGCATTTGGAGTTAAGTAGGTACATTCATGTCACATTGAGAAAGCCCGAAAAGGTGACAAACCCAATCAGCCAGACTCAGGGCGTCATCTAATAGGCCTTTTTCCTTATTAGAGCATATCAGTAAGGCTTATATGTTTTAACTGTCAGGCTCAAAAAAAAATGTCCATATTAAAAACCTAGGTTGTTTCACGATTTTTCAGGACTGTCCAACCATGACACTGAATCATACATGATTAAGACGATATACTTTCCATGCAAGTTATAAGAATCAGGAGTAAACCAGTTGTAATTCGTACCTATAGGAAATTCGGTGCTTCTAGAAGTTTCAAAGGAACTTTGACTTCAGTATAAAATAGACCTTAGCTACTTCAGCGGACATTTTTATTCAGCTTTTTATGGTTTGTTAATTACTCAACTCATCTAAAAGCTTAAGATGTTACAGAGAGGCGAGAGGCCCAACAATGTATATCGTGCTATAACAATCCCCTTCACGTGCATACGTTGAGAGGTGCACTTTATATAAGGCCAACACGTATCCTTGTAATATTTTTAGGATAAATGCAAATTGGGTGATATGAATCTGGTCCTTGCCAAACCATGAGATATGAGACCATGCTAAGTATCTAATGTATCTAAAATCAAAAGTTGTTAGAGAGAGATGCAATAACGTATAACATGTTTTAGCAGAGTAATAGTTTTTATACTTCATTGTTAATCTAAGCATTCTCAATTATCAAAGAACTCTGAGCAGAAAATATAAATTAAGAGATCTAAATATTGTAATCTCATGACAGAAAATATTACCGTTGAATGCATGTTTGCAACTCAGGCACACCGCAATGGCATCGTTTATGCAAAAGGTTAAGAAGTCGTCCTCCACATATACCATCACGCTCAATCTCAAGAATCAACTCATAGAGAGGCGGAAGTAGAACAAAAAACTAGAGAACCATCCATTAGTGAAAACTCAAAAACAAGAATTGCAGGAACTTCAAACTAGAAAAAAAATGAGAGGAAAATCAATGCCAATGTAAAGCAAGGTCAAGTAAACTAGAAAGCAGAAACTAAGTCACCGCACAAATTAACTATGGTGGAGAGCAACTATGGGTAGGAATAAAGTTATTGAAGACCAAAAATTAGTATCACTCCTTAGTGCCATGAGAAAGCCTAAAACAAAGCAGACTGCACAGCCAGCTCCACCAGATAAGTCAAAACAAGTTCCATGTTCCTTTATTCATCAGATCTTTTAAAACAGGCAACCAAAAAAAAAAAAAAAAAGTCTAGATAATCCAATCCACAAATTAAAATAAAAATTATCAATAAAATCTACCTTATTAAGGCCTTGAGTCACTGTCCCCAAGATGGGCATAGGATCAGACAACAACTTCTGCTCAATGTGCAGAACAGCTGATCTGTAAACTGATAGCACCTCCACAATGCCATTAGCAATTGCCCTCCTATAAACACTATGTTTTTCCCTTTTCTCCTTCAATAACTCAGAAGTACGTAATAATGGAGACTCATCCGCAGACCTTATCCAACTCAAATTCCGAGACTTAGTTGCAAAACGATCAAGTTCTTGATAGTAAAACCCTAAAGTAATAATCCTCTCAATAACATCCCTGCAAGTCATTAGCACCACCACATACATATATTCAGAACCAACTCACATAGCTCATTGTCACTCAAGTAAAAAGCAGTTATCATATCATCATATATAGCGTTAAAGGAGTAATAATTTGACTTTTTAAGGTCAATCTAACATTTTTTTTGAGTTGATAGTCAACATACATTTATGATAAACTACAATTACAGCACCAGAACAGCAGGTTTTATAAATTCGAAAAAGCAACTATAACAATAACAAATACTGAACTGAAGACAGACAAATTGACTTTACAAAATCAAAATTTCTGAGTGCGTATATAGTATCTAACATTCTAATTAGGTAAAGGTAGTAATTCGGTTTAGGTTGTTGAAATTGAAAGGCCTAACTAACAGTAGAATGATGGAATTATAAGTTGAAGAATTGAGTGCGTAATTACCTTTCGCTCGGCTCTAGGAAGGAGATATCGGGGGCAAGCTTGAAGGATTGATGGTCGGAAATGGGGGCGTCTGGGGAGAGATGAACGCCGAGAGATTGTTCGTGCTCTCTGACGTCGATGATGAGATCGCCGGTGTACCCTAAAAGCGCCAGTAGTAATTCGTGCAACATATTGAGTTACCAATTTGACATTAAACAGTGAGAAAGTGTTTGTGTTGATTTGATCAGTGAGAAATTGCCGCTGAACAAAAAAAAAAAAACACTCCGTCCGTACAAGTTTTTTTTTAAATTTAATCCTATCTCAAAAAAAAAAAAAATTTAAAAATTTAATACAATTTCACAGTAGTTTGATACAAATTACAAAGAGGAGGCATTTCTTAATACTCCGTACTCCCTCTGTCCCATAAAACATTACTCCTTTTATTATTTTGGGCATCCCATTTTAAAGTCCCACTTTCCTAAAAAGGAAATTTTTTAATACTTCTTTATTCATGGGATCCACTTGTCATACTCACAACACTTTTCAAATTTACTATTATCTCCACTCATTCTCTCTCCTCCCACTCACAACACCTATTTTAATAACATTATTCCTTATTTTCCGTTTTCAACAGTAAAGAAGTAAAGTTCTATGAAACGGAGGGAGTATGACACAAAAAATCGACAAATTAACAGCGATAATTATCGTAAGATTGAGAAAGGAAAATGTTATTTCAAAGAGGGACAATATACTCCCTCCGACCCAGCAAGAGTGTCACCCTTTTAGGGGTGGCACGCAAATTAAAATAAAAGTGGGAAGAAAAAAATATTGTGAGTGTAATTTGAAAATAGGAGAGAGAATTAGTGGAGGAAATAGTGAATTTAAAAAAAGTTGTGAGTGTAGAGGAGAGAGAATTAGTGGAGGGAATAGTGGATGGGATAATAGAATATTAATAAAACATTTCCTTTTTAAGAAAGGTGACGCTTTAAACGGAACGCCATTTTGAATAAAAAGTGACACTTCTGCTGGGAGGAGGGAGTATATCCTATATAAAAAGTAACCTCACTTAGAATTTTAAAATAATTTTAATTATTTTTTGTGAAGCTTTAAGCATTATCATAAAACTAGTGCTACACCCGTGCGTTAAACGCACGAATAAAAAACTATTTCAAAGAAAGTTAGAAATATTAAGAGAAGTTGCTCTCCGTATAGAGTAAGTCACACATCTATCCCTTTTATTTTTTCCCTTTTTCTTTATAGCAAGTCACTATCTTACAAATGTGAAATGACAAAATGAACCAAGTTTTCAATTCCAAAACTGGCTGTAAGCGGGAAACGAAAATGAAAATCTTTCTTGAGAAATTAAGGAGCTATGAAAAGTCTTAGTTAAAGAGCTACTCCCTCTGTCCCGCTACAAATCACACACTTTCTATTTTGGGCGTCCCATTACAAATCGCACACTTCCTAAAATGGCAAAGAATCTTTACTATTCCCTCCACTCATTCTCTCTCCTACATTATTTTAATACTCTCAACACCATTATAATTTACTATTCTCTCCACTCATTCTCTCTTCTATTTTACTTTTACATTCACAACATTTATATCATTATTTTTTTCCTTAATTTCCGCGCAAACAGTAACAGTGCGGTTACTAGTGGGACGGAGGGAGTATTTGGCATGATTAGACGCCCTAGGCGTGACCTTGGTGCCTTAATATTCCATTTGGTTTTCAGAATGGCGACTCAAATCAATTTTGGATGTCTGTTAATTTTTTTGGACGGAGCCACCACACATGCAACTCACGTGAGTTTTAACGGGTCAAAAATGTCATTTCCCCTATAACCCACAACCCACGCCAAATCCCTATATGCGTAAGAATAGGGCTGTTACACGAACCGAGCTGGCTCGAGCTCGGCTCGGGCTCGGCTCGAAAAAAGCTCGAGTTCGAGTGGGCTCGAGGTGAACTCGAGCTCGAGCTCGAACCGATTTTCAAGCTCGTCATTTTTTCGAGCCGACTCGTGTTCGGCTCGTATGTTCGACGAGCTCTGTTCGAGATCGACTCCTTTGAGCTCGACTCGGGCTCGGCTCGTTAAAAGCTCGAATAAATTTTAGTATATATATATATATATAAGTCGAAGCTCGAGATCGGCTCGTTAAAAGCTCGTTTGATTTCAGATTTTTTTTCAAAAAATAAGTCGAAGCTCGAGCTCGGCTCGTTAAAAACTCGTTTGATTTCAGATTTTTTTCAAAAAATAAGTCGAAGCTCGAGCTCGGCTCGTTAAAAGCTCGTTTGATTTCAATTTTTTTTCAAAAAATAAGTCGAAGCTCGAGCTCGGCTCGTTAAAACTCGAGTTCGAACAGCTCGTGAAAAGCTCGCGAGCCGGCTCGCGAAAAGCTCGAAACTTGATTCGAGCCGAGCTCGAACATGCATTCTGGGCTCGAGCTCGAGCTCGAGAAAAGCTCGAGCTCGATATTTTTTATTCGAGCTCGAGTTCGAAACTTCAAAGCTCGGCTCGGCTCGTTTACAGCCCTACGTAAGAACCCCCCACCCAACCCAAGGTTTGATTTTATCTGTAAATGAAATAGGGCACATCCCGCGATTTGTCTCCGCCAGCATACTGTGGGGCCGGTACCTGGTGGTCCAGGATTAGTCCGGCAAAGCTGGGAACCTGGGTATCAAAAAAAAAAAAAAAGATAGTCCCACTTTTTTAACTTTTATAATGATAATTTGATTGAATTTTAATAAAAGATTTAGAAAAAAAATATTTTAATAAAAATTTAAAAATCGTTATTAATGGTATATTTAATGATGTATCAATAGAATTTTTATAATCTTATTGGGATAATTAATATTTTCTAAATATTTCATGAAAAATTTAATGAAATTAACCACTAAAAAAATTATACTCCCTTCGTCTTCTAGTAAATTGCTGCACTTTTTTTTAGTCTGTCTCGCATTTTTTTAATAAGAAAATACTAGTGTGCAAGCAAGGGACAAAGAAGTAAAACATTTTTCTTTTAAATGTTACAAATCAAATGTGACATTTTATTATAGGACATAGGGGTGTTTATTTTTAAAATACAGAGAAGCCCCCTTTAGTATATTTAATGAGCATATAATTCCCTTGTAGAGTTGTAGTACAATACTAAGCATATAACCCTAAAATTATAAATAAGCAAACAACCCATATGATGTTTATTTTTGCCACTTTTTTGATTCCGATGTCGACAAAGATGATCAAAGTATCTCAAAAAGAAACCAGTGAGTACTAAAACCATTGATTGGTAGTAATGATAGAAACAATTTTAACTCCGTATACTTGCGTGCGACGACATTAACGATAAAAAATCATTTGAGGAACAAGAAGTACAGTATACGCTTATAACTTAGTGAGTGAAAACTAAAGTTCCAAGAAGATGGGGGAGAAAGGAAGAGGTGGGAATAAAGGAGGCGAGGAACCCGTGTTGGAGAAGGAAAGCACGTGCAATATTAACGAAAATACATTATGTATAGCATTGCACGTGCCCTGCTTCTCCAGCAAGGAGTTGATCACCCATGTAAGAGCCGGCCACTATTTCTTTCTACTTGCATGCTTCAGGGGAGAGCTCAGAGGATGGTGCAGTTTTTGGTGGGAATTTGGATATGAGACAGTGAATTGGAAGCTTGGGGAGTCGTGCTATTTATAGATGCAGGAGCAACCGAGCAAGGCTATGTGTGTGTCTGTGTGTGTGGAACAGAAGAACAGTCTTCTTGATCTTAATATGCGATTCTGACAACAATTATTTATTTAAAGATGAACTCTTTGATTAGATAAAGTATTTTCTCAATTTGGATACAACATAGTAGCATGTAAGTCCTTTTTCCTGATATTGGATAAATTACGATTTATTGAACTCCGCAAAGTGCTTATTGGATCCCACATATTATTGCGCAACAAATCTTGATCACTCATTACATAAATTATAAAAGTTATTACTATAAGTTACGAGATTTAATGTGTTTGATTGACAGCAAAGCAAATTGGTCATTACAGCGGTTTCAGATTAGCGGTTTCAGATTAGATTAGATTAAGTCGGTTAGCACCATGGCATAGAATGACATCATCATGGGGGAAGTTTTGAAAATCTTAAAAGGCAATCCTCACTCAAAAGTTCCCTAGTTGCTTTAGGGATTAAATGCACATAACGTCATCTATCACGGAAAAAAGGTAATATAAGAGGGAGAGTGTTAATGGCTTTGCGTGTTGCCTCCCTCCCTCCAAGCTTTTGATGATTGTACAGATATGATTTCCCTAGTTGGACTACCCATTAGCCTCTCAATCCTCACTCAAAAGTTAGTGGATTGTACATGGGTCCACCAAATACCGAAATCATCTTGATTATTCATATCACAAACCGGATAAAAAATGTAGCCAAATATCAGTCGTTAATAACAGGGAACACCGGCAAAGCCAGGTTATAGCCAAGGGGGCTTGACCCCCTTATTATCAATTTTTGCACCATCAAATTTTAAGAAAATGACATTTTCCCACAAAAATTAACAAATTAATTAAATTTTGATCCCCTTAATTAGCAATAAAATTTATACTAAATATTTTTTTACCCCCTTCTATGATAGTAAATTTGGATGTCGTAATTATATTACTCCCTCGTTCTTTAAATAAATGTCGAAAAAAGTTTCAAACTTGCCCTTTCAAAAAATTTCTGCCTTCCCGGGGAACAACAAATTTAAAAAAGTATAGGTTCCAAATTTCAAAGTTTGCAATCAACCAATATCCAAGAAAAGAAACAAAAATGATATTCTTCTCTATGCTCCCACAAATGAAACCATTCCCATTTCCCACTTCTACCCCTCACCCCACACACACACACACATGAGAAAAAAACCATGCAAGGGAATAAAGAGGACAATGGTCATGCTTGAATCATAAAAAAGGGCATAGATTCTAAATGAAGTCATACTTTGTATAGAAGCAGATCTAATGACATAAATACTCTCTGGCTGGCTGGCGTGTTCAGCTGCCTCAAACATTACTTGATCACACACACACAACAATCATTGCTCTTTTCAGGACCCCAAAATTCAAACACAATTGATGATTGTGTTTGACTTTGCTGTACCAGCAAAAAGAAAAGAACAGCTACAAGACGAAACAGATGAGATCTCCTTATGAACAAAGCCTAGATTTTTCTTCCCATTTGGATTGTCAGTCCCCAGCTTTCTTCTCTACCCATCCCTAGCCAACCATGCTTCACCAATCTTTCTGGGTATAATCATCTTTACTCCCTCCGTCCCAAAATGAATGACCAAATTTTCTCAAAATTTGTTATCCTACTCTATCAAGAGCAAATTTTGATGAAATCAAGCCATTCATTTAGAGAAGGAGCGAGTAATTAATATACATACCAAATCTACACACTTACACTTGCAACACTCAACTTTTTGTTAAAAGAAAATTTATGGAATTTTATTTATTTATACGTGATAATAATAATATACATTGTTGGCTGAAATTTTACAACAATATTCTAAAGGCCAACTCGACTTTACACAAAATGATATTTAGCCTTGTGAGTACTCTTTCTCCCGAGTTCAATAATTTCGTGTGCAGCGGTTTCTGAATGAAACTGACACCATAGAGAAGTGGAAACTTATCTTTTGTAATTAAAGTTAACGTGAACAACATAACGCATCTTAATCTGATCCACGTTGTAGACTATGTACTCATTATAGAGTAAGCTGGCCTGCAAGACAAGCAATGTTGTTGATCTTAGCCTGATCCTAGCATGTAATAATGAAATATAGAGAGAGGTTTTAATAAACAAGATATGTGTGATGTAGGGTTGGACCTTGGTGCTCATTTGTTGTTTTGGCTTTCCTAGGGGAACAATAACACCATCTTCAAGTGTTTGAACCTCTGAAGGATCTGGGGCAGTCATTCCAACTCCTTTAGTGCTGCAAAATCAGGTTTCAGATCATATTAGCTTTCAAGCAGTCGTAAATAATACTCCCTCTGTTCCCAAATGATTGTCCCATTTGACAAAACCAAAACTTTTTGGGATGAAGTTTATATATATATCTGGACTATATTTTTGGGATTTAATATTGGCTTTATCGTACATTAGGCTTCAATTGGGTATAACTCATACGCCAGATTTAGAAGGTTGAAGAGTTTAGCACTCGACCCATAAGCTTCGGGCAAGTTGTGGACTACTTGATGCAAATTGTTAAACAATGTACTCCCTCTTTACCAAAATGAATGTCCAAAATTTCTCTTGATCAAGGGTAAATCTGGACATACATGTACCTTTTAATAAACATGTACTCCCTCCGTCCCAATACATGTACCTTTTAATAAACATGTACTCCCTCCGTCCCAAAATGTTTGTCCTATTTGACTTTTTTGTTGAACTTTGACCACAAATTTATGAGAGATTAATCATGTTCATGAAATTCTAAAGGTTGTTGTTGATAATATTATTAATGGTGAATCAATAGGATTTTTTAGAATTTCATGAACATAATTAAATTGTCATATATTTGTGGTCAAAGTTCAACAAAAAAGTCAAATGAGACAAACATTTTGGGACAGAGAGAGTATATATTTAGATTTCAATAACCATGTCTACATTGCAAAGAGGCTGTACATTTCTAATCTAGATGTCTAATTTATTCATTAATTGAGTGGGGTTGGGGAGAGTGAGAAATTTGAATTTGGTCCAAAAATTCAACAGAATGTTGGATTCCTTCTTTCATTTCATTAATGAAGCTTCATCCACTTCTTCAGTTTATGGTTGGAGGTAAATGTTTCGAGCCACACTTAAAGGTCAAGAGCCGGGAGAGAATGACAAAGGATTTGGAAAAAAAAAGTTGTTTTAGTATTATTCAATTTTCTAATGTTATTTCTAGGTTATCGCAGGGGAAGTCAATTGAAGATATAATTTCAATTTGTTAAAATTTACCTCCTATTATAATCATACAGGGGACGAGACCCATGGGTGACACCTTTATCAAGAGGATGCATATATCAATGACATGACAGGTGTAACTTGTAAGTAGTTCTTCTAAGGTCATACGAAATTTCATATAATATGAATAAAGAGATGGTGGGAAAGGGTTGGTAGAATAATGAAGAAGGTGACAGAAAGCAAAAATAGAAAGAATCAAACCTTAGCTTCCCGTGTGGCAGCTTGTCAGCATCATATTTTGAGTTTAGCAGCTCAGCCATGTCACCAAGTGCCACCTACAGTCAACACAAGTTCAGAGTCTTATAGAAGGGATTAATCTACAATACAAGAATCCAAGTTCCACAATATAAAAGCTTTAACAGTAGTTTTCAAACAGATAAAAAAAGCATAGTGCATAAATATTATTGAAACAAGAACCACCTCACATAAAAGTAGCACACCAGCCGAAGAGTAATGACTCGAGCAGCAATAATTTGCACTTTTAGAAAACATGTCAGCAAAATAAACACCCTTTCCAAACATGTAACCAGATACTGGCGCTTCTGGGGGAGCAATGCGTAAACCTGGTTTTTTGTTATTGAACAACATGAAGTCAAATAACTTGCAGATGGTTACATTAGCAATACTCCCTCCGTTCCATAAAGATGATCACATTTTCCATTTTCGTTTGTCCAAAAAAGATGGTCCCATTTCCATGATTGTTAGGTTAAAATCATTTAACTTTCGAAAATGCCAACCAAGGAAAAAGAGGGCGAGAGGACGGGATGAGAGCCAACCAAGGATGAAGAGGGAGTGATGGAGTAATAATTAAACTTCATTAAGGTTAGTAATGGAAATGAAAATAGGTTGTTAAAATGTTTGAATAGTCAAATGGGACTATCATTATGGGACGGAGGGAGTATATTTATTAATAGAAGAATGATATAACCTTGAGATAGGATTCCGGTCCAATTTGTTAGACGAGAACCATGCCACAAAAGCATCCTATTTTTCGTATTGGAAAACTGCCCAAAACAACAGAAAACACAAAACTTTCAGTTGCATCTGATAATTCCATTCACCAGCTATTTGGCACATCCTCCACAAAAACTGACATTAAAATAAAGAGAAGAAAATTACATTGATTGAATTTGATAAGCCTACCTTCTCGAAACGGTTAACTTCACCTTCCCTTGATGTCCTAAATATTTGAGCTATATCAACAGTGTAATTTGAATGAGTCTTTGCATGAGTGTTCTTCATGTACTTTGCAATCTGAATACAGACAAGAAAACCAATTTGCAAGTATCAGAAAACATGATGAGATCATGCGACAACAACCAGAACAACAGACACACATGCACAGGAACAATAGAAGGTGGAACGTCATAGGTTTATGGTTTATGGGAAATTCATGACAGGCAGGAGGCCAATCATAGTTTCAAATTGCAAAAATCAAAAGCTATGGATGGAATATCAAGCAAAATGAGTATACCATATTAAATTCCTTCGAATCTGCTTCTACAGGAGTCAATTCACAATGTAGGCGCTGATAATGAGCAAACAATGGATCATCCTGCAGTAAGTGCAAAAAAGTAAATAAGTAAAATTGCTTGCAAGTAGAAACAGCACCTCAAACGTGTATCTGCCAGTAAACTCAAACACCGTGGGAGTGTGTAACAACTCGTTGAAAATGACAAATTAACAGCTTCAAGGGCAAATTAAAGCATTCTGGTCCAACGAATAAGATCTTCAAGAATTAATTTTTGCATGCAAAAACTATTTGTAGCTGTTCAGCTTCTATTAGAGAGAGAAAGAGGGAGAGAGAAAGGAGGTGGACAGTAAACCAGTCATGATCCAAGCAATAATGGTGTTGAGTGACAGGGTGCGAAGCAAGGTTACAAGGAGCATAAAGTCGGTACTTTCATTTGAGTGATGTAAACTTGATTAAGGTTAATCACAGTAATATAAATTTACACATATCAATCGTGACATTGGTATCAAATGTAGAGCACTAGAGCTATCGAAACAAACGGGCTGTCAATAATTTTAAAATACAGAAAATTAGTTTCCTGGGAGAAAACAGAAAATATACCTGCATCCCAACATCATCCTTCAACAACTTTGTAGCAAGTTCAATCTCTCCCAGTGCTTCAACCTTCAAGAATAAAACAGAATAAAACAGCTATCATGATTGTGTATAAATACTCAAAGCATTTATCATTAGCACCACATGGACATCTCAAAAAGTATAAAACGCGCAAACTTTAGAGGGAGAGGAGAGAGAGAGGGGGGGGGGCGGTGAAATTACCATTTCAAGTTTGTTCTTTAGTTTTTGAGGGGTATCAATTACAAATTCACCTGTCACATTATATAATGTCAATAACAGACCCCCAAAGAAACCACAGATGCACTTAAAAAGGAAGGGTAAAGAACATTGTATTTCAAACAATTGGCATAGTCTGGTAACTCTGACCAATATGGTTAGCTATGCAACAACAGCAGGAGTAGAGAGGGTGAGGGGCTCACTCATTTTCCGGAAACCAAAATCGTGAGGAATAATGGTGTAGAATTCTCTGCAATCAACAATCATAAGATATACAGTCAGCATATGCTCATACCAAATCACAAATACTCCCTCCGTCCCAGCCCACTGTAAACTAAAAAAAATGGCACACCAATTAAGGAATATTATTAAAATAATGAAAATGTGTGGTAGAAAATGAAGAGAGAGAATGAGTGGAGTAAATAGTAGGTTGGTTGAATAAATTGTGTGGTGGAGAATGAGTGGAGTTAATGAGTGGGTGGGGTAGGAAGAATATAAAATATTAAAGGACATTCCATTTATGGTAGTTCACACTGGGTGGGACGGACCAAAAGGGAAATAAGTTTACACTGGGCTGGGACGGAGGGAGTAATTTATAAGCAACTTATAAAAAGAAGTTTAGAATGGCTTCTATGATACATAAAATCTCGTCAAGTCTTAGCAGAAGATTAAAAAATAAGTATGTCCTTACCCACTTAAGTCGGCAAGCTTTGTTCTATCAGATTGGCCGATCACATCAGCAACCCTCTTCAAGACCTCATAACCCTATTCATACACATTAACATAGTGTTTGTAAATTTTAAGCAGTTGCGAAGAGAGAGCAATATCCTTTCCTCTCAGAAAAATGATATGCTGAAAAAAATTATTAAAAATAAACCCAGGAATATATGGGGACATTTCATCCATAAATTTACAGGTTCTAAATCGGGAATGCAATGCGAGAGAAAAAAAAAGCATTAACTTGGAGATAAACTCCAGATTAAAAAATCCTTGTATAGTCTCAGATATTTAGCAAGAGCGTAAGATAAGATAAATGACATCAGAAAAACAAATATAAAGATGTAATAAAAAAAGGATCCATCGAACAAGGACATTGGACAACAAAAACCCATCCTCTACCCACATCCAAACCAAAGAACTATTTGAGAATACACTGGTCAATCCTCATAAATCGTGGTACTAATTACTTTTTCAGATAGCTAATTCCAGTTGTACACTAATCTACTACTCATGAACATAGGCATAACTGAAAAAATCATTGAAATCTTAGGAAAACCTACTTTGAAGAACCTGGAGCATCTAAGAGTTTATACTCCAAACTAAGAGGACTCTCTAATGAGGCGTACTCCTTATCTGACTCCAACTGAAAAGTTCTTGCGACATTTTGGTCAAAACAAAATATAGAATTACAATGTCCACGGTCACAATGTCCCACTGTTATGCATGTCACGTGCTTGATAGCGGAAGTAGTTTCAATGAGGGTGTATGCAAATATAGCATACCCCTTTTCTGACTTGCATTAGACATCGCATGCACTATGCCCTCCCCCTTAAATGAGATTCTAACTAATCACTGACCTTTGAAAGAGAGAGAAGGGAAGCAGATTTTTTTTTTCTGCCCGGATTTCACCTAAACACTTTCCCCAAGTAGAAAATGATTCCAATAGAGCATAAAATAGACCTTGAAATTGTTAGGGCAAATAGACCAAGAACGGAGATGCAGAAGGTGATGGTAAGTGTGAATAATCAGCAAGGTTGATAGAGAAACTAACCTTCAAGATTGTTGATCTGCTAAGCTTACCCAGCGGCAATTTTTCAGCATTATACCCTACAAGTTTAGACAAATTTCAGAAAATCTAGGAATACTCTTGAGCCAGTAAAGAAAGAACAAGTTTCAATGGCAAAGGGTAAACAAAAAGTAGACAATGGCATATAAAAGATATCTTTGACATCTAAAAGAAATTTGATGACTAGTTAAAATGTAAAGTTCGAATCATCTATGGGGGAATATGGGAACATGTGTAGATCCTCTTTTAAAAAATAAAGCAATGGAACGTTTCTATTTGCTTGAAAATATATACAAATATGAAAGATTATGGTCATTTTGTCCTTTACACATGAAATATATGGTGAAGTCTTTGTTACCCATTGACTTTCCCAAGGAGATGCCACTTGGCCTCCTAAAAGAAGAATAAAAGGGAGGGTGGGAGATATAGGCAGTCGCTGTTTTTTTATTTTTTATTTCCAAAAAGGAAAAAGAGAAAAAAAAAAAAAAAGAGAGAAAACAGATGACAAAAGCTCAAAACAATCTGACAGATAATAGGAAAAGGGACAAATCTTTTTTTTTATAAATGCAAGAATTTCCAAAACAAGAAAAATAACTGCATCAACATCGTGGGCTATCCGTATAGTAACAGAAAGAAGAACAAACCTATCTCCACCATTTGCTGCTTCATCATGCTGACATTGCAAATAAGAGAAATGAATTTTGCAACACGGGCTTCCAGTTGTGTTTCTTCGGGTTTATGTTCCACTTTGTTCTTGGACTCAGGGACCTGACAATGGTTATCACTCATCAAGCCTTCAAATAAGTGACAGAGTTACGCCTTATTCAAGATTTAGTTTCAACAACAGCTAAAATAATAAAAAGTAAACTGTTCGCAACACACGTATGCATCACCCGAACAATAAGATGAAACTGTGTGTTACGGGAGAATAACTTGATAGTAGAATTAGTGGACTTAGGAGCAGAGTCAACATAACAAACTGGTAGCTTCGGCCAATTGCGGAGCATAAATTATAAACATGCAAGCATTTCAAATATGAAAATGACTTTAGCATAAAACCCAACTCACAGTTGTTTCCTTTTCAGTTTTATCGTAGTCCATCTCCAACCATGCATAGCACTTAGGATGAAAAACAAACTCTGCACGCTCAGACCAAAGATTCTTGGTCTTGGCATAGAACTTTTGTTCAAACTCTTGGATGGCAGACTCTGCTAAGGTGTGGGGGCCATACAACTTATCTTGACCCTTCACACCTACCCTTCCCCATCGATTATAGACCATATATCTACCTCCATCATCAGACTCTGCAAATAGAATGGTAACGCAAAAGACTTCAATGAGCGAATAATTAATGCAGCAGAGCAAGGATGGGTTTGATACAAAGTTACTGATCCAATTTAGGGTATACAGGTTAGTACATGATCAGATGAAGTTAAATCTAAGAAATCAAACAGCTCTGTTGGAGAAGCTATTCAGTGGGAAGGTCAATCCATGTCACTCGTGTGAAGTGGTGCGATGCACCAACCATGTTCTAAAACATGGGAGTAGTGATGTGAGGTGCTTTTCACCTGGATCTAGGGGTGCTACTTTGTTTTGTTGGATGCCACTTCCACGTGTCTCGATGTAAGTGGATCTCATGTGCCATTTTACTCGATAAAACTCCATCCGCCCCAAAATAACTGTCCTACTTTGACTTTTATGGTAAAGTCGATTAGACTTGGACCAAAAATATACGAAAATCTAATTATCATTATAAAGTTCTAAGAAAAAGTAATTATTGATAGTATTCTTAATGGTGCATCAATAACATATTTTTTATTATTTATGAAGATAATTAATTTTTTCATACATTTTTGGTAAATGCTCAATTGAGTTGACAATAAAAGTCAAAGTATGACAGTTTTTTTGGGACCAAGGGGATATCTGCTCTATAGACCAGCTATGTCAGCAATACTGAATTTTTCATAAGTTAATCAATTAGAATTCCCAAATAATCTTCAACATCCCTGCTTATGCCACATTTGACGATAGTAAATAGGTCTAATTGTCATTTGACCTCCAAATAAATTCCGAGAGAAGGTGTATTTCTGTACAAGTTTATCATTTTTGCATTCTTGAAAATAGTGAAAGATATTTTTCAGCTAAATGGAGCTGAAGTAGATATGCAAAGAATAGGAATTAACCTAAAACTTGTAAGACAAAGAACTTGTTATTGTTATCCCCAATATTTGTCTGATTCAACATGGCATCGTAAATTTCATCATTCTGCACAGAAGAATGCAAAAGGAGAAAAAATTAGAAAGGGAGAGGGAAAATCATATAAGCTTCAAGAGGCAAATATATGAACAACACATGAAAGTTCGATCGCTTTCCTCTTTGTTTTCCTTTCTCATGGCAAGCAATCATAACAGAAAATACACAAGTACGCTAAATTACCCTTTTCAGGACATGATACCCAGACTTAATATGATCAGGAAGCCATTGATCCAACACTGCTGAGCCCTTCTTGGTAGCGGTGACCAACTTTTCTTTCTTGGTTTCCTTTGTGTCTTCTTCTTCTTTGGCTGCAGTCACCATAAGATCACAAAAGGTTTTCATACAAATCATAGCAAGTGCCTCGCCCTGGGAAGGCTTAAATTAAGGAACTAATTAAAAAAATACAACATCGTCTTATCAATTTCCGAAGTAAAATTTCCCAGTGATTGATCAATTCACTTGACAACAAAGATTCCAGAGCATAAAGTAAGTAGTTTTTTTAGATAGTGTCATCAATGTAGCATCCTCCTGAGCATACATCCTTTCATCCTAGGACGAAGTAGTTTCGTAAAACTTCATGCAGATCAATTTAGTGCTTGCTCGGTGCATAACAATAGCCATTCCGTTCCATGATGTTTATTTAGTGCAAATCTTATTACATGATAGTAGTGCAAAAAGCATGGAAAGGAATCATAATTCATTAAAATGAACACATAGTATGCACTATCTATGTCCTTAACGAAGTGCTAGTTCTAGTTTATGGATAAAAATTAATAAATCATAGGCTCAATATAACAATATCGTATCTCGGGTAAAACGAAATTAAAAAGGAAAACAAGTAAAAAGATGTATATTAAGAGTTCAAGTAGCTATGTATGTCAACAAAAAAAAATAACTTTATGTTTGGTTTTATCTTAAAAATCAACCCCATAACAATATTTAGGAAGTTTCAATGAGACCGTAAGTATACACTACTAAACTTAACACTCAAAGGACTCTTATTTTGTGATAAATGGGACTTATCATTAAATTATTGTTTACCTTCAATAATGTCACTTGAGTCCGCTTTCGAATCCTTGCAAAGCCTATCGAGAAGTTCTTTCTTCGACCCGCTGGTTGAAACCCCCCTAAGTGTAGCTTCTTCTCTCAATTGCTTAACATTCAAACTCCGCAGCTTGTCAACTGCCCTAATTTTCTCACCATCAACTGAATCCCCATCGGTACAGTCATTCTGTCTCTTCCTGCTACTGGAATCACAGTTTGAATCCGGTAATTGTGAACTATTCTCTTTGCTGATAATAGATTCCAACCTCTTTATCTGCAACAAAATTGTAGTATGATCAATAGCAAATCAAAATCATCAACAAACAATAAAAAAAAAATTGCCATTATTGCATCACTTTCCAAAGTTAATTAAAGCATTTTCGAATCACTAATCACTCGCAATATAAGATATGAATTTCAAAGTCAACTTAATCAATTTCGAAGACCTAGTATAGTTTGTGAGGGAGAGTATTGAAAGGGGGAATACCAGAGTGGGCTTGATTCCGGTAGTGCTGAGTCCGCGCTTGGAGAGCTCGGCTCGGAGATCGTCGATTTTGAGCTGGCTCGCCATGATTTCAGACGACAATGAAGAAATAGAGGGAAAGGTGGCTGAGTTTGAGGACTTGTTTGGAATTTGGAGAAGGAGGAGGGTTTTAAATGGGGAGAGGGAAAAGATCCCTTCCCGGAGAAGGAATGACAAGTGTGCGCAGCACGATTTTTGGCGCCTGTTTGTAATAAAATAAATTAAACTTTGTAAGAGACATTTTTATCCTTCATTGCACAAATCTTTACCAGTTTACCATACACCTACTTGCTTGAGAAGTTTGTTGCACTGATCCTTACAACTAGAGCCGCCGTCAATACGAGATAACGAGATGGGATGGGACGACACTATATTGTTCTACGACTAATACAGGACGGGACGAATTTTCGCGGGACTAAAATATTCCGTTCCATTCCAAATCTACTGTTGGACGCGGGACAAGGCGGAACAATGCGAGACAAGAAGACTTTAAATACTTCAACATGTTTGTATTAGACTAGCTCAAGCTTAAGTATACAGTATATGTGGCCAAACAATTAGCTAGGTCGGATGGAATTATATAATCAAAATATATTAAGACTGGTCTGGCATTGATGAATTTTAAAAGTGAATGCAAATTGGGTTGTGGTATACGTTTCACTTCATGTTTCAAAACGTAGGTACAAGTAGAGCCGTCAATACGGGATAACGGGACGGGACGGCACTATGTTGTCCCGCGACTAATGCGGGACGGGACGAATTTTCGCGAGCCAAAAATTTTCCGTCCCATCCCGTCCCATTTGTATGGCGGGACGGGATGTCCCGATGGGGCCGTCTCAAATTGACGGCTCTACCTACAACTAGGAGCAAGGGTCACACTTCCGTTTTTATTTGATTCCATCAGTTTCGATATTAATTTATTGGCGTTGTTTTACTTACACTTACAAGTCTCACGAAACTGAATAATAAAAAACACAATATATTATAGGGCAAATTGCATTTTAGTTACCTAAGTTTGTCAAGATGTATCAATTGGTTATCGAATTTGCACTTGTTACAAGTTGGTTATTGAGTTTGTCCTTTTGTTGTAATCAGGTGTAATTTTGGATGAACCGTTAAAAATCTAACGAAGGTCGTAACATGTGCGGCTCACGTGCCAATCTAAAGGGTATTTTCGTCTTTTCCATGTAGAGTTCATTGTTGAAGAATGATGCAGATGGAATGGCAGCCATGTGGTTTTTCTACCTCCTGTTAAACAAAAATTAACAACAACTAGAACAATCTGCAAGTTCATGGCGTAAGGATCGTTAGTGGATATGAAGTGGAAGGATAAGAGAGGGACAGCAAAGATGGTGACGAAGCGGTTGATGCCGGAGCATTGATCGATGGTGAAGATTTTCCACCACCGGACGGAGCCTTAGGCAAGAATCATGGCGACATATAGAGGGGGATAACCGCCGTTAAGACGGTGTAAATATCGTGGGCACCATCGTTTTCAAATCATATCTGGGTATTATTTTGAAATTAGATCTGGACCAATTGAGGGAGAATCATCAACTGATGAAACTACATGAACTGCATTGGAAGGTGAAGAATCAGTGAAATCTGAAGGTTTAGGATATGGGTCCGATGATTTTGATGTATATGATCTTGTTTGATTGTAAGATGTGGGTTTTGATTAGGGCTGGCAAAATTTCTAAAATCGTACCAACTAACTTGTGTACAAACCGTATCAATTATAATTAGTATGTGACAATCGATATATCGAAATGTTGGTATGGTAGTACCGTACCAATTATGTATAATTGGTTGGTAAACGGTACATAAGTTTAATTTTGATTGGTATACCGAATACCAATTATAATTTTTAAAGTCATTGCATTTTTTTCCTTTTCCATTAGCTACATTTCCAAAGTCATTGCTTTTTTTTGTTATTAGTTGTATAAAATTAGTTAGATTTAGGTTTCATGCCATTGATATATCAAAGTATATGGTTGGTACTACCTACATGAAGGTTGCAACTGCACACTCCCCTCAGAAAGACACATGCTCACTATCCCTTATTTTCTATAGTGTGTATGTTTGTTCCCTCTCTCTCTCTCTCTCTCTCTCTCTAACTGATGTGGGGGTAATTGTCTCTTGGCACATATACATATTGGAGGGTAATGTGCAGTTTGAGCTTCAGAATGTAGCAGATAGTTATGTGAGTAATTTTTCATGCTCCACTGGTGTTACCAAGGATAGTAATAATGATCCTCAATAAGTTTATTTTGTTGCTATTTTTTTGCCTTTTTTCCTCAATAACTATTTTGATTTGCTGGTGATTGCTTATTTATTTTGTCAATTGCTGCTACCACTGCTCTATCCAATAGGACTAATACTAATATAGTCAAAATCGTTGTTGTGATGGTTTATAAAAGTAACTGAAGCATGACTTGTCAAGTCTATGAGAACCAACCCCCATACATTTAGTGTGGGAAAAAAAAAAACTGACACCTTTAATGTCAAGTCATGAGACACCCCCCTCTAATCACCACCAGCATGACTTGTCAAGTCTATTAACTTAGGCTCCGTTTGTTTCGACGTAAAACATTTTTCGGAAAACGTTTTTCGGAAAATGTTTTCCTGTAAAATGTTTTCCTGTAAAATGTTTTACGTAGGTAGAACATAAAATGTTTTTACGGAGGAAGGGTGTAAAATGTTTTCGGGTGTTTGGCAAGAAAAATATTTTTCGAAAGGGCGTAAAATGTTTTATTAAAAAAATTTTTTTTTAATCATTTTTTGTAATCCCCCCACCCATCCCCTGCCTACCCCACCCCACCCACCCACCACCAACTCCAAAAAAAAAAAATATTAATTTTTTTTAATGATTAAAAAAAATAAATTTTTGGGGTGGGGGGTGGGTGGGTGGGGTGGGGTAGGCAGGGGGTGGGTGGGGCGGTTAATTTTTTTTATTTGGGGGGGGGGTGGGTGGGGCGGTTGCAAAAAAATTTTTTTTTGGGGGGGGGTGGGGGGTGGGGTAGGCAGGGGGTGGGTGGGGCGGTTACAAAAAAAAATTAATTTCTTTTTTTAGGGGGGGTGGGGGTGGGGGGTGAATGGGGGGTGGGATAGGCAGGGAGGGGGTGGGGTAGCAGGGGTAGGGGTAGGGGTGATTTTTTTTATTTTTTTTAATTATTATTATTATGTTGTACCTTGTGAAATATGAGTTGTACATGAGGGACACCATTTTTCGAAAAAATGTTTTAGTTAGGACAAGGTCAGTAAGTCGTTTTACTTAGGAAGGACGTAAAATGTTTTTCGGAAAACGTTTTCTCCATTTTTCGAAAAACAACCAAACAGCGGAAAACGAGTTATTTTTCGGAAAACATTTTCCGGGGAGGCTCAGCCAAACGGCGTAAAACGAGTTATTTTACGGAAAGCCTTTTCCGGAAAATATTTTACGATGAAACAAACGGAGCCTTACTCCCTCCCTCCCTCCCAGAGTAAGAGTTCTATTTTCCATTTTGGTTCGTCCTTGAGTAAGAGTCTCATTCCAAAAATGGCAAATAATTTTTACTATTCATCCCACTTATTCTCTCTCTTGCTTTCCCTTCCACTCATTATCTCTCTTACTTTACTTTTATACTTACATCACTTTCACAATTTCTTAATAAGCGTGCAAATGAGAGGTAAAACTCTTACTCTGGGACGGAGGGAGTACAAATTTTGGGTTGGACACATTATTTAAGGAAATAGTGAAAAAGTTAACATTTCATTGTACCACGTTAAATTAAATTACGCTTCAAGCTGAAATTGAACTCGAGCCTAGGTTGTTGAGTTGCCCATGCTTCATCCTAAGAAATTTGTAAAGCTCGGAATTGATCCTCCCAAGGGTGTTTTGTGCTATGGCCCACCCGAAACTGGCAAAACGCTCTTAGATAAAGCTAGTGGTATACAACAAAATAAAAAAGATTCAAGGAACAAGGAGCAGTAAATAATTGTTTCAACATACATGCCCAACAAATGTTCTCAAATGTAAATATATTTTTCACCTACATATTACAATCCAAAGTAAATTCAAGATAAATTAAATTAGCACGCGGGGTCTTAGCCTGATGGTTAGAGTTCATGGCTTCCAACCTGGAGGTCATGGGTTCGATTCCCCCACCAGTGGTTAGAGGTGAAATGTGGTTAGACGCCTCTGTGAAGTGCATCAAGGGGGAGCGGTGAAATGTGTTGATCCCCTTCTTTTTAAAGAAAAAAAAAAGATAAATTAAATTAGTTTATAAAAGTTCTTCAGAAAGCAAATATTCAGCCTTTTCGGCAAGATGGATATTGGGATTACGTAAAAGAGCAAAGAGCACATAATTGTCTTCCCCTGTCCATTTTGCAGAAGCTTTTCTCAATTTCATCAATTGATCAAACCTTAAGTACTTCTCTTCTACCAGATTTACCATTAGATTAAGAATGTCTTCCGGGAGACTTGAACAAAGGGGCGATCTTGAGCTCTCCCCACCACGAGAACCATTAGAAAAGCCAGGATTACCCACGTTACCCCCTCCAAAACCAGAAAAGCCAGGATTACCCACGTTACCCCCTCCAGAACTGCTGCCATGCCACAAACCTGCATTTTTAGCTTGGGAAGCTGAAGTGTATGTAGAAACTTGCCCTTTTTGGAGAGATATTGGGAAGATTGAAATTCTACTATGGCAACTTTGGCAACAACCAAAAATTCCTTCAAATTGCAAGTTGATTTGTCTTCCCTAATTTGAAGCAAATATACAAGAATGAATGAGTAAAATGTAAATTTATATAACAATGAACGAGTAAAATGTAGATCCATATCAGCTCTAGAATCCCGAGTTAGAAAAAGATTTTCTATTGCATCTGGCATCTGGCTATGTACAACAGTGGAGCCTTATATGACTAATAGCACTCAGGTCAATGGAAAGGCTAGTTCGGCGCTAGTGCTTTGCCTATAGTAGAAGTAAAATGCAAATTTATAATTGCAATAATGTATTGAAAATGTGTAATACACAGGAGACCTACTCAAAATGTAAAGTTTAACGTGTAGGAATTAATCACACTAGCATGTTCGAAATCCTAATGAACACATAATGTAATTTGCAGCGGAAGATTAGATCGACATACCTCCAGCCATTGCTATGCGGAATCGACTTCGATCGACCGGCACCGAAGACACCTTTGGGTTTCTAAACCTTAACTCTTCCTATGGTGATGGTACTATATTTCTGAAGGTGAGAGTAGGTTTGGTGACCCAAGATGAAGAGCATTGTGTCTATTTATAGCTCTTTGTCCATCACAAAGTTCACGGACACAATATTTGATTGAGAGAAATTCTCTCTTGATTGAGAGAAATTATCTCAATTTGGGCCGAATATGTACATATAAATGGACCACATTCAGAAATCAATTTCCCATATACAATAAGGAAAGGATTTCAATGAAATCAAATCCCTAAATCATGAACGGGAATATTGAAGATCCCTATAGTTACGGGAGAAATTCTTACATTCTCCCACTTGGTCCATTTAACCCCAACATGTCAAAAAACTAATATATGAATCATGGCGATAGGTCCTCTTGTGGCGAGTATTATCTTCCATGTATTACAATACATTAAGCTCCTCAACAATAGCCCTTAACTCATGAATAAACCACATGTTTATTATGGGTCCATAAATGATGTTTTCTCTTATAACAAATAATATGTGTACAAAACTGTATGAGAAAAATCAAACATCATAAGAGTTTCATTCAAATAGCGTACGTACAATGAAATATCACATTATGGAACCAAGTCCCATTCTTTCTACATGATCCTTAAACCCCTTTGGTGGCATGCCTTTAGTCAAAGGATCGGCAATCATCAACTCAGTGCTAACGTGCTCAATGACCACTTTATTTTCCTTAACACGTTCTCTAATGGCTAAGTACTTAATGTCGATATGCTTACTTCGACTACCACTTTTGTTGTTCTTAGCCATAAAAATAGCAGCTGAGTTGTCACAATATAATTTCAATGGCTTAGAAACTGAATCAATGATTCTAAGCCCGGACATGAAACTCTTCAACCATACACCGTGTGAGGTAGCCTCAAAACACGACACGAACTCGGCCTCCATAGTGGAAGTAGCGATCGGATCGCTTCACGCTTCTCAAGATATAGCTCCACTAGCTAACATGAAAACATACGCGGATGTTGATTTGCGAGAATCAACACAGCCGGTGAAATCTGAATCAGAGTAGCCAATCACCTCCAAATTATTGGTCCGTCTATACATGAGCATGTAACCCTTCGTTCCTTGAAGGTATCTCATGACCTTCTTTGCAGCTCTCCAGTGGTCAATTCCTGGGTTACTCTGATATCTCCCAAGCATCCCAACAACAAATGCAATGTCAGGTCTGGTGCAGACCTGAGCATACATAAGGCTTCCAACAGCTGAAGCATATGGAATGTCTTTCATTCGTTCCCTTTCGAGCTCATTCTTGGGGCACTGGTCCAGGCTAAACTTGTCACCCTTCACAATGGGTGCTACACTAGGTGAACAATCCTTCATCCGAAATCTCTCTAAAACTTTGTTGATATAGGTCTCTTGAGACAAACCTAATATGCCTCGAGATCTGTCTCTATAGATCTTAATGCCAATGACATAAGATGCCTCTCCCATATCCTTCATATCAAAGTTTTTCGAGAGAAATTGTTTCACATCGTATCGCAATCCTTTATCATTGGTTGCAAGCAAAATATCATCCACATATAACACAAGGAAACAAATCTTGCTCCCACTAACCTTGAGGTATATGCATTGATCCATAGCGTTCTCTTCAAATCCAAATGAAGTGATGACGTTATGGAATTTTCTATACCATTGGCGGGAAGCTTGTTTCAGTCCATATATAGATTTATTAAGCTTACATACCAAATGCTCACCACTACTAGAGGAGAATCCTTCAGGTTGTTTCATATAAACCTCTTCCTCTAGATCACCATTAAGGAAAGCCGTCTTCACGTCCATTTGATGTAGCTCTAAATCAAAATGGGCTACCAATGCCATAATTACTCGAAGGGAATCTTTCTTAGATACAGGGGAAAAGGTTTCCGTGTAATCGATTCCTTCTCTTTGTGAGAATCCTTTGGCAACAAGTCTTGCCTTATGTCTCTCGATGTTGCCTTGTGAGTCTTTCTTTGTTTTGAAGACCCATTTACATCCAATGGCTTTTACACCATTTGGCAACTCGACGAGATCCCAGACTTTGTTAGTTGCCATAGATTCCATCTCATCTTTCATGGCACTGTACCATAAGTTTGAATCGTTAGAACTTATGGCTTGTGAAAACGTTTCAGGATCATTTTCGGCTCCAATATTGTAGTCACACTCTTGTAGATACACGACATAGTCACTAGGAATTGCTGACCTCCTTGCCCTCGTAGATCTTCTTAAAGCTGGATCAACATTATCCTGAGGAGCAGGATCATGTTGTTCAGCAGGTTCAACATTTTCATGTATTTGTTGAACTTCATCTACTATTGGATTAGGATCAGCTTGTGGTGCTTCTTGAACTGGTTCTTCAACACGTGTTTGTTCTTGAGGAGTGTTGTTAACAATAATGACCGGTTCATAACTTGAAGTGGTACGTTGAGCATCAGAATGATCTTTCCTTTGATCAATGTCCAAGGATCGATCGCTCCCACTAATCAAGTCATTCTCAAGAAATTTTGCATTTCTTGATTCCACAAATCTAGTGCTATGAGATGGACAGTAAAATCTATATCCCTTAGACCTTTCGGCATATCTAACAAAATATCCACTTATGGTCCTCGGGTCCAACTTCTTTTCTTGTGGATTATATATTCTCACTTCAGACGAACATCCCCAAACACGTACATGTTGCAAACTTGGTTTCCAACCTTTGAATATCTCAAAAGGCGTTTTTGGAACGGCCTTGGTTGGAACTCGGTTTAATATGTACGTAGCCATCTTAAGTGCTTCGCTCCACAAGGATCGAGGAAGTTTGGAGCTTTCAATCATGCTTCGCACCATATCCAATAGTGTTCGATTTCTTCTTTCAGCTACTCCATTTTGTTGTGGAGTACCTGGCATGGTATATTCTGGAACTATACCATTCTCTCGAAGAAATCTCGCAAACGGACTGTGCTTGTCATTCCATTTTCAGTATATCTACCATAGTACTCTCCACCTCTATCCGATCTCACGATCTTAATTTGCTTGCCGCATTGTTTCTCTACTTCTGTTTTAAACACCTTAAAATCATCAAGTGCTTCATTCTTATTGTTAAGCAGGTAGAGATACATATATCGCGAGTAATCATCTATGAATGAGACAAAGTACTTGTCACAGTATGCATCCATATCTGGACTACAAATATCTGTATGTATGATTTCCAATAAATCTGAGCTTCTTCTGACACCCTTTTTTGGCTTATTTGACATGTCAGTCTGCTTACCCTTAATGCAGGCTATACACGTCTCAAAATCTGTAAAGTCTAAAGTACTAAGTACTCCATCGTTTACCAACTTTTTAATTCTATTAATGGAGATATGTCCCAATCTCCGGTGCCACAACATAGAAGAATCGTCATTCATAACACATCTCTTAGTACCAATATGAACGTGCATAGATGAGTGGTCATCATCATTTTTCAAATTTAAGTTAAAAAGACCATTAGACAAAATACCATTTCCAATAACATTAGATTTGAAAATTAAATCAAAACCATTTTCTGAAAAGTTAAAGGAATAACCATCTAATACAAGTCTAGAAACGGAAATTAAATTTCTAGAAAAACTGGGAATATAAAAGGTCTTTTTCAAACTTAAATGAAAACCACTACTTAAAACTAAATTGCACGTTCCAACGGCCTCTACACTTGAAGGCATCTGATTTCCTGAATAGACGCTGCATTCACTTCCCACTGGTTTCCGCAGGTTTTGCAATCCCTGCGATGAAGTGGTAATGTGAATTGTAGAGCCCGAATCAATCCACCATGTATTATGATTTATAATAGTCATATTGGATTCATAACAAACAAAGGAAAGTTGAGTACCTTTCTTATCAAGCCAATTCTTGAACTTAGAACATTCCTTCTTAATGTGTCCCTTCTTTTTGCAAAAGAAGCACACGGGATCCTTCTTAATGTCCTTGTTGGAAGGGATTTTTCCCTTTCCCTTGTCCTTGGCTTGACCATTCTTCTTGTTCTTTCCAACTGTAGTAAAATTCACACTCTCCTTTTCCTTAACCTCCATGCGACTGCCCTCTTCCTGAACACACATGGTCATCAATTCATTGATTGTCCATTTATCCTTATGTGTGTTATAGGATATCTTGAATGGGCCATACTGGTGAGGTAAGGTGGAAAGGATATAGTGAACCAAGAAGACTTCCGACATCTCAACCTCTAATGCTTTTAGCCGAGCCGCTATTGAAATAGCCCGGATCCGAGCAGGCCTCGCGGCCCCGGCATCTGGCATTTTCCCCGCTTTGCAGCGTTTTCAGGTTGGAGGTGTCTCGCCGTTTGTTTTCGCATTTGTAGAGTCGCCACGCCGTTTTTATTAAGCCCAAAACATTGAAAAAGGGCATCAGTTTAAAGATAATTTTAAACTGTTTTTGTGTGATGAGATTTTGAGTTCGGAGGTCAGATGACTCCCCGGGAAGAGAATATTAGAATATTAGAGCTCACCCGAGTAGCCTCGTAAAACGAGTCTTTCGGATACCCCTAATATCCTTTAAATGTTGTGTGTGTGTGTGTGTGTGCTTTTTTAAAAATGCATGCTGTATCGGATGTCTACATTGTATGCTATGTATGGAAATGTATTGAAATAGTATAGGAAGGAAGCCTTACCAATGTTGGTTCGTGTCTGTCTTTCGCTGGGGAATGGTGTTTGAGGTCGGAGTAGCGTTCCGGTACGGATCGGGATTGCTTCGGGAGATGCCGGTTGTCCGCGGACAGAGTTTCGGCGTGAGTTGAGGTTATAGGCTGCGTTCGGGCAGAGGTTCGGCGTGCGTGGGGATCGTCGGGATCACTCGGGCAGAGGTTCGGCGTGCGTTGTGGTGGCAGGAGTCACTCGGGCAGAGTTTCGGCGTGGTTTGGGATCGTCGGTTTGACTCGGAAAGAGCGGGACACCGTGGAAAGACCGACGAGGCCTCGGAGTACCACGAGGGGCCTCGAGTACCTCGAGAGTGCCTCGGGGCCGCGGGAGCGTCTCGGGAGGCGCTCGGGGAGGCTTCGGAGCACCACGAGGGAGCTCGGAAGGCCTCGGAAGGATCCGAAAGGGCGGGAGTGCCTCAAGAGGACTTAGAGGGGAGCCGAAGGCTAAGGGAGGAAGAGAGAAGAGGGAGGTGTGTGAAAATGAGGAGGGGAGCCCTCTATTTATAGTAAAAATTTCGGAGCAAAGAGGTCCGTACGGACCTTCTTGGTTATCCGAATTTTGGATTTCCTCGATTTGAGGGAATCTCGCAATGATGGTGAATATTACGGAATGATGGTGTCCCTGAGCAATAAGGTCCGTACGGACCATCTTGCATGCAAAGAGGTCCGTACGGACCAACTCTGCGAGGAGTAATCATTTCTTCCGGGATTTGAGGGAATATTGTGGACTTTAAGGGGATTTAGTAATCATTGACACAAAGAGGTCCGTACGGACCTTAATTGCTTTTCTCGATTTCTGAAAATTCCCAAAAGGTCCTTTTGTCCCTTTTTATCCCAGAAAGGCTCCTCCCTTGGTTTGGTTGGGGGTTTGAGAGGGTTTTGAGTGAGAGAGGTCTCTGAGACTACGTGGATGAGTCTGCGGTGTTTCCCGTGTGTTTGAAAAGGGGGTGATCCAGATTGGGGTACTTACGAAGCCCTCGACGGCGTCACTTATGAAAGAAGTGGGGTCGCCGATAAGATAAGGGTCCTAATCCGGATCGCGTGCTGGGAGAGGAAGTGACCCTGAGGGTCAATGCGAGGACGTGGTGGTGTCCTTTTGTGTGACCGTTTAGGTCAATAGGCTGGACCCTGTGATAGGATTCCTACGTATCCTGGCGGGAATCAAGCACAGTCGTAGTTCGGGTCGTGAATTATGTGGGCGTGGTGGTGCCCGAAGTGTCGTGTGACCGCCGAGGTCGGTGGTAGGACGTGGTGGTGTCCTGGGATGTGGTGACCGCCGAGGTCAATTGTGAGGACGTGGTGGTGTCACAGGATGGAAATTTTACGATTTTCCTAATCGGGTGGTTTAAGGCCTTCCGGCCGGGAGATAGAGTGAGGACTGAATCGTCTTACGATTGCGGTTGGTACCACGGCTGGAGGACTTTGAATCGTCTTACGGCGGCGGTTGATGCCACGGCTGAGGACTTTGAATCGTCATCTGGCGGCGGTTGGTGCTACTGGCCAGAGGACTTTGAATCGTCATCTCGCGGCGGTTGGTGCCACGGGAGGACTTTGAATCGTCATCTGGCGGCGGTTGGTGCCACGGCTGGAGGACTTTGAATCGTCTTACAGCGGCGGTTGGTGCCATGCTTTGGAGGACTTTGAATCGTCTTCGCGGCCGTTGATGTTATGCGCGAGGACTTTGAATCGTCTTCTAGCCGCATTTGATGTAATGCGCGAGGACTTTGAATCGTCTTCTAGCCGTTAGCCATGGATGTAACGCGCGAGGACTTTCAATCGTCTTCTAGCCGCAGCTGATGTAATGCGCGAGGACTTTAGAATCGTCTTCTAGCCGCGATTTGATGTAATGCGCGAGGACTTTGAATCGTCTTCTAGCCGCAGCTGTGGAGGCATGGCTGCCTTGTGCTTCGAGAGGCGTAGATGCCTTTGTGTTTTTGCATGTTGAGTAGAAAGGTTGGACTTACGATGACCGCCCGATGCTTACTTATTGCCGTTGAAGTGGGCAAGGATGACGGTCGGTGATTGCTTCACCATTTGGCGTTTTGGAGGCGCTTCGTGCCTTGGGACTTGTACTCGGAGGTGTTGGCTCCTTCTTGTGCTTGTTTTGCCGTTGAGTGGGCAAGGATGATGGCGGTCTTTGAGGATATGCGATCTGTATGACTTCCCTTTCGACTTGTTGGGGAGGAGCTCGGGCTTACTTTGATGGCCGGTGCTTGCTGGGCACAGTGGCGAAGTTCGCTTACATCACCGCCCGGTGCTTTGCGCCGCGTTGAAGTGGGCGAAGTTCGGGCTTACATCCGATTGCCGGTGCTTGAATTCTTTGAGGATGCGTGACCTTGTAGGGGCCCTTTTCTGTTGGGAAGATGACTTCGGACCTCCTTTGAGGGCCGGATGGTTGAGTTGTCGTTGAGCGTTTGGAGGCGTCTTGTGCCTTGATATTTGTCTTTGGGAGGTGTTGGCTCCTTCTTGAATTGCCGTCGGGCGTCTTGGATTGCCGTTAGAGTGGCGAGGACCGGTCTTATGCCGACGGCCGGGATTGAATTGCCGTTGAAGTGGGCGAGGACCGGTCTTACGATGACGGCCGGTGGTTGATTTGCCGTTGAAGTGGGCGAGGTCCGGTCTTACGCTTGACGGCCGTGGTTGAATTGCCGCTGAAGGGCGAGGACCGGTCTTACGCTTGACGCCCGGGATTGAATTGCCGTTGAAGTGGGCGAGGATCGGTCTTACGTTTGACGGCCGGTGGTTGAATTGCCGTTGAAGGGGGCGAGGTCCGGTCTTACGCTGACGGCCGGGGATTGAATTGCCGTTGAAGGGGGCGAGGACCGGTCTTACGATGACGGCCGGGGATTGAATTGCCGTTGAAGTGGGCGAGGACCGGTCTTACGCTGACGGCCGGGGATTGAATTGACGTTGGAGTGGGGTAGCCCGGAGGGGTTCGTCTTGTTCCCGTGGGCTCGGTATGAGGGAGATGAGTTCGAGGGGGCTCCCGAGGTGACAGCGCGGCGGAAGATGCTGCGGGGCTTGACTTGTGATGTCATGTATCTGGGGGAGCGGGTCTTCCGGGCAAAGATGGCCTGGTGTGCTTCCCGTGGCTCCGAGGGACCCTCCCTTTGGGATGCTTGATTCCCGGGACATGGACGTGCTTGATTTCGAGAGGTACCTTGGCGGTGTCGGCGCCGAGGAGTTCATCTTGTATGGAGAGGAGTACGGGGCCTTCGTGAGGAGGAAGCTGAGGACGCCGCAGGTACTGGCGAGGGAGAGAGAGGCTGGCCCGCAGCTCCCCGCAGGTTCCGATGCGGGGCCGGATTTCACGTACGTCCGCGGGGACGGATCGAGGAGGAGGCGTGTCTGTACCCGTTCCGGAGCAGGCTCCTGCTGCATATAGAGTGGACCCCGATAGATCGGTGAGTGTGCTGACTCTTTTCCATCTTGGCATCTTTTCTGCATTTTTCTCTTTTTGTTGTTGAGTATAACTGTATTGCTGAGCGTTTCCTTGGCTGCTTGTTGGTGCAGGTCCCGGGGAGAGCCTATGATATGCTGACTCGCCGTTACGTGGCGATGAGGTCGTTTGCGAAGAAGATGGCCTCGAAGATATCTTGCCGGTCTTCGCGACGCGTGCCGGCGTACGAGCCTATGCCTTCGAGGCACTCTGTAGACGTTCCTCCGCCTAGAGCCGAGCCGGAGCCACGGCCAGGGAGGACCTTTGAGAGGCAGAGCCATAGCATGGATCTTGGGGACATCTTCGGGAGGCTGCGGGGCCTTCGAGGAGCTTGACCCTTTTATCGATTCATGCCTCCGCACGCAGCGGGGTGAGGGTTCCTCAGAGCCTTCCTTCTTTGATCCTTTCGCCGGATTTGATCCTTCTGAGTACTTTTCGTGGGAGCCTCCGGCGGGTGCTCGGTATTCCGACGACGAGGATGTGACGGGCGAGTTCGCTGGGATGCCCGACTTTTCTCTGGAGGATCTTGGCGAGGATGATGATGCTGAGGATTCTGATTAGTATTCATTTGCTTTCCCTCTTTTCATATCCCTCTTTTTTTTTTTTTGTTTAGCAACAGACATTTATTGGTACCTGTAATAAAACACATGTATTTGCACGGCAAACAGTATTTTATTTTAAGATGTAATGTCATATTTTGTGATTCCCGGGAATTGTCCTAGAAATTGTTGCTATTTTTTTTTTTTTTGTGCATGCCACGTGAGCTGAGAGTGCGTTTGCGGGTAGTGTATATTTGCCGGGAATGGCTTGGCCGTTGTTTGGGCGCTTTGGAGCAAGGTTTTGCCGAGGACGGTGGTTGTTGTACCGTTTGTCGGAAATGGGTTCTGTTTGCAAGGAGGTCCGTACGGACATACTTAGCATGCAAAAGAGGTCCGTACGGACCAACCTTGCTTTGGGAAGGACATAAATGCTTTCCGAGTGTGCGGTTCTTCCTCATTTCCCCATTTGCGGCCATTTTCGAGCTTTCTTCCCCATTTTCTCTAGGAACCTCCATTTTTGCCATGGATTCTTCGTACGTCCCTAGAATTTTGCCGAGGCTTTCGCAGAGAGGCAAGCACACTTTCTTGAGCGGTTGAAAACGTGGATGCGGCGCCGTATGAGGCATCGAGACGGGCTTTCGAGGTAAGGTTTCGTCTTTGCTCGGTTTGGTCTTTTAAGGAGTTGGTTCCCGATTGGGATTTGTTGCGGGCCGCCGCGAGTTCTGGGATGTTAGGAGGCACGTGTCTTTTCTCCTACAATGAAATGGTGCCCACTTTTGAGGATTTTCGGGCTTTGATTGGAGGACCGGAGGTGGAGGCCATCTCGCTTCCTTTGATTGGTGGTCTGCGGTGCGCGTGAAGCTTGCGAGCTTTCTTCGTACTTCGTTGGAAGAAGTGCAGTGGCATGATCCTTGATTCGGGTCATATCGACATTTCGAGCCGCCTGAGCGGTTCATGGTTGATGATGAGTGACGTCTCTTGGGATGTATTTGCCTTGTGCGTGATGGCGACGCTTTTACAGTCGAGTTCCCTTGGCATTTGTGATGGCGCTTTGCTAGATGTGGTAGGGCACTGCAGAGCCGGGAGAGGATATTGTCCCGTTGGTGCCTGGGGAGACTCTTCATGGTATCGATCGTCCGGCGACCGGGGATCGTTTTATGAGAGGGGAAGCCCCGCTTTGCTCACCTTGTAGGCCGCGAGAGAGACTTCAGCCATGCCCGAGGCTCCGACGTCGTTTAGCCCGTGGTCATTTGCTCGCCGACCTCTTGTGTTGGATATGGATCGCCCGCCCGGGAGAGATGGATGGCACAACTTGGTACGCATCGAGATCCGCTGGTGGGTTCCCGTGACCGAGGATTGAGACCAGAGGATCTTGCGGGGAAGTGGTCCTACGTTATCGAGTTCCGTGTTTGTCTTGGTCCTCCTTCTATATTCCGTCGCTTGTTTCCCCGGCATTGGGATGAAGCAGGAGCCTTTGTTGGGCCGGGATGACCTTGCTACCGCGGAGGTAGTTCCTCTTTGTATGGCAGCCGTGTGCCTTCTTGTATTTTACGAGGGTATGGAAGTATTCCGCTTTCCCTCCCGTGATACTCCTTAGACGTCGGGGAGCATTGTATTGGACGACTCGCATCCGGCCCGGTATGAGCAGCGTGTTGGGCGGTCCCAAGTGGTCTTGGGAGAGCAGCGTGTAGCGATTCTCGGGACCCGGTTGCCGTAGCAGCCTATTGCCTTAGGAGTTCCGAGCCCGGTCCGACCCTTTGGATGTGACGGAGACACTTTGTTTGACCTACGAGACTAGGGTTGACCGACGGACAGGAGAGGTCTTCTTTCTGACGCGCGAGGCGGAGGAGGAGATCCGAGCCGAAGCACGGCGAATGAAGCCCCGAGAGCTACCGGATTGTTTGACTCTACGGGGAGGACCCCGCATCTCGGACCGAGAGACGCAGAGTTGGTTCACGTGGAGCGAAAGAAGACTCGCCGGGACGAGGGAAGAAAGGAAAGAATGGCGAGGGAACAAGCGCAGATGGCGCGGAATGACCTCCTAGGTATCCATTCATTGCATTGCGAACACATTATTAGTTAAATGTATTAAGCTGTCTTTTAGCATGTTGTGAACTTGAGAGTAGACCGTGCTTGAACTCATCAAGAAATGTTGTAACCGTTAGTGATTTGTGATTTACTTTTAAAGCTTTGTCGAGACGCAAGATCTCTTGTTTGCCCTTGCTTCTGTTGTGCACTTTGTCGGCGTCCATCTTTGGACTTTTCTGCATTTGCGGTCAAGAAGCGATCAGGCCCCTGACGGCAATCCCCTTTGCTGAGGCTTTGTGCTTGGCTGAGAGGTTGAATGCTTCCTTGACAAGTCGTTCTGACGGTCTTTTTCGTAACTTCCTTGCCTCTTGTTGGCGTCGGGCTCTTGACCTCTTTTTCGCAGTTTCTGCTTGAGCTTCTTTTATTTTTGTGAGCCCTTGCTCGAGCTCTTTTTTTTTTATTTATTGTTTTTTTTTTTGTGAGCCCTTGCTCGAGCTCTTTTTTTTTTTGTGAGCCCTTGCTCGAGCTCTTTTTTTTTTTTTAAGCGCGTGAGGGCGAAGACAAGCCCCCGGCTTGGAAACGATCACGAGTCGGCCGTTTGATCTTTGAAGTGACCCTCGGATGTCCTTTGATGTTGCCGCCGTCGTTTGACTTGGTCAAGGTGACTGCTGGGGCGTGTTCTTGAAAAGTGCGGAGCTTGATGGAGGTCTTGATTGACATTCAAACTTTTGACTGTTTTGTGTATTTTTAGACCGGACCAATTAAGGTTGCCTACGTTCTCCGGACTAGAGGGCTCGAGTGTCCGCGTAGTTCGACACTACATGGAGTGCCAAGAGATGCACAGCTGTTCTTCTCCAGCGAAGTATCTGCGAAGTTTGCTTCCGTTGACCGGATTCACGAAGGGATTGCCGTCTAGGTCTCGTCGCTTCATGGCGCCTCCGGAGAAGATCTTTTGAACCACGAAAGGGCCGATCCATGTGGGTTCCCATTTTCCCAGTGGGTTGGTTCGAGCGGGAGGCTTTTCTTTGAGTACAAGGTCACCTTCCCCGATGTCTCGGGATTTGACTTTCTTGTCGAAAGCTCTAGCCATCCCGCTTTGATAGGCTCGGACGTGTTCCATGGCCTTTAGTCGTCGCTCGTCTAGCGAGCCAATTCGTCATGTCGGCTTCGGAGCCATTCGACTTCGTTGATGTCATTTTCCAAAGAAGACTCTGAGTGAGGGAATTTCTAGCTCGATGGGAAGGATCGCTTCCATCCCGTATGTCGTGGCAAATGGGGTTTCTCCCGTGGTCGTTTCGGACCGATGTGCGGTAGCCCCAAAGTGCAAGGTGCAGTTTCTCGGGCCAATCTCGTCCTCGGGTGGTCATTTTTCGGATGATCCGTTCGAGGGTTTTGTTTGCTGCTTCCACGGCGCCGTTTGTTTGTGGCCGGTAGGGAGAAGATTTGTGACGTGTGATCTTGAATTCACCAGCCAGACCGTCGAATTCCCCTTCGAAGTGTGAGCCGTTGTCTGATATGACCTCATTTGGGATGCCGTATCGGCAGATGATGTTTTCTTTGAGGAAATGCGCGACCTTCTTGGAGGTGAGTACCTTGTAGGACTTGGCTTCGACCCATTTGGTGAAGTAGTCGATGGCTACTAAGATGAACTCGTGACCGTTGTCGCTCGGCGGAGCGATTTTCCCGATGACGTCAATTCCCAAGTGGCAAAGGGCCAAGGTGTAGTCATGCAAGAGAGATCGTGGGGTGGTAGATGATTGAGGTTGGAGAACCGTTGGCACTTGTCGCAGCCTTCGGACAAAGTGGATGCACCGCCTCCATGGAGATCCAGTAGTAGCCCATCCTGAGAATGATTTGCATCAGGGCTCTGGCGTTCATGTGGGGACCGCAAGCCCCATTGTGGACTTCGTTCATGAACTTGTCTGCTTCTTCTTGGCTGATGCAGCGTAGGAGTGGCCCATGGTAGCGTTTCTTGTATAACATGTCCCCGAGGATGACGAAGTGAGAGGCTAAGCGTTTTAGGGCCATGATGCTCTTGGTCTTGACCCCTCCTGTGTGTGGGTCTTCCTTATTCATGAAGGTGATTTCCCCGTTCTTGAGGTATTGGAAAATCTGGGTGATACCACGGCTCATCGACGGGCTTAGGTTCCGGTTCGATCTCACAACAAGAGGCGTGAATTTCCTTTCGCCCGACCTTGAAGGGTTTGATTGCTTTTCCTTCGTGGATTTCCACAAGGGAAGCCAAAGTGGCTAAGGCGTCCGCAAACCCGTTTCGGTCTCTTGGCAAGTAGTGGAAGGTGACCTCTTCGAATTGTGTGATGAGGTCCTCCATGCAGTGCATGGTATTTTTGCAAGCCTGGGTCTATGGTTTTCCACTTGTTGGAGACTTGGTTGATGATCAAGGCTGAGTCCCCATCAACTTCGAGTTCTCGGACATTCCTCTCGAGTGCGGCTTGTAGTCCAAGAAATAAGCGAGCTTCATATTCGGCGGCATTGTTGGTTACCTCGAAATTGAGCTTTATAGCAATGGGGTGTGCTCGTCCTTAGGATCTACCAAGAGCATACCGATGCCGTTTCCTTTTTGTTGGCCGCTCCGTCGAAGAACAGCTTGCCATCGATTTTCGCCTTCGATTGCGAAGATTCCCTCGTCTGGAAATTGTGGTTCGGGGCCTCGAGCCTCGTCGGTTGGGAAATCGGCCGGTTGTTCGGCCATGGCCCGTCCCTTGATTGACTTTTGGTTTACGTACTTGATGTCAAATTCTGCTAGAAAGAAAGACCATTTGGCGAGCCTCATTGACGAGGGATGGTTTGTCGAAGAGGTATTTGACCGGGTCCATTTTGGAAACCAAGTGTACCGTGTGCGACCGCATGTAGTGCCGTAGTTTCCCGACAACCCATACCAGCCGCGCAGTTTTTCGAGGGCCGAGTAATTGAGTTCGCCGCCTTGAAACTTTCGACCGACGAAGTAGATGGCGCTTTCGACCGTGACTCCTTCTTTTCTTGACAGAAGCATGGCTCCAACCGCGGTGTCGGTCACGCGCTAGGTATAGCAACAGTAGCTTTTCCTCGTGGGGAGGACGAGAGAATCGGAGGACTCACAAGGTATGCTTTTATTTTTTCAAAGGCATCTTGGCATTCGAGTTCCATTCGATGTCGGCGTTCTTCTTCATCACTTGAAGATTGGCTCGCACATGAGGTCAATTGGTTGACGGCGGGCGATATATTGCAGCGGCCCATGAAGCTTTTCACCTCTGTCCGAGTTTGCGGTGGTCTCATTTCGATGATAGCTTTGATCTTTTGAGGATCTACCTCGATGCCTCTCTCGGTGACTACGTATCCCCAAGAAAACCTTGCCTCGGCTTAACCCCAAATGTGCATTTTGCGGGGTTAAGCCTCATTGAGTGTTTTCGGAGGCGATTGAAGAATTTTCTCAGGTCTGTGAGGTGTTGTCCGTCTGATCCCTTTGAATGAACGATCATGTCATCGACGTACACTTCGATCTCTTTGTGGATCATATCGTGGAAGAGGGCGGTTGCAGCCCGTTGGTAGGTAGCCCCAGCGTTCTTGATCCGAACGGCATTACGTAGCAAGAGGTTCCCCAGGGGGTTGTGAAAGCCGTCTTTTCTTGGTCTTCTTCGGCCATCTTGATTTGATTGTAGCCGGCAAAACCGTCCACGAAGGACTTGACTTCGAAATTGGTCAGTAGTGTCTACCAACATGTCGATGTTGGGTAGTGGAAAATCGTCCTTGGGACTTGCTTTGTTGAGATCTCTAAGTCCACGCAACACCGTACTTTTCCATTGGCCTTCGTGACCGTGACGATATTGGAGAGCCATGTGGGGTATTCAATCACCCTGATGAAGCCGACGCGAAGCATCTTCTCGATCTCTTCCTTGACTTGTAAAGACCATTCTCGGCTTGATTCGGCGTAGCTTTTGCTTGATGGGCTTAGCCTCGGGATTCAAGTGGGATCCGGTGTTCTACAATGTTAGGATCTAACCCGGCATGTCTCGGTAGGACCAAGCGAACACATCTACGAACTCTTTGAGCGGTGCGGTCAATGCGTCTTGCTTCCTGTCTTAGGTGAAGAAACTTCCGATTTGCGTCTCTTTTGGCTCTTCGGCGGTTCCCAAATTCACTTTGGTTAAAACCTCCTCGGCAGCCTTGGGCCCGGTTTTCTCTCGTTTGACAACATGCTTAAAGATGTGCTTAATGTATTGTTCGTTTAATGTGTCCGCTTCTTTATCAAGTGAATCGTTATTAACCTGTTTGTGTGTTAGTTAATTTATCGGTTGTTAAAGATGCAATGAGAGGATACTCTAAAGATCGAAGCATTCATTAAGAGCATACGGAATACATTATTGGCAATGATTTCGTAATCTTCCGGCGTGAGGCCATCGATGACTCAAGAGACTCAAATTCAAAGCTAATGGACTCGGGATGAGTTTTGACACTAGACTCTAGGACTCGAGGGGTCGACCAAGTTGTTCGATCATGTCCTTTTTGGCCGGCGTGGGTCCGAGAAGGTGGCCCAGGTTATTGAGTGGCAATGAGCTTGATAGGAGATGGGGCTTGAAAGGCTTTATGTCACCGTTCCCGATCATTGCTATCACAGAGTTATCGAAACAAAATCGATTAGATCCGGCATCTCGATCTCTTCTTTGAAGAAGCGGTGGAGCAAATGGCTCGTCCCAAGCATCGTCTCATGAGTCTCTTGCTTTTGCCTTGGGCATTACTAGCTCGAATGCACTCGTCCCGTTTGTTGAAGGCAGGAGTGTTGACGAGAGAGTTTTTCGAATTCTTCCGCCAAAGAGAGGGTTTTTCCGAACCAAAATTCATTGTGAATAGTGGTGATTGTGGATCCCGGCAGGGCGGTGTGTCGAGGAATGCTCTTCGGACAGATTTGGCTTGAGGCCTCCGAATCTTGCCGAGGTTCTCGCTGGAGCTTGTCCATGGTTGTCGGCCGGCTTTGTTTGGCACCGATCGCCTCTGTTCCTTTTACGGATCTTCTTCCAAGTTGCCGGCCTTCCTTGTGAAGTACTTGGTCATGTCGAAGCCGTAAGGACGAAGATCGGAGATTGCGTGCAAGCCTCTTTTGTTATCTCGTGGAGCGTTTACGTGCAGCTCGCTTGTCCTCCGCAATGTGTTCGGGAGTAGGAGAGTATCCCGGGCCGTGCAGGTATTCTCGTTCTTTGATATTGATGATCCGTTGAGTGCCACCGATGGCGTTTTCCCAAACCGAGCCCCGGATGTAGTTCATGTGCTTCATCATTTTCATCTGGGAGGAATCTTGTCCCAAATCAAAGGCAGGTCTATGTGGCATACACCGGGCCTTTGGGCTCTCGATGGTGAACCCCGTGAGCATCATGCCGTCATCATCGTGTTTGATCTCTAAAGCGGGACGCTGGTTGGTGTCGGTCCTTTCAGTGACTATGTTGTCGCCGTAGATGATGGTCGAATCTGTTCCTTGGACGAACTTTACGCACCGATGGAGAGTGGATGCCACCCCATTGATCCGATGTAGCCAAGGGCGTCCCAAAATGGCAGTGAAGGTGATCGGGATGTCGATGACTTGGAAGTCTGTCGGGACCATTTGTTTTCCAAACCACAGGTTCAATGTGGCTATTCCCAAGACTCGGGCGGGATGTTGAGTCGTATGCCTTGATTGCACAGTCGAGGGCTTTAGATCGCTTGCTTTGATCCCTAGCAAATCCATCATTTTGGGCCGAAGGACGTTCATGGATGATCCCCCATCTACCAACACCCGAGGGAGAAGGCGCTCGTCCGGTTAAGCTGTTATGTAGAGAGGCTCGTTGTGGTCGGCCCAAATTTTGGAAGATCGAGCTCTGTGAAGGTGATGATATTGCTGTAATTGACGTTGCCAATCATCTCGAACCGCTTCATCGTGTGTCACCGTGATGGGAACCATGGTGCAGGCCGGCTTTCTTCCAACTTGAGCTTGTGCGGATAAGATGAAGTGAGTAAGGACCAGAGTGAGATGTTAGCCTCGAGTGCGCTTGAGCCGTGTCAAGACAGGATCTTCAACCTTTGGGTCCAAGGTTTCGGCTTCTTTGGCGTAGGGCCCCTTTTCAATTCGTGGCTCGGTATGGCCGGCCTTTTGTCTGTCCGTGGAGGATTCACTGGGATTTGACCTAACGTGTCGAACATTCACCTCTCGGACACATGGTTTTGCTTGTCTCTCCCGTTTCGGAGTGGGAGGAGCCTGATTGGCGTAAGGCCGCACCGCGCATTTCAATTCGTTCACTGGGCATGGTTTTTACCGAAGCATCAATAGTGGCTTTGAGATCTTCCCAAGACAGGGGTTGGATTATCTGGACCTTCGGGCCTTCGGTGGCGGTGCGAAGCTCGTCCCAGTGATCATGGAGCAAACATTGCCGTGGCCCCGTGCGAACTAGGCCGGGGAGATTTGTGGAGTAGATGACATAGTAGTCAAACTTTCCCGAGGGTTCTCCAAGGGTTCCGACCGTGGGATCACCGATTCATACCTCTTTTTCAGCTTTTGTTGAGAAGATAGCTTCTTCTTTCGTCGAGGACGGCCCTCGTTCATTGCATCCCGGAATTCCATTTCCGTGACAAGCACCGCAATCGCAGACGTCCCACCGTATGTGTTCGTTGTTCGGCGGTGGTACCGGGACCTCGTGAGGCCGGATGGGCAAGCTTTCCTCTGGAAGGTCTTGTGGTCTTACGTCATAACCGCATGGCTCGTACGAGGGTAACAGTTGACTTCTCGGGAGACAATGAGAGATGTTAGAGGTCGTAGGAGCAGCCACGGCTCGGGAAGCCCCGTGTAGTCAGCGGCTAAGGTTCCGAAGTGGTGCATGGCACCTTCGATCCAGGCTTGTTGCTCACCTTGACGTTTCTCAATAGCCATGAGGACTGCCAAACTTCTTCCAATGTTGGGAAATTTCTTGGGGGTAAGGTCCCGTTCTCATCGTTGTTATCCACCGACTTGGCCATGGGGATTTGACTGACCGTCCCGGCGACAGAGCCGGGAAGGAGGTAGGACCTTGTTGTTTTGACACCGGGAGACGGGTTCCCTGGTACTCTCGACCACTCTCTCGTTAGCTGGAGGGGTGATGGGCAAGGTTTAGACACGGGAATGGCCTAACGGGATAAAAGGGGAAAGCTCACGTGGCATGCGGTTTCCGCTTCTTTTATTTTTGATTTTTTTGTTGTTTTAATTTACTTAAAACATGTTTTCTCGTAATCCTAGGTAGGTTGGAAAAGATTGCTCTTGTTTTTCGCAACTATGCTAGATCCCGGGTCGGTGGAGACCATCCGTGCGGCTATAAGCCCCTCGTTTTGCACCTCGTATTTCGACATCCCAGCGGATGGAGCCTGTGCGAGGGTCCTATAGTGCTAGCGGTTTCCACCGGCCTAAAAGAAAAATCGAACCTAAGGACCGAGCCTGTCATGTTCGTTTTGATGCGTTAGTCATGTGAATAGTGAACCGAGCCGGCCACCGAGTCAAGATCGTGTCAAGAGTTCGGCATGACCTTCTCTGCTTGCTTGCGCAAGGGATCTGTGACGTTAGGCGTTAGGCCGGGTCATATCGTCATGGCCGACGTATCAAAGGCGTGATGACATGGTGTCATGCAAGCATGGATGTATATCCGGACGGAACATCGTGCAGGTGTAGCTTCGGAAATCAAGATCGAGTCAAGATTTTAGCATGACCTTTCATCACTTTGCTTGCGCAAGGGATCTTGAGTTCCGAGCCTTGACTCGAAAAATGGCCGGCATGGTATATGTATCCAGCCGTATGACACGGACCGGGTAAAAACCAACCGAGTCCGGACAGAGTGTGACTCAAGACTCAAACGTGCGTGGTTGACGCTTGGCTAGGATGGGATGTTTGGAATGATCCCGTGCGCGTCCAAGAGGCCTAGGAAGACCTAACGGATCGCAACCGAGACCACTCCGGGTTGAGGGTTGTAGTGTGCGGTGTATCCGAGGCAAAGAATGCGTAGTGTGCGGTGTAACCGAGGCAAGCGGTGTGAGTATAGTTCGGTGTAACCGAGGCAAAGAGCTGCGCGTAGTGTGCGGTCTCTAAAATTCTTTTTCCGAGTAAAACAGAGTTTTTGAAGAATTTTAAATGTAATGCACGTATGTATATTGATGCATTTTTTTGTATTTTTATTTTTTTTTGTAAAATAAAAACGAAGCACGTGCACACACACACAATGCTTAAAGGAAGGGGTAAAATGAAAGTTTGACCCTCATCATCGTTTTAAAAATCTTTTGTTTTGTTTAAAAGTTTTTTAAAACAAAAGTCCCAGTGAGTCGCCAACCAAATAGCCCGGATCCGAGCAGGCCGCGCGGCCCCGGCATCTGGCATTTTTTTCCCCGCTTTGCAGCGTTTTTCAGGTTGGAGGTGTCTCGCCGTTTGTTTTCGCGTTTGTAGAGTCGCCACGCCGTTTTTATTAAGCCCAAAACATTGAAAAAGGGCATCAGTTTAAAGATAATTTTAAACTGTTTTTGTGTGATGAGATTTTGAGTTCGGAGGTCGAGATGACTCCCGGGAAGAGAATATTAGAATATTAGAGCTCACCCGAGTAGCCTCGTAAAACGAGTCTTTCGGATACCCCTAATATCCTTTAAATGTTATGTGTGTGTGTGTGTGCTTTTTAAAAATGCATGCTGTATCGGATGTCTACATTGTATGCTATGTATGGAAATGTATTGAAATAGTATAGGAAGGAAGCCTTACCAATGTTGGTTCGTGTCTATCTTCCGCCGGGAATGGTGTTTGAGGTCGGAGTAGCGTTTCGGTACGGATCGGGATTGCTTCGGAGATGCCGGTTGTCCGCGGACGTAGTTTCGGCGTGAGTTGAGGTTATAGGCTGCGTTCGGCGAGAGGTTCGGCGTGCGTGGGGATCGTCGGGATCACTCGGGCGAGAGGTTCGGCGTGCGTTGTGGTGGCGGGAGTCACTCGGGCGGAGTTTCGGCGTGGTTTGGGATCGTCGGTTTGACTCGGAAAGAGCCGGACACCGTGGAAAGACCGAGCAAGGCCTCGGAGTACCACGAGGGGCCTCGTAGTACCTCGAGAGTGCCTCGGCGGCGCGGAGCGTCTCGGGAGCGCTCGGGGAGGCTTCGGAGCACCACAAGGGAGCTCGGAAGGCCTCGGAAGGATCCGAAAGGGGCCGGGAGTGCCTCAAGAGGACTTAGAGGGGAGCCGAGGAAGGCTAAGGGAGGAAGAGAGAAGAGGGAGGTGTGTGAAAATGAGGAGGGGGAGCCCTCTATTTATAGTAAAAATTTCGGAGCAAAGAGGTCCGTACGGACCTTCTTGGTTATCCAGAATTTTGGATTTCCTCGATTTGAGGGAATCTGCAATGATGGTGAATATTCTGGAATGATGGTGTCCCCTGAGCAATAAGGTCCGTACGGACCATCTTGCATGCAAAGAGGTCCGTACGGACCAACTCTGCAGGGGAGTAATCATTTCTTCCGGGATTTGAGGGAATATTGTGGACTTTAAGGGGATTTAGTAATCATTGACACAAAGAGGTCCGTACGGACCTTAATTGCTTTTCTGATTTCCTGAAAATTCCCAAAAGGTCCTTTTGTCCCTTTTTATCCCAGGAAGGCTCCTCCCTTGGTTTGGTTGGGGGTTTGAGAGGGTTTTGAGTGAGAGAGGTCTCTGAGACTACGTGGATGAGTCTGCGGTGTTTCCCGTGTGTTTGAAAGGGGGTGATCCAGATTGGGGTACTTACAGCTATATCCCTCGTGTGCATGATATGATCACGCACACCCTTAATGCTATTGAGCCTTAGGGATGTAAACTCCATGATCAGGGTACTTGCCATTGCCTTATCTGAAGTGGCAAACTGATCATCAACAGCTTTTAGTAATTCCTGAACCTTCTTGATATGCTCGACTGAACCCCTTATGCCAGCTGAGATCTTAGTCTTTATGAAACTCACACAGAGACGATTAGATCGGTCCCATTTTTCATAAAGATCAACAGCATCCGGAGGCTAGTTTCAGTAATTGGAGGGGGTTCATTCTTCCTTATGGCATAGTCAAGGTCCAACCATCCTAAATGAAGGAGAACTCTCCTTCCACACTTTGTAGTTGTCCCCTTTAAGCTCGGGAACATCACATCTCATATCAGGGTAATCAACAGATTGAATTGCTGCAAATTAATTGTAAATGCTCATATTATTAATATTGAGGCTAGTACAATATAACATGATTTACCAATGTAAAAACATGCGAAACATGAATCCAGTGACATAAAACTTGCCTGTGGGATAAAGTTCTAATTCAATTAGATTCATTTTAACTTTATGATAAAACCATCAAAACTATGTTCCTTTTTCTAATCCCTGTGGGTAAATTAGAAAATATAGTTTGATATTTTACCCTAATTAATCATACATAATATAATAAAACCCACAGGTCCCTGGATCGTAACCAGGCTCTGATACCAAATGTAGGAATTAATCACACTAGCATGTTCGAAATCCTAATGAACACATAATGTAATTTGCAGCGGAAGATTAGATCGACATACCTCCAGCCATTGCTATGCGGAATCGACTTCGATCGACCGGCGCCGAAGACACCTTTGGTTTTCTAAACCTTAACTCTTCCTATGGTGATGGTACTATATTTCTGAAGGTGAGAGTAGGTTTGGTGACCCAAGATGAAGAGCATTGTGTCTATTTATAGCTCTTTGTCCATCACAAAGTTCACGGACACAATATTTGATTGAGAGAAATTCTCTCTTGATTGAGAGAAATTATCTCAATTTGGGCTGAATATGTACATATAAATGGACCACATTCAGAAATCAATTTCCCATATACAATAAGGAAAGGATTTCAATGAAATCAAATCCCTAAATCATGAACGGGAATATTGAAGATCCCTATAGTTACGGGAGAAATCCTTACATAACGTACCGCATCCCTTTCTATGTTGTACTGGTATTGAACATCTTGGCCCATTGAAATCATATCCAAGGCTGCCTTGAAATCATATCCAAAAAGAGAGTAGATCACGGTGATCGAACAGCAAATGCAAGTAGATCATCTAATTTAAAGAATCACATAGCCACACACAATTATGATGATCTAAGGCTTTATTTTGCATGCAATGGGAGAAACTGATCCAAGGCTGCCTTGAACCTTCATCTTCATACACGACCAAGAAACAAAATCAAAAGACTTTTAGCAAAGACACTAGGCATCAATTGAGTGCAACAACAATCAAAAGGCACAAAAACATCAAACATGCAGAAACCTTTACAGATGATAAGTCAGGGATTCAAGAAAATATACAGAAATAGAAGCTATAGGAAAAAAAACATGTGGCCTTAGAATAGAAAGATCTGAGGAAGAACAATCTGCAAAGGAAAATGAAGGGAGCAGTTTTAAAAAAAAAAAAAAAAATCAAGCAACTTTAAGTTCAAGCTGAAACTTGGCTTTATGTTGTGCGGAATGACAATCTTTTTTAGAACTCTTTTGCTACAAATTTTTTTTACCTGCATTATGTTAGTTTCCTGTACATTACTTGCTAGTTTCTCCATGTATAGCATGACATAATGCTTACAATGCGGATCCTAAAATTATGAGAATTTTTTAACTACTTTCTTTCTGAGTAAGTGCATTCTTTTCTTAATTAACATAAAAGTGCCATTTTTCAAAAGATTTGAGTCATTTGACAACTCATATCTCTTTGTTTCTTGTAGGATGGAACAAAAATATCAAAAGGCATATATATCAAACTGAAGGGAAAAAGAAATAGTACAAAATCTCACTAATCTTCCCGAAATCTCAATAAATTTGATTCAATCCAAATCCTTGCTATCAAACTTCTACAACTTAATGCTACACAATACTTGTACAAAACTCTGTCTAAAAACTCAAAATGATCTATAACCGCTCCCTACAGCTACTACACTGGCTAGAAAACACATTATATCTTCTGCTTTATGTCCTCTTTGCCAGCTTCCCTCTAGTGTCGGCAAACACATTCATAAGCATTCTTCAGCACCCTGCTTTTACCAACAAGAATCTTTTTGGGATTTCAACTCTTGTTACTAAATACTGGAGCCTATGGAGAGTCAGTAACAAACTATTTTTTGAACAACAAAACACCCATCCACAGGTTTTTTCTAAACTGGTCCAGAGTGAAGTGCAGTCCTATATGGCCATACACCTTAACCCTCTCCCCCGCAACCCCAAATTTAAACTCAATACAGATGGGGCATCTCTAGGTAATCCTGGGATGGCAGGCATTGGTGGGCTATTTAGAACCTCGAGGGGTCTTTGTATTGGTGGTTTCTGTTGGGATGTGGAGTCAAAACCATGGATAAAGGAATTTGAACCGCGGTCGGAGGAGTTGGTGAGATCAAGGAGGATTCTTCTGTAGCAGTTTTGTTTCCTATTTTGATTAGATCTCCTCTTGCATTGGTGATTCCTTTTGGTAGTAATATTTGGAAGGACTTGTGAAGAAAGAAGATTACTTTCTTGAGTAGGAATCCTTTTATTACTAGGATTTGATTTATTGTTCCCTATAAATACATGTGATAGCCTAGAGACAAATTGTAACATCTGAAAATATTAGAGAGAATATTTTGGCTTGGTAGCGCCCCCGGACGTAGTTGTTGTTGCAACGAACCGGGTTAACAATTCTTGTGTGTTCCTTTGTGTGTGATTTATTTTTCGTGTGTGTTACATCTTATTATTCCTCCTAGCTCGGTCCGTTTTCCGCTGCGTGGGCGTGATTTTCACAACAACTGGTATCAGAGCCCTTGGTTTTGTCGAATCATTGGTTGGCTGGTCTTTTGCTATGGATTTCTTGGGAGCTTTGGAGGATGGTAATAAGGTGTTGATCGAAAAGTTTGATGGGACGGATTTCAATTTTTGGAAGACACAGATCGAAGACGTTCTATGGAATAAGGATTTGTATCTACCATTAAAAGAAAAGCCGGATGACATAGAGGAAGCAAAATTCGAAATCTTGGATCGGAAAGCGTTAGGGCTTGTTAGGCAAACGTTGACCAAGGATGTCGCGAAGAATGTTTTGGAGGCGAAGACTACCATGGAGATGTTGCAGATGTTGGCGAGCATGTACGAGGCACCATCGGCGGCGAACAAGGCTCATCTGATGAGGAAGCTGTTGAACATAAGGATGGTAGAGGGCATGTCGGCGACAAAGCACATAAGTGAATTCAAATCTACTGCGACCCAACTGTCTTCCGTGGCTGTTACTCTTGATGATGAGGTACTAGCGTTGATTTTACTTTCTTCTTTACCGGAAAGTTGGGATACGATCGCGATAGCGCTTAACGTTTCAACAGAAAAGTGAAGCCGAAGTTTCATGGGATGTCGTTGATGTGATTCTTGGCGAAGAAATTCGTAGGAAGAGCAAGGGTGGGACATCGGGGCTAGCACTAAATGTCGGTGAGAAGAGTAAGGGTGGCAAGAAGGTGATTACTTGCTACGATTGTGGGGAGAAGGGGCACTTTAGGAGAAGTTGTCCGGCGGTCGCAGAGCGAAGGAATTGAATGTTGTCAAGAGTTAGCGGATGCATTAATCTTGGGTGGGAGCACTTCAACGGATTCGTGGGTTTTGGATTCGGCTCGACAAGTTTCATTCGTGCACTAGTGCGAAAGGATGGAAGCAAGACATTCCGGTGATTTTGGGGTTGTTCGCTTTGGGAGACAAATAATCCAGTCAAGGTCATTGGAAAGGGGGTAGTTCGGGTCAAAGCAACGGATGGGACTGCTTTTGCGGCTACGTGACGTGCGACATATTCCGGATTTGAAGAGGAACTTGATTTCCATAAGGCAACTTGATAAGGAGGGTTGTGTGGTGACCTTCGGTTGTGGGACATGGAAGGTAAACCGCGGAGCTAGCTTGGTGGCTCGTGGCGGCGTGGAAAATATGTTGTATACCACATGCAACATGAGTCGTTGGGAAACGAAGGCGCATCCCAATGATGAATGGTGGTGGCCGAGATCGCCACGGTGGGAGAAATTTCACTAAACGGTATGTTGATAGAAAATTGGGTGATGAAGTCGGCCGACGCGGAGCCAATTTGGTCAACATGGGAGCGGGATCTAGAACGGTGATGCGATGGGTTGCAAAGAACACACAAAGGTTCCAAGCTTGTGATTGTGTGGGGCACGTGGATTCGCGCCGTTCAGATCGATAGTTAGCACGCAAGTGAGCGGGGATGTGCAGGAGGATCATTCGAATGAAGACTCGGAGCATGGTAGAACCGACAGCTATGTTGAAGCGTTGCTCGCCTTCAACTCACTGGGATAACTAGACAAGAGGCCAGGCGCTACCAACGCAATAGCTGGCCACTGAAATTTGTTTCAAGAGAGGTATCATGGATGGTTTGTCTCCAGGTGGGAGATTGTTGGGATGTGGAGTCAAAACCATGGATAAAGGAATTTGAACCACGGTCGGAGGAGTTGGTGAGATCAAGGAGGATTCTTCTGTAGCAGTTTTGTTTCCTATTTTGATTAGATCTCCTCTTGCATTGGTGATTCCTTTTGGTAGTAATATTTGGAAGGACTTGTGAAGAAAGAAGATTACTTTCTTGAGTAGGAATCCTTTTATTACTAGGATTTGATTTATTGTTCCCTATAAATACATGTGATAGCCTAGAGACAAATTGTAACATCTGAAAATATTAGAGAGAATATTTTGGCTTGGTAGCGCCCCCGGACGTAGTTGTTGTTGCAACGAACCGGGTTAACAATTCTTGTGTGTTCCTTTGTGTGTGATTTATTTTTCGTGTGTGTTACATCTTATTATGCCTCCTAGCTCGGTCCGTTTTCCGCTGCGTGGGCGTGATTTTCACAACAGTTTCTCCAAGTCTATCGGCTACACAACCAATATGGTTGCTGAAACCTGGGCTATTCGTGAAGGATTACAACAGGCCTTAGCGGGAAACATTCTTAGTCTTCATCTTGAAACTGACTCTCAAACTATTTTCAATATTCTCGGCAGGGGCATAGGGGGAGCATCAACAAGCGGAGGGACTTATATGTGACTGTTTCGAGCTGTTCCAGAAATTTCAAAGTTTATGGATCTCTTTTTTATTTAGGGAAGCGAATGGAGCTGCAGACTGTTTAGCAAAATCAGCTACAAAATCACCTTTTGTAAATCTTTCTTTTGTGTATCCCTGCCTCAAAAGGGATAAGATGGGGGCAGTAATGTCTAGGGAAATCAGCTCTATGGTAGAACAAACTGTTTTTTTTTTTTTTTTTAGCCAAACAAAAATATATTACATAAACAAATATTTACAAAAGTTACTTAATACAAACAGTTTGTTCTCGCATGCGGGGTCTTAGCCTGATGGTTAGAGTTCATGGCTTCCAACCTGGAGGTCATGGGTTCGATTCCCCCACCAGTGGTTAGAGGGAATGACATTGTCCTCCCTAGCATAGCTAGGCGCCTCTGTGAAGTGCATCAAGGGTGGGAAACAGAGAGTTTTCCCCTTCAACTATCCCTTGCACAAGTTTCAACAGTTGAAATTTTTTTTCAACTATCCCATTGCACATGGTCTTAACAAAAAAAAATATAATACTAACTTTGTCCCTAAATGAGTGTCCAAGTTTCATTTTAAGGGACATAACTTTTTGTACAATTTGGTGGCAAAATTCATATATAATCTTGTAATCCTCTTTACAAACATTTAGTTTTTGCAAGTACAAATAGACCGTTGAAAAAAAAATTGAAAAAAAAAAACATTTAGAGAAAGTTCTGATCACAATGGACACTCATTTAGGGACAGATGAGTAGTCGCTGGAGGAGATATCGTCGGAATTTAGGGACAGACGGAGTTGAAAAAAAAACTAGAAAAATTATTATGGGTTTTTGCTTAAATAAAGAGAGAAATGATTACCGCGTTTGTTAGAAATGGGTGAGCAGAAGGAGTCGCCGGAGGAGTCGTCGGATGAGGCCGGAGGAGTCGCCGGAGGAGATATCGATCGTTTGTTGGGAGAGTACGAGAGAAATGACCGCCTAGGTGTAAGTTGGAGATTTTGTGGAAGGAGAAATATTTTTTTCGGGAAAAGTAATGAAAGATTTTTTTTTTTCAAAATTAATGAAAAATTGATTGTCCCTTTGTCTCATTTGAAATGGGTAAATACTAAATATAGGGAACGATAAATACAGGGAATGAAAAATTTCAAACCTGTTTTTGTCCGTCTCGTGTGAATATACACGAGATGTACTCACTCATTTCGTGTGAATCTACACGAGATGTCTCGTGTACGTATACACGAAATAAATGTCGTGTATATGCACACGAGACATCTCGTGTAGATTCACACGAGACATCTCGTGTAGATTCACACGAAATGGTGTCTGAACAGCAAAAGCAACAGTGGGAGAGATTCACAACAGCAACAGCAAAGGCAACTAGAACTGAAATTTGTTTCTCATATGATAGCACATCTCCACAAAACAGTGGGAGGGACCAATAGACAAATTGTATACGAAATAAAAGTGTTAACAAAGATAAGCATATAATTCAAACATTCAAACAAACTTTATAATTCAAAAACCATTACACATATACTATCCCCTACGTAATCTTTCTCTTCTTGTATGGTTATCCTGATCATAGAGTTCATTAAATGCTACTATCCTATCTCGGTATCGGAGGATCAGTTGACTTGCGCTTGGATCACAGTGTTCCCTCCAAGTGTTCGGTGGTGGTGGAATTGGGTAATCATTGCCTGACATGTGCAGCTGCAAAAGTAATAACAAGCTTAAATACAACGAATTTAAGTAAGACACTTAAATATTACAAATATAGATGAGACAGTTAAGTATCATACCAATATAAAATGGTTTGTCACTTGTCCCACCACAACTGTGTTTATCGGTGGTCCTACTCCTGCTGGTACAATCACTGGAAGGCATAAGTTGCCGCCGCTAGCTGAGTACGAAATGAACGCCATATTATACCTCGTGGCAATGATGTGCCCAAGATCTGGGAGGTCCATCCAATAAGTATTGTCCGGCGTCGGCCGGACATAGCAAGCAATCCTACGTAAGAGTTCCTTTACATTTATCCAAGTTAGAACTCTTTGATAAAGGTCTTGGCGAGCATGCACCCTATCAGAATAGCCTGAGCGCGCACTCGAGCCCACATCTCCTCATCTCCAGGTATATCTCGTCTTCGCTACGGCTCTATAGCCACAATGTCCATCGGATGCCACATCCGTGATGCCTCCAATAAATGGGATAATGAAAGGTGGAAAAGACGTCAAATACGTAGAGCCGTATATACTAGTGTGATTGGCCGTCCATTTCCCTCTTCACGACCCGATCCGATCCCGTCCTCGTCCTCGACCTCGCTCGACCCCGTCCTCTCCCACGACCAGGAAGCGGCTAGTGGTGGATGAGACGTAGGAGTACTAGCGAGGGGTAGATGGTGTGGGTTCGAAGGCGATTTCCGTTTGTGCGTGGACTCCGAACTCGCTTGGGTTGATGCAATGAATGCAGATCTAGACCTGAAATAGGGCAAAGAAAAGAGTGAGAAGCATTCATACTATCAACATGCAAATCAATACATCAAGAACGTAATCAACAGTGTGAGCCACAAATGAATGAAGATCTATACCCTTTGCTAGTCGAGGATAGTGTAGCGGGGACTCGAAAAAAGTTGTTAGTATGCTCCCAATCTGACGGTTCTCTGAAACTTCCGGTCCGGGGTTTATTCGCCTTTAAAATATGATCTGGCTCATAAGTATCTCTTGTATGGTGATTTAGCCCTTCTTCCATCATTTTGAATAACTTTCTCCTTACCGGTTCAGGTGCTTTCTCAAATTTATTCAACATAGCTTGAAAATTGTCTTTATTTATTGAAGGCTCAGATGGAGGGTTGTCTACTTCAATGTCCAACTTCTTCCAAAAATCATGAATCGAGGCCAGCTCAATTCGTCCCCCACAATCCTCTATCTGTGCAATCTCGTGACTACATGAGCCACTCTTAATCTGCCATGATGGTGGCTCCTCCTCACCCGCACCCTGCCTCCTCCTCCGTCCCTGCCCTCTAGCCACATCCTGACCCCTCCCCCTCCCATGCCTCAAAGGTCTAACATCACGTATCTCCTCCTCCTCCTCCTCCTCCTCATCATCATCATCATCATAATCATAATCATCATCATCATCATCCCTCCCCTCCTCCTCATCATCATCATCCCCACCCTCCTGCTCCGCCTCCTCATCCTCCTCACCACTATCATCAGAATCAGAAGATGCCTCATCATCTCCTACATCCTCCTCAATCTCATGCTCAAACCCGATCGCCGCTCACCGTCTGTGCCGCCAGCCGCAAAGTCCTATCATGATCATCTCCTACATCCTCCTCAATCTCATGCTCAAACCCAGTATCAGGCTGCTCACGCACGATAGTCCTATCATGTATCATTTTGCTGCGTTTATCTACCTTAGCTGCCGTCTCGGCCTTCCTCTTTCTATTGGACGCGGTCATACGTTCACGTGCCTACAAAAAAACAAATAAGAGACAATAAATTAGCTATTTAGCATTTATAACTGAATATGAACGATGTAAAGAAAAAGAGTGGACACTGGGCACAACTCGTGTGAACTCACACGAGAAGAATCTCGTGTGAACTCACACGAGATGCATCTCGTGTGAATTTACACGAGATGCATCTCTCCAGTTTGGTTATGATCTGTTGGTTCCAGATTCATACTCCTGTATGATCTGGGGCTTCTCATTTATCAACTGCCAGACCAAAAACAAAAACATTGATAAGAATTTAATACTTTCTGCAAGTCGAGAGAGATGACTATTGGTCCTTTTAAAACAAAAAAGAAACAAAGAAAGAAAATATACATAAAAAGAAAGAAAGAAAAATTACACGAGATGCATAAAAAGAAAGAAAAATGAACGATGTAAAGAAAAAGAGTGGACACTGGGCACATCTCGTGTAAATTCACACGAGAAGCATCTCGTGTGAACTCACACAACATGCTTCTCGTGTGAACTCACACGACATTCTTCTCGTGTGAACTCACACGACATTCTTCTCGTGTGAACTCACACGAGATGCTTCTCGAGTGAATTCACACGAGATGCTTCTCTGCCATTAAAATCAAATTAAACGGAGTTCATGAAAGACGTCGAAATCAATTGAAGCAATCAAACAAATTAGACATTGGGAATTTAAGGAATGTAAAATTAGGTTAAAATTAGATTAAAATTAGGTTTACCTTCTTTACAGACACGGTGGTAGAAGCGGAGGCGACGGTGATGGCAGTGCCGGTAGAGGCGGCGGCAGTTCCGGCAGGGACTGCCGAAATTTTTACTCGAGCCATTCTTCGTCGTCGTGGTGTGTCGTCCGTTGGGTGTTTAGGAGAGAGAGACGGCTTGTCGTCGTGTACGTACTGAGAGAGAGACAGAGCGAGGGAGAGGAAGAGGAAGAGGAAGAGCGTTGTTTGATTGAATTTGAAATGAAAAAAAAAATTATATATAAATGAATATTTTGATCATTGTGTTGGTTCCCTGTATTTTTAATTCCTTATATTTAACTATATCCTTTGAAATGCAAAATACTTATCGATTAAAAACAATCAAATTAATTATAAAATGTGTGAAAATTCAATAATTCTTTAAAAAAAATAGTGATACTTTTCTTAACATAGTTAATAATTTTGTTCTGTCCCGTTCCGAACGAAACGCATCGTTCCGATAAAATCAAGTGAGGAACAAGTTAAATTCCGTTCCGGTAACATAACTTTTTATATATAACTTTTTTTATATAATTCTATTAAAAATTAAAAACTTATTAGTGATACTATTTTTCAAATAGCTCAGTAACATCAATTACTTTCATTTTTTTAAAAGAAACTCTCTCTTTCCCCTCAATCTTTATCAACCCAGGACAAACTATGTCTTCTCCTCTACCAATACTCCGGTGATTCAATCTCCTACCCCATCTCCGGTAATTTTGAACTCATGGCTTCCTTTAATTAGGTTGTGATTTTTTTTTTTTTTTGGCTAATTGGTTTTATCGAGTAGGAGGAGTAGGAGATGACTATTATATACAAGGCTTAAAAAAAAAAAAGTGGGCCCCCACCCCAAAATGGGGCCTGGGGCGACCGCCCTGCCTGCCCTACACACGGGCCGGCCCTGTGTAGAACCGGACCCGGATTTAACCAGTAAGAATCGAACCCGTGCTATAGGGGTGTAAGCGGTTCGGTTCAAACCGCGGTTTGAAACCTAATCGAATCAAACCATGTGGTTTGATTCGATTTTTTAGTAGTAAAGATTTGATTTAATCTAAAAAATTGGCAAACCGTGTGATCGGTTCAGTTTGTGATCTGAACACTCCAAACCAGACCGAAATTACACTGCCATCATTTTATGTTACTTTGGTCAACCGAAGTTTGACTGTCCTTTTTCCAGCCAGTTTCATCAACTTCAACAGCTTTCTTCCCCAGTTTCATCAGCTTAACCCTTTTGTTCCAATCCCATTAATTTATTAACTAAGTCCTCTAAAATGGTCAAAATACTCATTTAGTATCCTTGCACATTTTAAATTTATCTTTAAATTTGAAACTAATATTCACTCACGGGTATTATGGTAAGAGAGATAATATTTGAAACAAAATTTCCCTCTCCCTCACGTCGCCGTCGTTGCCGATCTCTCTCACATCGCCGTCGCCGATCTCTCTCACACACATACAGTAACAAAATAATTCCTTTTTATATCTGCAATTACAAACTTTTTCATTTAGTTACTATTGCTCAAGTCATTATTATTCCTTTCCCAGACCTGTTAGTAAAGTTATGCTCACACAATAACCAGTTCTTGTATGCTAGATTGTCTATTCAGTATGCACCTAAAACCATCCTAGTAAAAAGAGAAATGACCTATGCTGGCTGACTGCATTTTGCTATTTTTTTTCCTTAGGATCTGTTTTATCACCCTAAATTGAATTGCTAGATGAAATCAATTGAAATTTAATTGACAGGCTAAAGTTGTACGCCTACTAATTAATTATCAAGACAAGACTCGGCTACAAAACTGCAGCTAGGACAAGTCCAGGTCGATCCACTGAAGAACGGTTATTTATTTGCACAATTGTCACTTGACAAGATTGGGGGTCTAAGATTGATTTTTGATTGTTGTAATTAAACTAAGCGAGTAAATAAATATGATTGTAAACAATTATAAAAAAAAGCACTTCAGACTTGTTTCCGTCCCCGTTTATCAATCCAATATCATCGGTATAATTTATTTCCCTTACTTCCTATTCACTTGATCCGAGATGTATTTCAATCCCTATTTCTTCCTTATTAATGGTTATAACTTATAAGCAGTGACACACTCACCTATTCCCCTAATTAATACCTAAATCTAACTGACACAATCTAAATTCACAATATCGATTGATAAAGCTTTAAGAAATTAAGATCAAGAATTTCACTATTCTTTTGCAAATAGAACAAAATCTAGTTTTACTCCCTTCTCAATTTACCATGACACATGCATAAATCTCAAAGATGCTACTTGTGAAAAATTCTAATCTGACACAGACTTAAGATTAAACTAGCATTAAATCAATTACAAGGGAAAAAAGGGTGATCAAATCTCAAAACCCTAGAAACGATCTAGCAATTAAAACAAGTAAAACTATGAATAAGGATTAAGGAATAAAGAAATAGATACCTCAATTGAATTCAATAAACGGTTCAAGATTCAAATCCGAAGCAATAGAATTAGTTCTCCATAAAAAACTATGAAATCTCTTTAAGAAAAATAATAACCAAAATGTAGTCTGAACCCTAAAATTGAAGTAAAAAGGAGTATATACTCCGTTCTAAAAACCTAAAACTCAATTAAAAAGGGAAAAGAAAAACAAAATAAAAATAAGACTTTTGGTCCAGTCCACGGAGTCCTCTTCCCAGCCAATAAATTAAATAAAAATACTAAAAGAAACAGGAAATCCAAATTAAGTTACATAAAAATCCTTCCCAGTTCCCACTTCCCACTTCGGTCAACGCCTTGGTCCTCGGTTCACGCGCCTAGCTTTGGAAATCAAATTTTCCGTATCTCCCTTGCTTCTCACGTGACATGTGATATTGATTTACTTTCCTAATTTCTTATTTTCGCTTTGGTAACCGAACTTTATTCATCTGCAGCTTGACTTCTAATAATTACAATTTTATCTTTGAACCTTCATTTGACTTACTGTTGACTTTCTCTGACCCCCTTTATTATACCTCCAACTCAATATGTCTCATATTATAATAGAAATAACAATAATAATTCTCTTATTACAATGTTTCCTCACAAATACAAAATATAACAATTTAACTATAATAAATACAAAATGTAATCAAATTGCTATAAAATGTCTAAAAAAATCGAAGAATTATCAAAGCTAAAAATCAAACCTATCAGTAATAGAATTTCCATTGTAAGAAATCAGTTTGACCCCCTTCCAGTCACATCCTGGCTTTACCGCTGCCTTTAGCTATAGTCACCTGCGACGTTAATAGCAAGAGAATGGTTGAGAGTTCCTACACTTTGCAAATTCTACTCGCACCAATGCGAAAAAGATGCGAATATCTCTTGTAATCCAATGCATTTAATATCTTTTTCGTAAATTAAAATTTGGAATGTTAGTTAAGAGTTTAATTATCTTGCCAATGCGAAAAAGACTTCTTCTCCCTATGTGGATTACTCTGTAGGGGTAGTGAATTAAACATTTTTATCATTCACGATTCTGACCTCTATGCTCATTAAACATTTCCTTCCTTTCCTTTTATTTATTTCGTCTTGGTTATTTTGTTGATCATGGTTATATTATTCTTGTAGGAAACAGACTTCCTACACTTTGCAAATTCTATGCTGAATTTGATCAAGAATTTCGGGAATATATAAATCACATTGTTGAATCTAACGGCACTGGCAGTTGCCTGCTTCGCCTCTTGAAAGTGTGCGACGGTCTGGAAGAAAAGGATATATACACTATCAGTGACTTAATTGAAGAGGCAATAATGATAATAATCCAATCAGAATGAACCCCACCTTAGAGGATGTCCTCTATCTGACCGGATTGCCTATCATTGGCAAACCGGTGTTACCTGAGAAGAGCCGGGATCCGGATGCCTTCACTCGACTGTTCGGGATTGAACTTCTAACACAACTCCAAATCAATCAAAAGCAAGACATTTCTTTAACAAAACTTCAATTAATTGCCAAGGGTGTCACTCATCCACAAGAGAAAAGGATAGTTGCTGTCCTTTTATTGATTATCCACTGCATGATCATCCCTTCACATGATAGTCATGTGGCCATGAGGTCGTATCTCCAATTTGTCGAAAAATTGGACGAGGTGAACTTTTACGCGTGGGGAGCCGCGCTGTTGGCATTCCTTTACAATGGCATGAACGATTTCAAATTGAAGAGGTTGACATCCATTAAGGGCAACACCCCTATTCTAGTGGTAATGCAATTTTTTTAAAATCTTTTTCGTTTTTCGTTCATGTTGATATATATTTGATAACTTAGTATTGCAGTAGGTTTCTATGGACTGTAAATCTGGAACAAACTTTTACTCTGGTTGCGGGTGCAATGTGTGGATGGGTACGAACTCCCTTAATGACTGTTAGAACTCCCTTAATACTGTAATTGAAGATTGTTTTGGTGTTGAACATGGGAGTACTGAGTGGTATGAGGCATTGGATCAGCATTTTAAGTGGCTTCTGCAATATAGAATCAGCCCCTACTTCTGTAGATGCCATGGCCAATGACATGTAGGTTATTTTGGGATGGAGGGAGTCCAAATTCTTATTTTATTTACTTCCATGCAAATGTTGATTTCTGAATTTTGGCTTCACACTCTACATGCCAACTCATCCCCAACACCCTCCCCAGCACATGCCAACTCCCGCCAATCACACTCACGAACCCCCGAGTCCTCCGACCACTCACAGCTGCGGGAATCCTCTTCCGAGAACAGCCAACAGTTACCCCTGCATTTATCCCCAGAACAGGCCAACACGCTCGTCCAATCCCCATAATTGAAAACATCAACCAACCGCAACACTCCCCACCACGATCACCCCTAATCGAAAACATCAACCCACACCCACCCTCCCAACCACAGCCCCACATAACCCTAGCTGCTCTGACAAGTCCTGTAAACCTCGGAGCTAGAGCTATAAAGAAGCCTGACCGGCTCACATTTTCGCCTGGCCATATTGTGTACCGAGCTCCCCAACTTAAATATCGGAATCATAAAGACCTATTTGTTGAGCTGCCGAAGGAACCACAGCCCTCACTAGCTATGAATCTACATGCAACTCCAATGAATTTGCCTCCAGCCTGTGAGCATGCAGAAGGGGTTTCAACGAAACAGGGAGAAACTGCTCCTGCTGAAGAAGGGGTGGGGTTTGAGGCCATTGAAAGGGAAATTGAGGGCGTGGAGGAGTCCAATGAGAAATTTTCAAATGTATCATCTTCGTAAAATGTAGTATTTACGTGTAAGTAGAATATAATAACGTAAGTTAGTTTATAACAACATAAGTTACGTGTTAATATAGATCTACGTGGAATATATATCATACGTGCCAAATGTCTTAGTTACGTGAATTTCTATAACGTAACTTACGTTTAACAGTAACGTGTTTTTGGGTAAATTACTTAAATTACGTAAGGCTGACGTGGCTGGCGCTGATTGGTAGAAACTTTGGCGCGTGCGATCACGCGCCAACAAAGGCGCGTGTACGTGTACGCAGGGATTCATTTTTTTTTTAAATTGCGCCATGTGTCGAACTCTGATTGGCCGGTTTATTTTCAGATTTTTATTTTTCATCCCCTTTTTTCGACCTCAATTATTTTATAAAAAAAAATTAAAAAAAAAATTGTTACACCAAAATTCATAATTTTTTTTCCTCTTTAATTAGAGACTAATTTCATTTAATTTGGACACAAAAAAAACACTCTTTTTTAAATATAAATTTCTTAATTATCCTTTCTTTATTTTTCTTTTTAATTTTTCATTATCTTTTTTGTGAAAATTAATTAAGTGTGAAGTATATTTTTTTTATTATAAATGATGATAATAATAATCATAATTTTACTAATATGAATATTAGTACTGCTTCATTCGCCTAAAAAATTAATGTTTTTAATGTTAGTTCCTTCGTTTCAAAATTTGACATTAATTTTTTAAACATATTAAGCGATATTTTATAAATTATTCCTTGGGACGAATATATTAATTTATTTTTTTACCCGAAGTAGTATTATTTTGTAAAAATTAATGTTCATAATGTTCGTGTCTTCGTGTCAGAAAATAAATATTAATTTTTGAGACAAGTAAATTCATTGAGGCAAAGGAAGCTTTTTTTTTTTGGATATAAAAGTAGTATTAATTATGGGGTGAAAGTAATATTTATTTTTGAATTGAAGGAATTTTTTTTTGTTAAAAAGTAGAATTTTTTTATATGTCCAAAAAAAATGAACATTGCTTCTTTCGTCTCAATGAACATTTTAAAAAATAATACTACTTTATTCATCTAAAAAATTAATGTAATATTGTGAGACGAAGACACTAACATTACAAACATTAATTGCAGAGGCGAATGAAGTAGTATTATTTTTTAAAATATTCATTGGGCTGAAGGAAATAATGCTAATTTTTTTTGGAAAAAAAATAATGTATTATTTTTGGGTTATTCATTTCGAATCGAAAGTAATATTCATTTTTGAAATATTGTAATGTTAGTGCCTTCGTTTCAAAATATGACATTACTTTTTTAAACAACGTAAGTAATATTTTATAAAATATTCATTGAGATGAAGATGGTATTTTATTTTTTTGAGTCAAAGGAAGCAATTTTTCTTTTGATATAGATAGTAGTATTAATTATGGAACGAAAGTAATATTCATTTTTGAATTGAAGTAATTTTTTTCCATAAAAAGTAGAATTTTTTTATATGTCCAAAAAAAATTATCATTGCTTCATTTGGCTCAATGAACATTTTAAAAAATAATACTACTTTATTCGCCTAATAAATTAATGTCATATTTTGAGACGAATGCACTAACATTACAAACATTAATTGCAGAGGCGAATGAAGTAGTATTATTTTTTAAAATATTAATTGGGATGAAGGGAATAATGCTCATTTATTTTGATAAGAAATGTAGTATTATTTTTGGGTTATTCATTTTGAATCGAAAGTAATATTCATTTTTGAAATGTTGTAATGTTAGTGCCTTCGATTCAAAATATGACATTAATTTTTTAAACAAATTAAGTAATATTTTATAAAATATTCAATGGGACGAAAAATCTTATTATTGGCTATAAATATAATTATTAGAACTATTTATGTTTTAATTTTTATTTTATCAAAATTTGATGGATTATTAATTTTGGTTTCATTTATTTGTGCCTTTTTATATATAATATGTCTTAATTTATTGTAATTTGCCGTATTCAAGAATTAAAAAAACTATGAAAAGTCTAATAAAAACCAAAGTGAACCAAATCAAAACATCGATTAGGTTTAGCTTTAGTTATTTTTATATATTTCGAGTAAATAAAATCAAATACTATGTAAATAAAAAATCTTCTTACTAAATAAGCTAAATACTTATTTATTCAAACAATTGCTATTTTATATTAATATTTTGAGATTGCTTGGTAACTTACTTATTTATGATTTATTATTTATATTACCTATTCTTACTTTCTCTCCGATATCCCATTAAGAATATGTTTACAAAAGAAATTATCTTAGAATTTGTTTGTTTGGAGAATTACTAGAGTCAAGAGTTTCGAATTGCAGTTGAAGAGAAAGATTGGGAGACTTATAACTAGATAGATTACGCTTTCCCAATCGTTGGCAAAAATTAAGTGATACCTTGGGCAAATTACGCACATATTACGTTCAATACACAATAAATATAGTTTACATCAAAAATATGCGTTCAATTCCCTAGCATTGAAAAATGCATGCCAAATGTGATATTTCTACAAACTAACTATGCCTTAAATATAGATTTATTTTAGTGACCTTCAATCTGATATTTGTACTGATAATATAGTTTTCAAATAAGTGTTTTACAATGTACACAAACATTTCTATTTCATGTTGCATTTGTATTATTACTAAAAAAAACTAAATAGAAATATTATTTTTTCCATCTCAAATAAATAATTTACAAAATATACTTCTATACTAAATTATATTATTTATGAAATATTCATTGGGACGAAAATAGTAATTTTTTTTAGCTGAAGTAGTAATATTTTGTAAAAATTAATGTTTATAATGTTAGTGTCTTCGTCTCAGAAAATGAATATTAATTTTTTGGACAAGTAAATTCCTTGAGGCAAAGGAAGCATTTTTTTTTTTTGGATATAGAAATTAGTATTAATTATGGGATGAAAGTAATATTTATTTTTGAATTGAAGAACAATTTTTTTCCTTAAAAGTAATTTAGAAATAATGAAAAACATATCTATCTATATATAAAAGGAGGAAAGTCTCATTTTTCCCCCAAAAATCGTGAGCAAAATTGTAATTTCACATAGTGGCAAAAATAAAGATAACAAGCAAATACTTTTAAAAATTATAATATAATAATTATTAATAAAGAAAACTCAATAGAAATATTATTTTTCCATCTCAAATATATACTTTAAAAAATTATAATCTTCATTGGGATGAAGAAAGTAATATTAATTTTAAAAATATTCATTGGATGAAGGAAGTAATTCTCATTTTTTTTGGAAAAAAATTAGTATTATTTATTGGTTATTCATTTTGAGTCGAAAATAATATTTATTTTTTAAATGAATAATATATTTTTTTATAAAAGTATATATTTAAAGAATATATTTGAGATGAATAAAATAATATTTTTATTTTTTAAAATGATCCAAACAAACCAAGGCCAAAATCGGTCAGCCACAACCCTCAACCGATCCAAACAAACCAAGGCCACAATCGGTGATTCAAACAAATCAAGGGCCACAACTCCCAACCGATCCAAACAAACGAAGGCCACAATCGGTGATCCAAACAAACCAAGCCCATGCACAATCGGTCATCCAAGCAAACCAAGGGCATGGACAATCGGTCAGCCACTCCAAGGCCATGGACAATCGATCAGCAACTCCAAAGTCATGAACAATCGGTCATCCAAACAAATCAACCCATGCACAATTCGGTCACCACTCCAAATAAATCAAAATAAAATCAAAGTTACAAATTCCGTCTCACTTTAAATTACAAAATAATAATTATTAATAAAGAAAGCTATATATAAAATTATTTTCTCCATCTCAAATAAATACTTTAAAATATATACTTCTATAAAAAATTATAATCTTCATTTCAAAAATAAATATTACTTTCGACTCAAAATGAATAACCAAAAAATAATACTTCATTTTTTGTCCAAAAAAATGAACATTACTTTCTTCATCCCAATGAACATTAATTTGTTGATTGAGAGGAAGGACACAATTTATTTTTGGATATAAAAAATAGTATTCATTTTGAAACGAAAGTAATATTCATTTTTGAATTGAAGGAATTGTTTTCTTAAACAAACAGTAGAATTTTTTCTATGTCATAAAAGAAATAAATATGAATTCCTTCGTCTCAATGAACATTTAAAAAAAGAATACTACTTTATTCGTCAAAAAAATTAATGTTATCTTAATGTCTTATTTTGAGACGAATGCACTAATATTACAAACATTAATTTTAGAGGCGAATGAAGTAGTATTAATATTTAAAATATTCATTCGGATGAAGGAAGTAATGCTCAATTTTTTGGATAAAAAATGTGGTATTATTTTTTTATTATTCAATTTGAGTCGAAAGTAATATTTATTTTTGAAATGAATAATATAATTTCTTATAGAAGTATATTTTCTAAAGTATTTATTTGAGATGGAAAAAATAATATTTCTATTTCGTTTTCTTTATTAATAATTATTATTTTGTAATTTAAAGTGAGACGAGTTTGTACCTTGATTTGATTTGTTTGGATTGGCAACTGATGTTCTTAAAATATTGATTTGTAATGATGATAAGCTCTGTCAATCTGATCTATGTACTGATAATGTAGTGTTTAAGGAAGTTTTTCATAATGTATAAATGTATTTCACTTTTTTTTGTTTTTCTTTAATTTCTATCTTAGAGTTACATGTAATTATTCGTGCATTGTACGGGAGTTTCACTAGTATATATTAATATCGTAAATTTTTAATCTTTTGTAATATGTTGGATTAATGAAACATAAGTTACATAATATGAATATTTTACGTGAAATTTTGAATTAAAATCTAATATTTACGTAAACTTACCTTATTTACTTGAAACTTTGGAATATATATACGTATGTTACGTAAGATCATATTAGTTACGTCAAATATGTATATGTAGCATAAGTTACGTAAATTCATATTAATTACGTCCAATTTTGTAGCATTTACAATGAGTGATCTTTTTTACGTATGATGTTGAATAATTAAACGTAAGTTACTTTAATTGTAAGTAATTACGTGGACTTACCTTATTTACGTGATATTTTGGAATAAATAAATGTATTTTATGTAGGTACATATTAATTACGTCAAATTTGTATTTTACAACATAAGTTACGTGGTAACATATACTCCCTCCTTCCCACCCGAATTTGGACAAATTTCCTTTTTGGGCGTCCCATCCGAATTTGGACAACCCAAAAAGGAAAGTTTATAATAATAAAAAAATGGGTATACCCCACTCACTCATTAACTTCACTCATTCTCCACCATACAATTTATTCAACCAACCACTATTAACTCCACTCATTCTCTCTCTTCATTTTCTACCACACATTTTTATTATCTTATTGTTATTTCTTAATCACCGTGTAAAGTAATTTTGTCCAAATTCGAATGGGACGGAGGGAGTACCTTACATGTAATATGAAGCATAGGGCTGTTTTTCAAACCGAGCTAACTTGAGCTCGAATCGCAACTCGAGCTCGAACAGGTTTTTTAGCTCGAAAAATTACCGATTTTTTGAGCTAAAAATTACCGGTTTTTCAACTCGTTTCGAGCTCGACTCGATAAACTCATTAAAAACTCGAATATTTTTTGTTCGCGATCAACTCGATTCGAGCTCGACTCGATAAGCTCGTTTAAAACTCGAAGTTTCATTGTGAATAGATCAACTCGAATTTGGCTCGTTAAGCTTGGAGGGGGTAACGTGGGTAATCCTGGCTTTTCTGGTTTTGGAGGGGAACCCGACGGGTTTGGGACGGGTTTGGGATTCCCTCGAACCCGCCCCGTTTAACCTGCCCCGCATAATTAATATATTTTTATATTATTTTAGTTAATATTTATATATTAATCCTATACTATATTTGATGATGAATTGTAATGTTTTTAGTTTTATATAATATCATAGTTTTTTTATTTATATAAAACGAAAAATGAAAAAAAAATTATAGCTTTGCATATTGAATTTATGAGATTTTTAAAATATTATAGAGTAAACGGGGCGGGGCGGGTCGGGTCCGGGTTTTTGGTTAATCGGGGTGGGGCGGGGCGGGTTCGGGTTGTTAGGATTTAGTATAGGGGCGGGTTTGGGAAATACTAAATCCGTCCCAAACCCGCCCCGTTGCCATCCCTAGCTGGAGTTGGCACAATGTATGCGCAAGGAACGCAGCCCCCCAAGCATAAGACTTTATTTTTTCCACGTCTCGGAGCAAGCCAAGGTAGATAGAAGGTACTTGGTCTAAATTTTTTGTAGGAAACAGAAAACTGCCAATCATGTATAGTACACAAGTCCGAAAAGGCTTAAACCAAATCCAGTGAAACTAACCAAGTTTTAGGACACTAATTGTTACAATCACTTGTTAAAATCGCAATCAATCAAGTCCAAAGTTTAGATCAATCAAACATCCCTGATAACTTAGTACAAATACCCATATACTTAAAATTTGCATAGAAACATCCATACATATATCCAAGGAAATATCCATTAAAACCAGCCATAGCCATGAAAATTGAGGAGCAACGACTCAATAACCTTCTCCCCTCACCCTGAGGGTTTTTTCATTGCAGCGTCCATTGCATACTCCCTAAAAGTTGTACAAAGTCAAATGTTTAGGGTAAAAGAAAAGAATGTCAAAATTAGAGCGAAAAAAAGCAGTTCAAGTTTATTACCTGTTGAAGCGCAACATACTCAAGGCAAGTATAATACCGGCCCTCTGTGGTCCTGCCTAGGAACTTCTCAACAACTTCTTTGCAGCTGCTCAATCCTAACAAAGCGACTCTATAATGATTATGACTTAATTTGTCTCCAAGTTCGTTCAGCGCCAGATGCAATTGTTTGTTAAGAGACCTAGGGATAATTAATGGTGATGATGCCCCACGTTGAAATTGAGGATAATCAGAGGTAGGCCTTCCATTGCAGACTCCATTACAGTATCTCTAAAAGTTATACAAAGTTAAATGTGTAAGGTAAAAGAAAATGTCAAAAGTAGAGAGTAAAAGGCAGTTCAAGTTCATTACCTGTGCATTAGCAATAATCTGAAGGCATTGTTGGTATTGGAAATCCTTCTTCGAGGCTAAGAACATTTCAGCAATATCTTTCCTGCTGCTCAAATATGCCAGAAGGTTATTAAGCTGTTTCTTAGTAAACTTATCAGTAAATATCTTCAGCGCCTCCTTCAATTGTCCTTGAAGAGAATCACATATAACTACTGCCGATGAAGGCAAAGATTCTAATTGAAGAGAATTAGAGCCAAGACTCGGTGATGCTGACGAACTAGATGGCTGGTGCCTCTGCTCAACGCTATCCTTAAAATGATGCATGATCAATTCACGGCTCATGGTCGGGATAGCATGGTTCGAATTCAAATTTGGAGGTGGAGTCAGATGCCTCTGCTCAACGCTATCCTTAAAATGATGCATGATCAATTCACGGCTCATGGTCGGGATAGCTTGGTTCGAATTCAAATTTGGAGGTGAAGTCAGATGCCTCTGCTCAACGCTATCCTTAAAATGATGCATGATCAATTCACGGCTCATGGTCGGGATAGCTTGGTTCGAATTCAAATTTGGAGGTGAAGTCAGATGCCTCTGCTCAACGCTATCCTTAAAATGATGCATGATCAATTCACGGCTCATGGTCGGGATAGCTTGGTTCGAATTCAAATTTGGAGGTGAAGTCAGATGCTTCTTAAACTGTAAACAGAACAACTACCATTAAACAATAAATCAAAAAAAAAAAAAGTCTAACAAACGCCTCCTTCTATTGTACTAGAAGATAATCACAGATAATTGAGGAGAATTAGAGCCAAAGACTCGATGATAATGAACTAGATGGCAGATGCCTCTGCACATTGCTAGCCACAAGCTGATGTTTGATCAATTCAAACTGACGGCTCATGGTTGGGACAGCATTGTTCGAATTCAAATTCGGAGGTGGAGTCAGACTCTTAGTAAACTGTAAACAGAAAAATACCATTCAGCAATAAATCAAAAAAAAAGTCTAACAAATTAAAAAAAAAATGTCTAACAAACTCAACAAAAAAAAAATCTGATAATAGTAGAAAAGACTACATATCAAAATATAGAATATGTAAAATGGGCAGATGCCTCTGCACATTGCTAGCCACATGCTGATGTTTGATCAATTCAAACTGACGGCTCATGTTTGATCAACATTTTATTGCAAAAGTAGCCAATTTTGAGAACACACAATTATTTGAAATAGTTAACCTTAAGTGACTATGATGCATCATATTCATTTCCCTGATTCCAGTTTTCTTTAAGTTAAGGGTCAATAGCATCTTATTCATCACATAAGAAATCTAACTTATCTGATTTAAAAAGACTAACCTGTAATGAACAGTTTGCTCTATTCAATTATGTGAATTATAAGCTAGGCTACTGTTGGTTGCTTTTATGTAATGTGGGAGTTTTAGAGTGGCAATTTAGATGGAATGTCTTTAAAAAATCTGGATTATATATTGAACTACTGTTTAATTCGGAAATGGAGAATTGTTTACACGATTTGAGCATGTTGAAGTTGAAACAATTAAAAGATGATTGAGAGGAAGAAATTTGTATGCTAACTTATCTAGTTGTGAAGATTGTTAGATGCAAGCATTCTTTTAAAAATTAAACTATCCCAAAATGGTAATCTCTTTTCCCATTTTTGCTTGTTCCAAAAAGTTAGTCCTATTTCCAAATTTAAGGCTTCAAAATCACCGAATTTCTAAAACTTATAATGTTTGAAAAGTCAAGCGGGACTATCATTTGGGAGGGAGTATGAGTGAAAAAATCTTGAGCTGATAGCTTATCCAAGTAAACAGATAAAGCTTTAGGGATATTTGTTGATTGAGTAATCAAGTTTAAGCAGGGTTAATTCTCTTGCCATTAGTATTGAGAATTTCAAGGTATATTGATAATGAGGATTTTTCTCATTCTCTTTCAGTTAGGAATTCTCTTGTAATGCAATTGTTGTTTCAGTTAGGAATTCACACAAAGCCAAAAGGCAAATGGAAAACAAACAAGGAAACAACTGAAAGAGATGTGCAGTCCAGTTAGTAATAATTTATTGTGCAGATGATTGGTTTTGTGCATATTGATATTTACGTGTTGGTACTTCTGTTGTAGTTCTTTTTGCTGTCTTACTGAATTGGATTCCCTCTACTAATTACAGAGCTTGCTATGGTGTGCTGCGGTTTGTAATGGAGAGTGGTGCTAAGGGTTGTGAGGTATATACATTACCTTTTACCTCACTTGACTTTTCCCTATGGCTTCGTTCCTTAACTTTTCATCACTGCTTACAGGTGATTGTCAGCGGAAAACTAAGGGCTGCGCGTGCAAAGGCAATGAAGTTTAAGGACGGGTTCATGATATCATCTGGTCAACCCGTACAAGAATATATTGACTCAGACTACATATCAAAATATAGAATACGTAAAATGCGTGAAGCCATTCATTTCTTAAGCGAAGAGGAGAAACTCGATTACCAGCTGTCGAGAATCGGCAGTGCTATCAAGATCGCCTTCTTCTTTGCTGAACTCCTGAAAGGTCCTCTTTATGCCTCCCATTCCACATACCCTCTGCATGTAAGGATCGGCGATATCAAATTCTAACGTAGAAAATTTCCCAAAGAAATTAGTTGAACATCCCAGTGAAATCAGTAGGTTGTTTTATTTCCTCGGGAAAGATACAAACTAATGCATTCCGTTGAGACTCGACAACAACACTTATTTCTTTAAATAAGTTTGAAATCAACAATATAAGATATGAATTTCAAAGTCAACTTAATCAATTTCAGAGACCTAGTATAGTTTGTGAGGGAGAGTATTGAAAGGGGGAATACCAGGGTGGGCTTGTTTCCGGCAGTGCTGAGTCCGCGCTTGGAGAGCTCGGCTGGGAGGTCGTCGATTTTGAGCTGGATCGCCATGATTTCAGACGACAATGAAGAAATGGAAGGAAAGGTTGTTGAGTTTGAGGACTTGTGGCGAAGGAGGAGGGTTAAATGGGGAGGGGGAACTCTGTCTGCAATGGAAGATTCCCGGAGAAGGAATGACAAGTGTGATATTTGGTGGCTGGTGCCTGTTTGTAATAAAATAAATTAAACTTTTTAAAAGACATTTTTATCCTTCATTGCACAAGTCTTTACCTTTACCAGTTTACCCTACAACTACTTGCTTGAGAAGTTTGACAATTAGTAGAACAGGCCGTCAATTCGAGATAATGGAATGGAACGGAACGAAATTATAATATTTCGCTTATACATGAGAAGTTCCGAATTTTTCGCACTTGAATTGGACTGAAAAAGAGCTATCTATATTATAAATAGAAACCCCCTTTTGAACAGTGGAGTGGAATGAACAGTTCCATACGAAGAAATTCTCATTTTGTCTTCATACATTTGTCTCTTTTCTATTTTGCACTTAAAAAAAATATTTTTATTTTAAAAAAAAAAATTAAAAAAAAATTACGTGGCCTTGGACATGGACATAGGCTAGTAAATGCATACTCCCTCCGTCCCACGTGAATGCAAACCAACTTTTTGGGCGTGAGAATTAAGGAAAAGTAGGAGAGAAAAATAGGTGGAGGAGGTGTTTGTGAGTATGAAGAATTAAATAGGAGAGAGAATGAGTGGGAGGAATAGTTAGGAGAGAGAATGTTGTGAGTGTAAAAGTGAAGTAGGAGAGAGAATGAGTGGGTGAAATAGTGAATATTTATTTCCATTTTGGACAGTTTACATTTACGTGAGACAGACCAAAATGAAAATAAGTTTATATTCACGTGGGACGGAGGGAGTACTCTATAGTCTATATCCCAAAATGACGTAGTTTTATTTATAGGTTCGTTTGTTATTTCAACACTAAACCAAACCAAAAATTGAAACTTTGTTCCTTTAAAATTTTAAAATCAGAGTTGCTCTTATGAAAAACTAATTTTTTGTTAAGCTTAACAAAAAATTAGTTTTTGGACCCGGTTTAAACCTATGATACGCGTATTGAATCGAGACCGGTTCATTAATAAAATTGAACCGCCTTTAATCAACTCAAATCCAAACGAACACACACAGTAAAACACACAGTTACGACGCCGCAACATAGAAATTCATCGAGCTAAAGCAGAATTCAATAGAAAATCAATCCGTTTCAATCGATTGAGGTAATATATGATTCACTGTCAATTATAGACTATCAATACAAATATTTACAATCATTCCTAATTGTTTTATTCAATTCTGGCAATTTTTTATTAGGTTAAGATGAACTTACGTGATTTTGAAGATGAAACTGGAAGTAATGCTACTGTAATTGATCTAATTCAGAACGAAGTTGAAACTGGAGATAATGCTACGGCAATTGATCGAATTCAGCACGAAGATGAAACTGGAGATAATGCTACTGTAATTGATCGAATTCTGCACGAAGTTAATGATAATCACGATACAGGTAAATACAATTTCATAATACCAGATATGTTATATATAATGCTAGTAGTTTGAAGTACAATTTTTAATTTTTTTAAGTGTCAGATTGTGTTATTTTGATTGCCAGTTTTTGTTATTTGGAATGCTAGTTTTAATTTTTTTGAATACTTTGTTCATTGAAGTGCCATTTTATGTTGTTAGGAGTGCCAGTATCACTTATTTGGAATGCCAGTTTGTGCTATTTAGTTACAGTTTGTTTTATTTGTAGCTTTAGCCAATGTCTAGTCATTGAAGTGCCAGTTTGTGTTTTTAGGAGTGCCAGTATCCTTTATTTAGAAAGCCAGTTTATGTTATTTAGTTCCAGTTTGTTTTATTTGTAGCTTCAGCCAATGTCTATTCATTGAAGTGTCATTTTATGTTGTGAGGAGTGCCAGTATCACTTATTTGGAGTGCCGCTTATGTTATTTAGTGCCGCTTTGTTTTATTTGTAGTTTCGGCCACTGTTTTATTATTGAAGTGCCATTTTATGTTGTTAGAAGTGCCAGTATCACTTATTTGGTAAGCCGGTTTGTGTTATTGAAGTTCCAACAGTGTTATTTGTAGCTTCACCACTAGAGTGTCAAAATCTTTTTCATTGAAGTGCTAGATTGTGTTATTTGGATTGCCACTTACGTTATTTAGAGTGTCAGATTTAATTTTTTAGGAAACTTTGCTCACTGAAGTGCCAATTTGTGTTTTTAGGAGTGCCAGTATCACTTATTTGGTGTGCCAGTTTGTGTTATTGAAGTTCAAGTTTGTGTTATTTGTAGCTTCACCACTAGAGTGTCGCAATTCTTTGTTCATTGAAGTGCCAGATTGTGTTTTTGGAGTGCCAGTTTCACTTATTTGGTGTGCCAGATTTAATTTTTTAGGAAACTTTGTTCATTGAAGTGCCAATTTGTGTTTTTAGGAGTGCCAGTATCACTTATTTGGTGTGCCAGATTGTGTTATTTGTAGTGCCAGATTTAATTTTTTTTTAAGAAACTTAGTTCATTGAAGTGCCAATTTGTGTTTTTAGTAGTGCCAGTATCACATATTTGAAGTGCCAGTTTGACTTATTGATGTTCCAGTTTGTGTTATTTGTAGTTTCATCCACTCTCTTGTTATTAAACTGGCATATTAAAAAATTAAAACTGGCACTTAATAATACACTAACTGGCACTTTAGATATAAAGAAAAAAACAAACAAACAAGACAACTTATTATTCAATAGATATTATACTTAAAAAAAAAAAAATACAAACAAACAAAACAACTCAACAAACAAACATAAAAACATAACAAATTATTCATTCATTCATGCTCTCCATAAATTTAAGGAGTGCAGAGTGCTGGAACATATCATGCTCTCCATAAGCTTTAGTTGCCCCACGATCCTTGGCATGTAACAGAAGAGAATCCCAAATTCATGTTGATTTCCTGCTGTTCTTATTGTCACAGAATGGGCAGTGAAGTTTATCTGCACTGTTCCACAAACTATAATATCCCTCCTTCAAATCTTCTAAAAAACCTGCAATTTTTTTAGCACCTCTTTCTTCCTCTTTATCGTCAACATTTTTCTCATTTTTGACTGACCTACTCGTACTCATATTGAGAAATTGATTGATTTTTAGATGAAATTTAGAAATAAAAAAGAAGGGAAGATCTAACTTATTTATACTAAATACGTGACTGTACACATTTATTACTCGTGTCTCTTTGAATACGTGACTGTTGAATCCATGACTGTATTTATTACTCGTGACTCTTTGAATACGTGACTGTTGACTCTTTGAATACGTGAATGTACACATTTATTACTCGTGACTCTTTGAATTCGGGAATTTGGCACTATTGAATCCGTGAATTTGACTGTATACATTTAATGCTCTCTTAATTCAATAGTAAGTTTGAATGGTTTTTTGTACACATTTATGAAACTTGGCACTATTGAATCCGTGAATTTGGCACTATTGAATCCGTGAATTTGGCACTACTAAAAACACAAATTGGAACTTCAATAAGTCAAACTGGAACTTAAATAAGTCAAACTTCAATAAGTCAAACTGGAATTCAATAGTAAGTTTGAATGGTTTTTTGTACATAATTATGATTTCTAAGTGCCCGTTTTATGGTTTCAAAGTGCCCGTCTTAAGGTTTGAAAGTGCCCGTGTTATGGTTTCAAAGAGCAAGTTTTATCTATATTGCCAACATATCAAAAAACATTACATCAGCAGCTTTATGATTTCAAAGAGCCAGTTTTATGATTTCAAAGTGCCAGAATTATGGTTTTTAAGTGCCCGTTTTATGGTTTCAAAGTGCCATTCTTAAGGTTTGAAAGTGCCCGTTTTATGGTTTCAAAGTGCCATTCTTAAGGTTTGAAAGTGCCCGTGTTATGGTTTCAAAGAGCAAGTTTTATCTATAGTGCCAACATTTGCTTGTCTTTGAATTCGTGAATTTGGCACTATTGAATCCGTGAATTTGACTGTATACATTTAATACTCTTTGAATTCAATAGTAAGTTTGAATGGTTTTTTGTACACATTTATGAAACTTGGCACTATTGAATCACTGAATTTGGGATTATTGAATCCGTGAATTTGGCACTACTGGAACTTCAATAAATCAAACTGGCATTCCAAATATGTGATACTGGCACTACTAAAAACATAAACTGGAACTTCATTGAACAAAGTATCATAAAAATACATCAAACACAACAATATTAAAAAACAGAATTTAGTACCATTAAACACTACCACTACCACCTGCTCCATCATCGCCTACGTTGTCATTCAATTTGTTTTTTGGATCATATTCATTCAAAATATATTTCAAATACATTTCCAAAGCCTTGTGGTGAATCCTAGCAGCTTCATCAATGTTGTGAGCATTGCCAAACTCATGAGCATGATTGACTATCCCCACATAATCCTTATCCCTACAATTGTGTCCATTACATGGCTCCAATGGACAACGAAATGAGGGAGTACCATTTGCAGAAGAAGGCTGCAAAACAACAAGATGACCATTGAGGAATTTTTGGTAGCACACCATGTATATTTTCCAACTTTTGTCATCATTTGAATCACCCAAAGTTGGCTCCCGTAATTTACCTTGCCTTTGTTCATCACTAGAAAAATTATTAAAGCTAGAATTTTTCTTGAACTTTATGTATATGCTTGCCTTTGGACAGATTTATATAGGCTGAGTACTTGAAACCAGTCAAAAAAAGTTGGTCAATGAATTCAATGCACTTACCAACTGTTCACATTTATTACTCTTTGACCATTAAAGACAAGTAAACATATCATTATTTATTACCGTTGAAGGAGGTATATTCGACGGAATATACTTCCTTAATAAATTTAATATCCAAGAAATGTTGTTTAAAGTGCCGCTTATGTTGATAGGAGTGCCGTATTACTTGTTTTAGGTACCAATTTGTGTTATTTCTAGTGCCAAATTTAATTTTTTAGGAAACTTTGTTTATTGATGTGCCGGATTGTGTTTTTAGGAGTGCCAAGTATCACTTATTTGGTGTGCCGCTTGTTTTATTGAAGTTCCAGCTTTGTGTTATTTGTAGCTTCACCACTAGATTGTCGTAATTCTTTGTTCATTGAAGTGCCGATTGTGCTTTTAGGAGTGCCAAGATCACTTATTTGGTGTGCCGTATTTAATTTTTTAGGAAACTTTGTTCATCAAGTGCCAATTTGTGTTTTTAGGAGTGCCAAGTATCACTTATTTGGTGTGCCGCTTGTGTTATTTTGTTCCAGCTTTGTATTAATTGTTGCTTCATCCAATGTCTTGTTATTGAAGTGCCAGATTGTGTTGTTAATAGTGCCGCTTATGTTGATAGGAGTGCCGTATTTCTTGTTTTAGGTACCAGCTTGTGTTATTTCTAGTTTTTTCAATGTTATTTCTAATCTAATTCTTTATTTTTATTTGCAAAGCAAGCCATATTGATATTACCTCATCACCGCCGGGTATAAAAGCAAAGACATGGGAAGAACTGCATCAATTGTACAAGGATCATTCCAATGCATTGGGATTCAGTGTTAAAATCACAACCTCGCGTGTCTCTAAAAAAACATCAAGGCCAATAGATAAATATTTTATGTGTTCATGCCAGGGATACACACAAAGAGGAAATGAAATTGATGTTCCAAATTCCAATAGAAGTCTGTGAATTAGAGATTCCATCTCCATTGGAAAGAATTGAAAACCCAAAGAGGAAATTGAGGAGAAAGAAAGCCCCTTCTAAAAGGACAGGTTGTCATGCTCTTATGAGAGTAAAATTGTTAATTAAGGAAGACTTATATGTGGTTGCACGGCACGAAACTGAACATTTGAAGAAGCTGGCATCAAGCCAACTGATGGATTTAATGTTTTGGCAAAAACAGCTGGTGGGGAAGAATATGTTGGGCATACAAGAAAAGATCATCTTAACTTTGTACAGAGATTGAGAATGGAAAAAATAGAAATGGGCGATGCACAAACCGTAGTTGATAGATCGAGCCAAATTCAGATGAAGGATTCTACTTCAAAATGCGCTTTGGGAAGAAAGTAGGCTCAAGATTTCTTTGTTTTGGAGAGATGGTATGATGAGAGAGGATTATGAATTGTATGGGGATGTTGTTGTGTTTGATACAACTTATAACACAAATAAATACAATTTGATTTGTGCACCAATAGTTGGGGTGAACAACCATTGGAACACTGTGATGTTTGGTTGTGCTTTCTTAACAAGTGAAAAGACAGAGACATTTGCTTGGCTTCTCAAGGAATTTGTAAAATCAATGGGTGGAAAAGAACCAAAAACAATTTTCACCGATCAAGACTTTGCAATGTCGAAAGCGATTGAAGAGGTAAATTTTATTTTATTTCCAATATTTCATTTATTGTTTTTTTACTATGTTACTGTTAATTTAATAGTAAGTGCCATTGCATTTGTTAGTATGTGCCAAGACATGTTTTAGACAAAGGCCCGTACTTGTGTTAGTAAGTTCCAGATCATTTGTTATAATGTAGCAAGTTAGTAAGTGCCGTACTTTTGTTAGTAAGTGCCAGATCATTTGTTATAATGTAGCAGTGTTAGATTTTATAGTGTTTGACTATATTATAAATTATTGACAGGTTTTTTAGGGAAGAAAATAATTTACTAAATTGAAACAAATTTAAATTACATTTTTTCCCTTCCCATAACCACCATAAGTTTTAACACCAGAAACTCCACCACATCCTCCATCACCTTTGTCAAAGGGCTTCTTCTTGACCTTATCCTTCTTGCAAGAAGGAATTTCCACAGGTCCAAACAACTCCAAATACTCCTTAAGGTATTTTGCCAAAGCCTTGTGCTCGCCTTTAGCAACATTGGAGAAAGAGGAAGTGGGTGCACAAGAATCAAAGGCATGTCAAGCATTGCAGCTTTGGTTCCTTTCACGTATCTTACGCCCGCACAAGGTTGTAGAGGGCATACATACAACTTATCCGGGAGATGTCCAAATCGAGGGATACGAAGATGACCAAAGTGGAGTTTCTTTGTCATTTCACGAAAGGCACTCCTAAACTCTTTCTCATCGTAGTCATACTCATCATTTGAGGACATATTAATTGAAATTATAAGAGAACCGATTTTAATGAATGAAGAGATGTAATTTTGAAATATCCATTTCATGTGTTGTATAGTGCTATTTATAGTGCATATACCTACACTATTTTTTGTTTGGTTTGTAAATGCTTTAACATTAACTCGGTTATGTAATTTCCAATGTTTGACTATTGTGTAACAAATTTTTACATAGAATTGTTAACATTCACTTGGTTATATAATTTCCAATGTTTGACTCGAATAGGTAGATTATGTAATTTCCAATGTTTGATCGAGTAGGTAAATTATATGATTTGTAACGACTTTTTATATGTGCCAGCTTCTTGGTTTAGTTAATGCCTCGTTCTTGAATTAATAAGTGCCGATCCAGTGTTATGAATAACCAAAGTGTTAGATTTATAATTGCTAGTGTTATTATTTTATAGTGCTAGTGTATATCTTTATTAATGACAAGTGTTTGACTATATTATAAATTATTGATGTGTTTTTGAGGGAAGAACAAGACATAGGTTATGCTTGTGGCACATTCAACAAAATGCTATTTCTCACTTTTGACAACTAAAGACAGATGAAGAATTTAAAAAGGAATTCACCAATTGCTTGAGAGGATGTAGTGATGAATCGAGTTTGAAAATTGTTGGAATTCAATGCTAGAAAAATATAACCTTCTTGAGAACAAGATGGTTCAATCGTTTATATAGCTTGAGAGAGAAATGGTGTACAACATTGAGTAAAGATTTCTTCTACCGGCATATTATCTTCACAGAGAAGTGAGAGCACAAATCATGCCATATGTTTCAAAGCAAATAGAAGCACGTCCCTAACACAATTCTTTGATATATTCAATGAGACGGTAAAACGTTGGAGAAGTGTGGAGCAACGAAAGGAATTTGATTCAATAAACTCAAAGCCTCGCACGAAATACATGGAGCTTTAATAAGACATGCAAGGGAGGTTTACACGGAGGAAATATTCAGATTTTTTGAAAAAGAGGTCAAGGCGCCTTTTGCCGCAAAGTTTAATATTGGCTTTTGCTTGGATGAAAACAATAAGTTGTTTGAAGTTGCTCATGAGAACCATCCAGACAAGTTTGAAAGGGTACTTTTCTCGCGAAATAATGAGAAGATAAGCGTGAACCTGTACATGCAATCATTTTAGTGAAGTTGGTTGGTTGTGCTTTCATTGCATTAAGGTTCTCAACTTGACAAATATCGATCGGATACCGGAAGAGTACATTCAAAAAGATGGACAAAGACAACAAAACAAATGTATGGAATAAAACTTACCAAGGTAAATCTACTACTCCAACCGAGCAACACAATTCAATTCCTTGGAAACAACAGATGGCGAGAAAGTACTACGATTTAATGATGACATGCCATGAAAACAAAGTGATGCAAGAAGAATTCTAGAAGATGGGTTTAATAGAGATACATTGCTAGTACAAGAAATACTCTCCCGAAACGTACAAGGTGTTGAACCAACAACAAGTGAAAATAATAGTGCTTCAACAAGCACAACATTCAATGCACCTCGCAAAGTGACGGATCCCGTACGTGCGCATACAAAGGGTAGAAAAAGAAAACCTAAAACAAAGTTTGAACGGAGAAAACCAATTACTAATGAGTATGGTTCGAAGACACCTAATGAACATTTGATTTGATATTTTTGTAACCAAACTTTATTGTTTTCACACGCTACAACCGATTGTATTTTTTATAATATTGTCCAGCTGAGTGTTTAATAAAACTTTGTTGATTGAAGTGCCAAATGTATTATTTAGAATGCCCGTATTACTTATTTGGAATGCCGATTATGTTATTTGGAGTGCCGCTTGTCTTTATGGTAAATGCCAGCTTTATGGTTTCAAAGTGCCCGTCTTAAGGTTTGAAAGTGCCCGTGTTATGGTTTCAAAGAGCAAGTTTTATCTATATTGCCAACATATCAAAAAACATTACATCGGTGCCGCTTTATGATTTCAAAGAGCCGCTTTATGATTTCAAAGTGCCAGAATTATGGTTTTTAAGTGCCCCTTTTATGGTTTCAAAGTGCCATACTTAAGGTTTGAAAGTGCCAGTTTTATGATTTCAAAGTGCCATTCTTAAGGTTTGAAAGTGCCCGTGTTATGGTTTCAAAGAGCAAGTTTTATCTATATTGCCAACATATCAAAAAACATTACATCGGTGCCGGTTTATGATTTCAAAGAGCCGCTTTATGATTTCAAAGTGCCGTAATTATGGTTTTTAAGTGCCCCTTTTATGGTTTCAAAGTGCCATTCTTAAGGTTTGAAAGTGCCAGTTTTATGGTTTCTAAGTGCCCGTCTTAAGGTTTGAAAGTGCCCGTGTTATGGTTTCAAAGAGCAAGTTTTATCTATATTGCCAACATATCAAAAAACATTACATCAGTGCCAGTTTTATGATTTCAAAGAGCCAGTTTTATGATTTCAAAGTGCCAGAATTATGGTTTTTAAGTGCCCCTTTTATGGTTTCAAAGTGCCATTCTTAAGGTTTGAAAAAATGTTAAAAAACAACACTAATTCACTCATAAAAAAACAATAATTCAAATACAAACAATTCAGATACAAAACACTAATTCATTGTTTTGTTGTTGCTTTCCTAGTCTGATACTTCTTCGCAACCCTCATTTCATCATCTGATTTTTTCTTCTTTTCTAAATCTTTTTTTTTCTTCTTCTTTCCTTTTCTTTTCTTCTGCTTTCTTTTTTTTTTCTTCTTCTACCCTTTTATTTTCTTCTTCTTCATCAATCTTCTTCACGGCTTCTCTTTTCTCTCTTGTAAACAACCCTAACTGATTCACTAAATGATCACGTTCAGCATTAATATCACGAGAAGTAGACTTGCTAGAATCTCAAACCCTCATACGCACCCTTGACGAGTTATCACACAACTCAGGGCATGAGTAAATTGCGCCGTTAAATTGCCTCATTTCAGCCATTACATATACTCCACAGTCACTATTAGCATCATCATTTTCTTTCCCAATCCATTCAACTTGCATATGCTCAAACTGAAACTTCAATATATCTGCAGCACTTGGATGATTTATGTGATTTAAGAACTTTTTGAAGGGTGCTTGCTGCAACGAAAAAAAAAAAACAGCAATATTAATATGAAAGTTTTGGTAAAAAAAAATAACAAAAAAAAAAAAAATCAATTCAATAAATAAGATTACCATGCTATGAGCAAGTTTTGGCACATTCTGTCTCTTCCAATCATTCATTGGCAAGTTGTCAATATACTGAAATGATTGACTCTCAGTATTGACAACAAAAAGTGTGTAATGGCCACTCTTGTTGTCACCTCTATGGCAGGGTAAAAAGAACTGCAAGAAAATAAGTGCGAATATCAGAGTTTGAAAGTACCAGTATTGATTAATAAGTGCCAGTACATGTATGTATAAAATGACAATGCTTACCAATTTAACTTCACTCAAATCAGGTCTCTCATCATCATTAAAATTAACATCAATCCATTGTTCTAAACTATCAGTGATTTCTTGCCCAGCTGATGATACAACATCTTGAGATGTCTTCGTTGTACGTTGAATCCAAGCAGCCTGTATAACACATTAATAACATCAAATTTAAAAATGAAGAATAGCCCAACTCTCGATGGTATTTGAAGTTACTTCCTTGTCTTCATCCATGCTCAAAATATCTTCAACCGATAAGCTATGGAACACTGAGTAAATAGGATCACAAGTGTTGTAAAAGAAAAATAAATTAGTAAATGCTTTTACATACAAGTGTATACATTCATAAAAGGTGCCATTGTTTGGGTATTCATAAATTTATAGCTTACTCTTTCAGATTCTTTGAAAAGTGTGTAGACATGCACATGTCAACAGCCTCCTTTCTCAGCTTCAACATCGGTCGCAACAAATCAGCGTTGTTGATCATAAACCGAGAACAGTATACAAATTCCTCATTAGCTTCCCCACAGTCCACTGTGCACCCTACATTCAACATCTCATAACAACTCATAAAGTTGCTTGAACATACCAAAAGTGTCGAGTTGGGCCAAACGAGTAAAGTCCAATTATAGACAGCCTTGGTCCCCACATTCTTAATAAGGCTGGCCCAATCAGGACAAGGCCCAGAGCCCATCTCAAGTATCAGTCGACTAAGCCCATGGTCCGACCTACTAGGTCCCGACCTAACTTAGTCCGACCTCGTGATCCATGTTATAATTCGGGTACGAACCATGCTCTACCCGACAGTCAGGTCGACCATATTACAAGTGGCGACCTCGACCTAACCTACAAGTAGCGACTTGACACTCGCTGGCTTATTTAGTTGAACCATTCACGTAACCACATCCCTACAAATCGGTGACAAGCTTACTAACACGTTCACATGACTGAATAACCGCTGCTATAATCTCGGAGGACATGTCTCCTCACCAAAAATACATTACTCTTGCCTATAAATACTTCGTCACTACCAACGGTGCAAAGGTAACTGCCATTTTGTTATCGTAATTCATTATTCTATACATTTTGAGCTATAAACAACGGTAATCTTACTCACGCCCGAGCGTCTTCGCCGAGACACATCCGGCTAGTCGTGGGTTCTGCTGTGTCAAGGAGCCAGTGATCACTCCCGCCACGTGGAGGAAGATTGATAAGCACATTTCCCGTAGCATCGCTTGGTTCCATTGCCGGAAACGTGCTTCAACTTGACCTCGAAATTTTTTAACAACCTGCAACAATGGTGACTTCGGACGGACACGTATCTGAGGCTTCACTTGGACATGAAGAAGTGAACAACAACAACACTAATGCAAATGCAAATGCTGAGAACTTGAATTTGCCTCCTCCCCCACCAAATCGTCCTCATGGTAGAGCCACACGCTCTACCGCATCGTTGATGGCGTGGGTTTGCTCGACACAAGGAGAGGCAAAAGGCACATGGATGGGCAAGGAGCTCCACCTCTTCCTAAACGTCCAACCGCTCAGTGAACGTTGGATACAGGGCAGGTCCCTCCACCAACCCTATGAGCAAGAAAGAGATGATGTTAGAGAGGGCCCAGATTTTGGCCGACCTAATAGCTATGGAAGAGGCAGAGCAGGCCGACGTGCGCTCTGAAAGAGTGGATCGTACTCGTGTCTCTAATGGACAACAAAGCTAGGAGTATGAGGCCAAATGAAGGTGTGGGACAGAATGGTGACAACAGGATAGTTCAGCGAGCTCCTACCATCGTGCATGTGCCGAGTAACGACCTCGAGGGCCACCCTCACCGTAAATAGAGAGCAGGAGGCTCGCCCCGACTTAAGGACACGCTTAATGTACCCAATAGAAACAGGCATGTTTCTCCGGCGCGAACTCGTAGATCGGGATCTCAAAGAGATGTAAATGGGCGCAGTCGCCTATAAGAGAGGAGAGGCACAGTCGCCACTGAGATAACAGCGCAGTCGCCATCTGTTCTTCGAGAGGCGCAGTCGCCTCAAAGAAGTAACAGGCATAGATCCCCGCTAGATCGTAGAGGGCCAATTCCCACAGACAGGAGGAGTAGGCAGGTGACTCCCCTAGGAGTGAAGGCCGAGGTCGAATGCCGCTCCTCCAGAGACGGAAGACCCGACGCTAGGGAATGGTTATTGATGAAGAAGACGTTCCAACAATGGGAGGAGGAGAAGAAAAAGGAGACCGGAAAGGTTGAACGAGTTGATTTAACCCTTCGACCTCTAGCAAAGGAGATCGGGGACACGACCTCCTCCAACTTTTCAAAGTTGCCCCTTCTAGAGAAATATTCAGGTCCACCAATGCAAAAAGTCACATACAACATCCGGAGGCCACTATGTGCTTTGTCGCCAATGAAGATGACAACATGTGCAAAGCTCTCCTAAGCACACTTACTGGGCAAATTTAACTTGGTTCAATGGTTTGGCCGCCGATAGCATCACCACTGGGCAAAGCTTCAGGACGAAGTTCTTAGATCGCTTCTCGGCTGCGGGAGCTCGTAAGACGACCGTCACGGCACTGAATAACTTGGGCGCAGGCGAAGAATGAAAGCTCAATGAGCTACTTCACCAAGTTCAAAGAAATGGTAGATAAGATAGAGGAGGACATCACCGATAGGGAAGTCATCAACCGCTTCCGAAACGGTATTTCTTCGGCAGCATGGATTATGAGCTTACAAGCCAGACAAGAACAACTCGACAGGAGTTGTTCGAGAAGGTATACAATGTCGCTCTTGGCCGAGGAGAGGAAGGAGAAAAGAATGGTAAAAGCCCCAAGGTGGAGGTCGCGATGATAAAAAGGACTCCAACAAGAATGGGGGAACAATAAGAGCGGAAAGAATGTAACTAGGGCAACAGAGAAGGTGCCCGAAGCTTTCACTCCTTACGGTGAGTCGAACCGAGATCATGAATGCCGGTCGAGCTAGCTCCACCTCCCAATGAACCCGTGCAACAAATTCGAAGGGACAACAGCAAATATTGTGACTACCACAAAGACACCGGTCATCTCACGTAGGATTGTTTGGGTTTGAAGCGCATTATACAAAGAATGGTCGACTGTGTGGAAGACTCGACGCTTATGTGAAAAGACCTCAAGCCGGAGGAGGTGAGCGGCCGCAGTGGGCAACAAGGACCTAGGCAGCTTAGATCGGACCTCGGGGGGTCATCACCGAACAAGCGAGTAACACGGCCATCAAGCACAAAATATTCCGGCTCTCAATAAGGCCCCACATGTGCCTCCAAGGAGAGAAATCGAGATGAGGCAATCGCCTTCTACCCCCATGAATTGGCAACTAATATGGCGGCTAGGGAGCAAGTTCTCGTCATCCCTGTGTCTCATAGACGGATGTACGACGAGCGTACTCTTAGTCGACACGGGGGCTCGCAAGGATGTTTTGTTTTACAAAACTTTCAAGGAGATGGGTCTTAATGACGAACAGCTTGGAAAGATATGATGGCGAGGTTGGAAGGCTTCACCAACCATCGAGCCGAGGCTAAAGGCCGAGATAGTGCTCGACGTCGATCTAGGCCAACACCCCTCGTGGTTGTCTCAAAGGTACAATTTATTGTGATTGATGTAAATAGTGACTATGCCGCCATCCTTGGAATTCCCGGACAGTCGCTCTTGGAATGGTAGCATCAATTCCTCACCAAATAGTAAAGTTTCCCACACCTGCTGGAGTGGGTTGCGTACAAGGCGCAGCTCGAGCCTACCTGGATCATGTGCTAAGAGAAAGAAAGAAAAGGGAGCTAGAAATTGAGACTGCTGATGGTTATTTGAAGTTGTCCCAATCAGTAACCAAAACTACTCGACTATCAACCATCACCGAGGTCGTGGAAGAGTCGACCTATCGCTCAAATGACGAGGTCATGCTTGAGTCGACACGTCACTCTAACACTACCGAGGTCGACTCAGATGTAGTTATGGTCGATCAAGTCCACATAGGCAACCTATGCCTCCAGATCGACAATAACTCGGGGGCCACCATCAGCGAGGTTGCAGACAAGCTCGATGATATGATAGCAGAGGAAGCTCCGCATTTGGGAGCTGAAGAAAGGCAAAAGGTCAGGGAAATCATAGTGGAGACACTACAGGTTCGTAGATGGACCGAGTTAGAAGTCGTAGATGAGCCGGGAGTCGCCATTACCAACTCTTCCTACCCCGACCAAAAAATTCAAATTGGAAAGCAAAGCTTATCGGGTTGAGGAGCGAGCAGAAATTATCAAGCTACTCAAAGAAAGCAGTGATGTCTTCGCATGGAGAGTAGAGGACATGAGGGGAATCAAGGAGGAGGTCGCTGTTCATCGGCTCGAAGTCAACCCGACCATTAAGCCTAGACCCCAGAAATTGAGAAGCTTTGCTCGCGACAAGGAGGAAGCTATAAAACCGAGGTACAAAACTTTTGAGTGCGTGGATAATCAAAGAGGCCACTCATACAACGTGGTTGGCCAACGTGGTCATGGTGAAGAAATCAAATGGCAAATGGCGGATGTGTGTCGACTTCACTACTCTTAATCTAGCTTGCCCAAAGGACAGTTATCCCCTTCCAAGGATCGACAAGCTAGTTGATTCTATTGCGGGTCACTCCACCTCGCTTCTCGACGCTTACTCGTGCTACCACCGCATTAAGATGCACGAGGATGATATAGTCAAAACAAAGCATTTCAAGCAAACTGGGGGCATCTAATGCTACAATATGATGCCATTTGGTTTGAAGAATGCGGGTGCAACTTATCGAGTAGAATGGTGAATAAAGTCTTTGCCTCACAAATTGGTCGAAATATGGAGGCTTACGTTGACGACATGGTCATTAAAACCAAGGCCGAGTCACGTAGTCGACCTAAAGGAGACATTCGCCAATTTACGAGCAAACGACATGAAGCTCAATCCCAAAGCAAATGTGTGTTTGGAGTGGCCGCCGGCAAGTTCTTGGGATTCATGGTATCTCAAAGAGGCATAGAAGCTAATCCCGAGGAGAAGATAAAGGCTTTAGTCGACATGAAGGATCCTACCAAAGGTGCAAAGAGATGCAATGACTTAACGGAAGGGTAGCGGCTCTTGGTCGCTTCATATCTAAATCGCAGAGAGATCTCTCCCTTCTTCAAAGCGTTGAGGGGACGAAAAGCTTTGAATGGACGACCGAATGTCATTCGTCGTTCCAACAATTGAAGGATTATCTTGCTACTCCACCTCTCGCTCGCAGCTCGACGACCGGTGAGACTTTATTTGTGTATCTATCTCGTAGGAGACAAGTCACTGCCGCAGTATTGATTAGAGAGGATGAAGGGCTTCAAGCACGCGTACTATATCGCAAAGCTTTATCGGATGTGGAAAGCAGTGTATTACAACGCCGAGAAAGTCGCTTATGCTCTAGTCGTAGCTTCAAGAAAGTTACGAGCTTATTTTCTCGGCTCATCCAATCGTGGTTCTTACCAATGCTCCTTTAAGAAAAATATCGCACAAGCCGGAGAGTTCAGTCTACTACTCAATTGGTCAATTGCCCTCACCGAATTTGACATTGAGTATCGACCTCGAAAGGCGTTGAAGGCTCAAGCTCGGCCGACTTCTTGGTCGAGCTTACGTTCACCAAGGAAGATGACGAGCAATGAGCTCCAAAAGAAAAGGGCAAAGGGAAAGAGCCGAGTCACAAGTCGCCATCACTCTACCCGTCGATTGTTGGAAGGTCTATTCGTATGGGTCAGCAACCAAAAATGTCGGTGGAGCTGGAATTGTCTTGGTCGAGCCGTAGTCCGGGACTCGTTTACTAGGAATCGCTAAGGTTCAAATTTGACGCTTCCAACAACCAAGCCGAATATGAAGCCTTGATTGCGGCTATCGAGTATGCCAAGTGTTTTGGAGCGACTAAGATCATGGCTTACCGTGATTCGCAGCTGATAGTCAACCAGGTCAGAGGCGAGTATGAGGTGCTCAGTGCCACATTGATCAAATACTGCGACCTGGTGAAAGAACTGATAAAGGACTTAGAATTCTGGGAGATTCAAAGGATTGGAAGAGAAGATAACGAGCTGGCCGACCTCCTCTCGAAACTAGCTACTTCAGATGAGCCACATGAGGAGCCCATCTCATTCCTCGAGAATCCAAACCTATGAAAGAGTGAAAATTCAATGCATAGATGATCCCACAAGAAATTGGACTCGGGAAGTGTTGGATCGAGGAAATGAAGGCATACATTGGAAGTGGCGAGCCGCGCATGACGAGAAGAAGGCTCGAGCTATCAAAAAGAAAGCTCCGAGATATGTCATTCAAGGAGGTGACCTGTTCGTAAGATCCTACACTCGACCATCACAAGTGCATCCACCCTCAAGAGGTCGCCCTATTGATACACGAGGTACATAGTGGAATTTGTGGTGGACACCCGGGGGCCAGGACCCTTGCTGACAAGTTAATCACTTTGGGGTACTATTGGCCACATATGAGGGCTGACACTCACAACTGTGGAGTTAAACGGAGCTCAACGAGTCTTTTGGGAGTACACGAATGCTCAAATTTATCACCCCCTTTAGGCCTCTTAATAGTGATATCAAAATCATCATCATCCACAACTCTTTTACGCTTTGATGGAACTGAAAATAAATATCAAAAAACATAACATCAGTGCCAGTTTTATGATTTCAAAGTGCCAGATTTATAATTTCTAAGTGCCCGTTTTATGGTTTCAAAGTGCCCGTCTTAAGGTTTGAAAGTGTCCGTGTTATGATTTCAAAGAGCAAGTTTTATCTATAATGCCAACATATCAAAAAACATTACATCGCGCTTTATGATTTCAAAGTATCGTAATTATGGTTTTTAAGTGCCGCTTTATGATTTCTAAGTGCCCGTCTTAAGGTTTGAAAGTGCCCGTGTTATGGTTTCGTAGAGCAAGTTTTATCTATAATGCCAACATATCAAAAAACATTACATCAGTGCCAGTTTTATGATTTCAAAGAGCCAGTTTTGTGATTTCAAAGTGCCAGAATTATGGTTTTTAAGTGCCCGTTTTATGATTTCAAAGTGCCATTCTTAAGGTTTGAAAGTGCCCGTGTTCTGGTTTCAAAGAGCCAGTTTTATCTATAGTGCCAACATTTGCTTGTTTTTGCAATTAAATGTGAATGTGCAACTCAAGCTTTCGATAAAGTGCAAGTGCAAGTGCAAATAAATGTGACAGTGCAACGGTTTCTATGTGCAATATTTAGGGTTTCAATAGAGCCAACATTTTCTTATGTTTTGCTTATATTTATGGTTTCAGTAGAGCCAACATTTGCTTATATTTAGGATTTCAATAGAGCAACTGATTTGAAATCGAAGAACAATATGACTAAAAACAAGTAAAATTATACCTTCGTTACGCTTCTTGCTCCTCCTTTCTTTGGATTGATCGGTCATAATATCGAATAACAAGTAAAACGACGAATGAAAACAGCTCGGAGATGATGAAACTCGGTGGAAACCGATACGCCGCAATGTGCTTTCGGAGATGATGAAAGTAGGAAAAATCGAATTGAAAGGCACAAATGTGGAAATCAAAAATCAAATACGCCGCGAGAAATTGAACCGGACCGGAAAAGCGTAAAAACCGTCCGCTAAATTGAACCGCGGTTGAAAAACACGTTTTTTGTTAAGCTTAACAAAAAACGCGTTTTTTGTAAGTTTTTGGCTTAAAATCAAGGACGTATATTAATAGTACCCTCAGTTTCGGTTTTTTTTTTTTTTCCAGTTTTGTTTTTACAATTTTGGTTCGATTTTCTTTCACACATGTATACACCTATAACCTTAACAAATGAAGGAAATTGCCTGGATTGGATTTGCAATTTTTAAGTGGATTTGATGGATGTTTTATTTAATGATTATATGAAATAAAAGAGAATCCAATTTAACTAGAGATAATAACAAAAAAAATATGAATTAGAAAATAAATAATGGATCGAATCATTAACATACCCTAAAGTTTCAATGCGGGTTAGAAATTATTTAAAAGTCAAAATGTTTTAATACAAATTCATTTGAATAACTTTTTTTTTATCTGAACCATCAAAATATTACATTATTCAACCAAGTGGAATGATATGCACTACCTAATACTCCCTCCGTCCCAACCCAATGTAGACTTCTTTTCTTTTCGATCTGTTCCAGTCGAATGTAGACTGTCCAAAATGGATGGAAGAAAATATTTATACTATTTTTTCACTCATTCTCTCTCCTATTTTACTTTTACACTCAAACACTGAAAGTTTCGTGTAGCTAGGAAACTTGGATCACGCAATAGGCAAAGGATGTGAGTACAGATGTGTCTCACAACTGTCCACACATCCACAGATAATGCAGCGGAATAAAACAATTAAATGTAAATAAAATGCAATAACTCAAGAGTTATATACGCTTACTGATCTGTGTGATCAGCAAACTAGGCTTACGCCCAAAAACCTTTCACTATAAAAACTTATGTTTCTTACAAAAACAAATAAGTGAAAAACTAAAATATGAAAAATACTAAACAAGTTCTAATCACCTTCTACGATATGAACAACTCCCCTTTCCCAAGTAGGACTTATTCAATCAGAAGTAAAACAAGAGAACTTTATTAAAAACCTAGATGTGAGTTACGGATGTAAGCTCACAACCTAAAATCAACTCAATCGAATGCTATGAAGAATGTATGTTTTTCTCTCTAAAACCGTAACATCTCTTTGTGCTGAATGCCTTGTATTTATAATGCACCATTGAGAAGATCTTCATGCAATCGACCTCTTCCTTTGTGAGATTCCTTTTCCTATATGAAAACATATAACACACTCACAAGGAAATCAAATATTAGTAGGTTAGTCCTAATATAAAACTATGTACATAAATAAAAGATATTTACATAATTACAATCTCTTAATAAAAGTAAGATACTTATAAATCTCCATGAAAGTCTCAAAATCTTCTTACCATAATAGAAGACAAAATAAATAAGGAAACATAATTATGTTCCCAAAAACTCACGTTTTCAATCTCCCCCTATTTTGGACTTTCTGGTCAAAACCAAAAATTTATAACAAACATAATTTATGACCACAGAATATAGAAAGAGCATGACTCCCCCTGAATGGATGTGTGTCCAGATGTGTATACACATCCACACATAAAAACTGCAAAACAGAATTAGAACATAATACTAGCAGTTCATTAAGCAAAAGCAAAAACCATTCAGCCATGACCTACTCAAAGCTATTACCAACCATTGTTTTAAAAACTAACAAACTAAAACAAAAAATTAAAATTGTCTTTAAACCATCACTTCAAAAAAACTTTTCTCCCCCTAAGTTAAAGTTCCCAGCCCCTCCAACTAGTAGCGCATTACAAAGAAGTTCCAAACTTTATCTCCTCCAAAAGCGAAGAAGCAAGATCGCATCATCTCCCCTTTTTGAGCGTAAAGTGAAGCATGCCATTTGAGAAGATTAGCCTTAAGAGCTTTAAGGTTGTTGGCATGGGCAGCTGGAGGCTTGAGCTTGAGCTTCAAAGATCGGCAATCTCAAAGCATCTAAATCCTTCATCCGAACATCAAATGTAGCTACCGGGTTCGTATGTATCCACATCTGGCATAGTAATTTCAGGAGAGGTACCCACAGGGAAATCAACATGCCTTTGCTTAGGGTCTAACAGAGTTTTGGATTCCTTAAATAAGGCAAAATTATCAACTCTTTCTTCTCCTTTTTCAGTCTTTACTCCATTTGCAATGAGAATTTGGGATATCAAAGAAGGGTAAGGTAATGACCATTTCTTGGATGGAGACTCACCATAATCACAAATTTTCCTAAAGATAAATTCCCCAAAATTAATGTGCCTCTTAAGTCCCAATCTGTACAGAAGATCAGCTTGCACCCTAGTGACAGAGGTTTTGTTATTTGAGGGGCAAAGATTGGCAACTAAGATAGTGTGGAGAAAACAGTAAAGGGAGGATAAAGATTCACTCCCTAAATCTTTAGGCTTTACTGGCCAAGAGGATACCTTGCCATGGGTAATGGCAGACACAAGATCATCATCCTCAATAGAAACCACATCATCCAAATGATCATACAACCCAAGAAAATCATTGATGATAGAAGGGGTGAAAGGAACAAATAATCCTCTAACATAAACACCAGGAGAATGAGGATAAGTTTTATCTAATCCCTTAGGCAGATTTGCATAGAACTCATAAACTAATTTGGGGTAGAAGGGAAGGGGATGGTCCACAGTCAAGAATAATCCTCTTTCCTCAAAAAACTTGTCCATACCAAGTTTAGTAAAAGTCTCCCTATCCCTTTTCATCTCAACAACAAAGGCTTTAGAGGAAATTAAAGTAAACCTATCAGCAGCCTTTTTGGATAAAAACTTTTTGGAAAAAGGTTTGGGGTTAGAGACTAGAGAAATAGAAGATGACATACCCTGTTCAGCTTTCTTTCGAGTAGATGTGCGTCTAGATGTGGGCACATCCTTAGGCACATCCTTCACAGGGAATGGAACAATAATGGGTTCAACTTCAGTGTCATCAGCATCAGTGGAATCAATCTCTTGGTCTTCTTTTTCCTGATCAAGTTCTTCTCTTCCTAGCCTGTAGTTCTCATCCGAGGCAAGATCATCATCATCCGAACTTGAGTCAGATTCATCATCAAAAGGCTCTAAGTCAGCTTACCATCTTTTTCTTACCCTTTAAATCCATTAAAACTTTAGCTAGGGGCTCTTCATCACTGAAGGATATAAGGTCCTCAACGGGACTAGACACCGAGGGCACGAGAGAGCTCAACAAACAGAGACAAAATATCCTCAGTGAAACAATAGGAGATATAATGGGATCGAAGAAATTATGGGAGGAATAGGAGCAATTGGATCAACCGACTCTCGCATGGGGAAATGGGCCTCAACGAGAGATCAAAGGTTCAACATGGGGAGGAACATCAGAATGACCGATTCAACAAGGGGAACAACCACGTAGGAGTAACAACAGGGACTACTAACAGAGGAAGGGGAATAGACGATTTAGCCCTAGTCCCGACAAGGGGAATGATTACCTCATCTTCTTCTTCTTCTTCAAGAACAATAGTCGTTGAAGATTTCCCTCCAGGTTTCGATCGGTTCTTGGCTTTGTCAGACTCTGACAGCTTGCGAACCCTACCAGATCGACGAAGAGCACGCTGGGGGACCGGAGTTGTAGCAGACTTTGGGGGTTTTACTTGGGTCAACTTCCTCTTCTTAGTTGAAGAAGGTTCCACAGCAATGGCGACATCCAATGGTGGGATCACCGGAGAGGATGGAGCTTTAGGATTTTTAGCAACAGGTTCCAATGTGGGGAATTTTGGAGAAGAAGCTTCCATTGTTGGATCAGACGAGGGTGATGGTGAAGAGAATTCAGCAAGAAATTTGGAAATTACTGGGTTTAAAACAACAGAACCCTCGCTAGGGGTGTAAATGGTTCGGTTTAGCTCGGTTTGGACAAATTTAGGAGCCAAACCGCTAGTATCGGTTTGGAAAAATTCCAAACCGAGCTGAGCTAAAAAAAAAATCGAACCGAGCTGAGCTAAATCGGTTTAGCTCGGTTTAGCTCGGTTTGAACCACGGTTTGAATCAACCAAACAAATTTACAATTACATTTTGTCATAAGCATAGATCCCAAAACAAATGCTAAAACATGCACTCATTGTTTCAACTTGAAATTCATCCATTGAATGCAATATATGAATACTAAATATATGTATGCATTTTATTGTTTGTTCCTGTAGTAATCAGACTGTCAAGCCTTCGACTATAGAAAGCAAAAAATTAAAGACGAAAATTAGGATCAAAAATCAAAACTAGCAAAGTACTGACATCTGACAACTTGTCAAGCATACAAGCCTCAAAAAAATAAAAAAAAAATAAGAACAAAAATCTGGGTAGGTTTATGCCTCCATTAGGAGTATGTGCCACAAAAGACTGCTTGGTAATGATCTAAACTAGCAAAGTACCGAAGAAAACACATAAACCACTAAATGTAAGTTTCGGGTAAAGATACAATTTTAGCACAAAAAAGGGTAGTATCGTAGGTCGGTCTCGTAGCTCGGTCTCGTAGCTCGGTTTCGTAGCTCGATTTCGTAGCTCGGTCTCGTAGCTCGGTTTGAAAGCTAAACGGTTTAGCTCGGCTCGGTTCGGCTCAGCTCGGCACCCTCAAACCGCAAGCTAAACCGAACCGCTCGGTTTGGCATTTTTTCAAACCGAGCTAAACCACTCAAATAAAAAAACCGAGCTAAACCCCACGGTTTAGCTCGGCTCGGTCTCAAACCGCGGTTTGAGCTAAACCGCTTACACCCCTAACCCTCGCCTTTAGCTATCGAGATGGGAGCAACGTCAAGAATGTCTTTCTCTTGAATGTTCGAATGCTCGGCCATTTAACAGAGGAATTTGGGTTGGTTGAACAGTGCAAAGGAAAATTAATGCTAAGGTGTATGAGATTGTGTGCAAAGAGGAGGAAGAACAAAGGGTTTTGTGAAGGTTTATGGGGATGGGACGGATGTGAGGTATATTAAATACTCACAGCTCCCCCTTTCCTACTAAAATTAGGAATCCTTTTTCAAAGAGGTTTAACATACCTCAAAATCCTTAAGAGTCCTCCGACGGCTAGAAAACCTTAGAGGTTACAACACACAAGCACCTTCCAAGAAAATATGGGATTAAGAATAAATCAAGATTTTGTAAGATTTTTATGAAAACAAACATTGCTTCGGCATATCTTTATTTAAAATAGAATCCCAAAAGAATTTTTCAACCTTTTCAAACAAGGATTGATACACACCTTTTCTTTTCATGAAGGACATTGGAGATCAAAAACCTATATAATCAAAGAGTAAATTAAGAGAGAAAATTAATTAACTAACATATTTACAAAGCTCCTATATGACCTAAAATGCAATATGCCTAGCATGATGCAAACACACAAGTGAAGGAAATATTCTCAGCTTATGGATGTGGCATAGGATGTGAGTCACATATTGGGACACATTTAGATCACAAAAAGTCAATGAGCAATAATCCAATCTGCACAGCCTCTAGGATGCATCCACCAATTTTTTGTTGTGGATTTTTGCAATGTGAGTAGCTTTCACTTTACTTGATCCCAAAGATAGCCCTTTTTCCCAATGATCTTATCAAGTTTGACTTCAAGTTTTCTTATGAAAATCACTTGATCACAATGGTATGGCTTCATACTAAGGGTGAAGCAGCTGTTTCTCACATATATATATATATATATATATATATTTTTTTTTTCTTTTAGCACCCACTGTGAGATACCTAGGAAGGTTATACCAAGTAATCAAAAGATTACATGGACAGGAAATACTCACAATTAAGTGATCAAAAATAATGATAAAGATGAAGACTCACAAGTGACCACACTGAGAAATTTCGTGCTAATGCATGATATTTTTGGATTTTTCTTTTTATGATTTTTTTTTTTTTTTTTTTTCGCTTAAACTAAACTACTGAGATGTGTTAGAGGATGTGAGACACATCTGGTCTCACAACCTTAGATATCACACAAGCCAAGAGACTTCCTCAAGGAGGAAAATCTCTCCAAATCTAATGCCTTTGTAAATATATCGCCCAATTGATTTTCAGTCCCAACAAATTCCGCATACATACAGCTTTTTGCTCTACAAGATCTCTAATGAAATGATGTCTAATATCAATGTGCTTTGTTCTAGAATGTTGAACAGATTTTTAGATATGTCCAAGGCACTTTTGTTATCACAAAAGCAATCAAAACTTTGCTATTTAATCCATAATCTTTTAGCATTTGATTCATCCAAAGTAATTGTGTGCAAGAACTCCCAAGGGCAACATATTCAGCCTCGGAAGTGGACAAGGACACACAATTTTGCTTCCTACTATACCAAGACACAAGATTATTACCTAGGTAGAAACATCCACCGAGTGGTACTCTTTCTATCATCACTATTTCCACCCAATCGTAATCGGTGTACCCTACCAAATTTGTGTTTGTTTCTTTAGAGTAATGCAGACCTAGGTTCACGGTCCACTCACATACCTAATGATCCTTTTCAATGCTTTAAGATGGGACACTTTAGGGTTGGCTTGGTATCTAGCACGAGACATACACCGAACATAATGTCAGTCTACTTGCGGTGAGGTAAAGCAAACTTCCTATCATGCTTCTATAAAGAGTTTGATCAACACTCTCACCATCGAATCATGACTTAGTTTTGGGAAGATCCCATTGGGGTTCTTTGATGTGAAGAGTGTTCAAGCTCAAACTTTTTCACAAGATTCTTGGCATACTTAGACTGTGAAATGAACATACCATCTTTGAATTGCTTAATCTGTAAGCCTAAGAAAAAGTTCAACTCACCTACCATACTCATCTTAAATGTGGAAGTCATGCTATCCACAAATTCAGCTAGCATTGGATCGAATTTGATCCAAACACAATGTCATCTACATAGATTTGTGCCACAAGAATCTCTTTCTTGTTTCTCCTTACAAACAAGGTTTTGTCAACCTCACCTCTCTTGAATCCTAGTTGAAGCAAATGGTCAGTCAACCTACCATACCAAGCTCTAGGGGCTTGCTTTAGCCCATACAGAGCTTTCTTCAGTTTATACACATGATTAGGATATTTGGAGTCCACAAAGCCTTTAGGTTGTTCAACATAGGCTTCCTCATTTAATATCCCATTTAAAAAGGCACTCTTGACATCCATTTGATGAAGAGTAATCTTGAGGTAACAAGCAATGGCTAACAAAAGCCTAATGGACTCAATTCTTGCAACAGGAGCAAATGTCTCCTCAAAGTCAATTCCCTCAATTTGAGTATAACCTTGAGCAACTAACCTAGCTTTATTTCTAGTTATCACACCTTGCTCATCAGTTTTGTTCTTAAAAATCCATTTGGTTCCTATGACATTACCATGTGAGGGTCTAGGAACAAGAGTCCATACCTCATTCTTTTCAAATTGAATTAATTCATCTTGCATAGCCATAATCCAACAAGATCTTTCAATGCTTCAAGAACATTCTTAGGTTCAATTTTAGAAACAAAACAATGAAGCTTACTCCGGGAGTATGCCGAGGAGCAACTCCATAAACCAGCCATCTTTCTATAATCAACTTTGTCCTTTTGTCTAGTTCTCACTTGAGCATGCACATCTCCCACAACTTGTGAAGTGGGGTGGTTTTTCTGGATTTTAGAAGGGATATCTTTTGACCTATCCACACACCCATTCACATTACCTTCTGGAGCATCATCCTGATCAGAATCAGAGGAACTGTCCTCGCCACAGGAGTTTGAGTGGATGTGGGTGCGAATGTGGGTTCAGATGTGGAGCGGATGTGTCCACATCCTTGGTTACATCCTTGTCAGTTCATCATTTTTAACAAAGATCGAAGTTTCTTTTGCTTTTTCAGACTGTTTCTTCATCCTTCCATCAGAAGCAACCCGAAACATCATCTTCAGCAGTCTTGAGGTTAAGATCAAGTGAGTCATCAAATTTAACATTAGCAGATTCCATAATGGTCTTAGTTTTGAGATTGAAAACTCTGTAAGCTCTACTGTTTGTGGAATAGCCTATGAAGATAGCTTTGTCACTTTTTGAATCAAACTTGGACAGGTATTCTCTATCATTGAGAATATAACAAACACAACCAAACACATGAAAATATTTTACAGTTGGTTTCTTTCCAAGGAGAATTTGATATGGGGTGACAGTGCTACCAATCCTTAGAAACACCCTATTGCCAATGTGACAAGCAGTGTTTAAAGCTTCTGCCCAAAACTTCTTGGACAAGTTCTTGGAACTTAACATGACCCTAGCCATTTCTTGCAAGGTTCTATTCTTTCTTTCAGCAATTCCATTTTGCTGTGGGGTGATTGGTGCAGAAAACTCATGAGTGATTCCCTTAGAATTGCAAAAATTGGTGAACATTTGATTCTCATATTCAGTGCCATGGTCAGACCTAATCCTCACAGTCTTAAGACCATAAAGATTTCTAACTCTTTTGTACCAATTCTTGAATTCTCCAATTGTTTCTGACTTTTCTCTTAAGAACATTACCCAAGTGTACCTAGAATAATCATCAACACACACAAAGGCATACTTTTTCCTACCAAAGCTTTCTACTTCAATAGGTCCCATTAAATCAGTGTGAATCATCTCCAAACATCTAGTTGTGGAGCATTGTTGGACCTTTTTATGTGATGCTTTTGTTTGTTTTCCCTTTTGACATGAACCACGTACATCGGGGTTCTTGAAGTTCGGTTTAGGGAGGTCTTTAATGGCTTCAAACCTTTGAAGTTCTTCCAGAGTTCTACGGCTAGCATGCCCTAATTTTTGGTGCCACGAGATTGACATCATTAGCTTTTGAGCTTAGGCAAGAAAGATTGTCACCAAATTGGTAACAATTATCGACAGATCTAGGACCGGTAAACACACATTTATTATCCTTATCAAACACTTCACACAAGTGCTTATCAAACTTCACAAATAGGTCATCATCACACAGGTTGGTGATGCTTATTAGGTTGGCTTTCAAGCCTTCCACATGGTACACATTGTGTAATTTTGGGAGACCCTTGACATCTAGGGTTCCTTTCCCAACAATCTTTCCTTGAGCACCTCCACCAAAATTTACTTTCCCTCCATTAATTATTTCATAGTCAAGGAGGACTGCTTGGTTCCCAGTCATGTGCCTAGAGCACCCACTATCAAAATACCAAGAGCCGTAGACAAGACTCTTGAGGGAAGAGTAGACAACATTACAGGTGGTAATTGGTTTGGCTACCCACTGTTTAACAGTTTTCTGTTTGGGTTGCAGAGGTCTCAGATTGACTGGATGTGTGTTAGGATGTGCATACATCTTCTCACACATCCGAGGCCGTTTAAAACTACCGATTTTTATCGGCCTTGAGTTTGTAAATGAAGGGCCTAATGTGACCGGGAGCCAGGCAAGAATGACGGATGTAATGCCTCTTTCTTGGTCTCTTCTCACTCAGAATGACTTTTTCTTTAAAAGCTTGTTTTTTCACACTTTTAGAGGTAGAACCCTCATATCCCTCCTTTACAAAATTATTTTCAAAACCTATACCAATTTTGTCACGTTGACCCATAGAAAAAGCTTCTTCCATTTTCATTTTACTTTTGTTTAACTTAGTGAAAGTATTATCAGCTTTTTCACATTCATTCTTGAATTTTTCAAGGTCAACTTCTCTTTTGGTCACAAGGACTTCAAGTCTTGCAATGGTATCTTTTTGAGCATCATTTTCTTTTGAAAGTACAGCTTTTTTATCTTCACAAGTAGCCAATTTATCAGAGAGAGATTTGTTTACCTTAACAAGTACCTCAATTTTGTCCAATCTTTTCATCCAATCTGTATCCAGTTCCTTGTATGTGGCAAAGAGTTCCTCATAGGGAATGTCTCTTTCTTCATCTTCATCATCTGACTCTCCTTTCACAGAGAAACAGTTCAGCACCAGTTCAGATGTGACACCAGATGTGTACACAACTGAGCCCACATCCAAGGGTTTTTCAGGAGTATATTCTTCTATATCTGCAGAAAAAGCATTAAACACAGAATGGCAATTTAAGACAGACATGTTAGCCACTTCTTCTTCCTCATCCTCACTGTCACTAAGGGTAGCAGTTAAGCTCATTCCCTTCTTTTTAAGTGTATTAGCACACTCATTGGCATAATGACCAAAGCCACGACATGCCCTACATTGGACAGATTCAGATGATTTATTTTCAAAACTTGGTTTCTTGAATCCAATCGGTGCTAGGTTTTGGCTTTTCGTGATCGAAGTAGGTCTATTGGGAATTTGCTTATCCTTCTATTTTTCAAGTATAGAACTGAATTTCTTTGAAATAAAAGCTACATCCTCATCTTCAAGATTAGACTTGTCAATTTCAGGATAATTCCACAAGCTCTTTTGGTAGAGCGGCACTTTTAAGGGCAAGACTGTGTGTTTTGTTCTTCTTCGAGCCTCAAGGTTAAGCTCAAACACGGTCAAGATTCCTATGATAGTGTCAAGACCTACGAGTGTTTGTGTCCTTTGTTTCTTCAATCACAGGCTACTTTTATGTTAAACCTTTCGAGCAAGGTTCTTAGTATTTTACTAACAAGTCTTGCATTGGAGATAGATTCTCCTAGACTTGTGCATTCATTTGAAATCTCATGAATCTTAGCAAAGCATATGACACAATATCCTCGGTTTCTTCCATTCGAAGTAACTCAAACCTATCCATTAAAATTCTAAGCCTGGTAGCCTTCACACTTGGTGCTCTCTCACATTGAGTTTGCAAAATATCCCAAGCGACTTTGGCTATACTTTCATTTGTTATAAGCTTGTACATATTCCCGAAACATGGTGGAAATAGCACCCATGGCTTTTGAATTGTAATTTGCGGCTTGTATTTCATCAAGAGTCCATTGTTCTTCAGGTTTTCTTTCAAAGAAGGACTCACCAACACCGTAAGATGGCTTTTTCTCCACGGTAGGAGGTTGCCATGCAACAAGAATGCACATCCAAGCTCTTTCATCAATACTTTTGATGTAATTTCGCATCTTAGACTTCCAAAGAGAATAATTTGTGCCATCCAAGACAGGAGGCCTATTTTGGTGATTTTGGCATTCCATAATGACTACACTTTCGGATCAACACTCATTAATATTTCGAGAGTTGGCTCTGATACCAATTGAAAGTTTCGTGTAGCTAGGAAACTTGGATCACGCAATAGGCAAAGGATGTGAGTACAGATGTGTCTCACAACTGTCCACACATCCACAGATAATGCAGCGGAATAAAACAATTAAATGTAAATAAAATGCAATAACTCAAGAGTTATATACGCTTACTGATCTGTGTGATCAGCAAACTAGGCTTACGCCAAAAAACCTTTCACTATAAAAACTTATGTTTCTTACAAAAACAAATAAGTGAAAAACTAAAATATGAAAAATACTAAACAAGTTCTAATCACCTTCTACGATATGAACAACTCCCCTTTCCCAAGTAGGACTTATTCAATCAGAAGTAAAACAAGAGAACTTTATTAAAAACCTAGATGTGAGTTACGGATGTAAGCTCACAACCTAAAATCAACTCAATCGAATGCTATGAAGAATGTATGTTTTTCTCTCTAAAACCGTAACATCTCTTTGTGCTGAATGCCTTGTATTTATAATGCACCATTGAGAGGATCTTCATGCAATCGACCTCTTCCTTTGTGAGATTCCTTTTCCTATATGAAAACATATAACACACTCACAAGGAAATCAAATATTAGTAGGTTAGTCCTAATATAAAACTATGTACATAAATAAAAGATATTTACATAATTACAATCTCTTAATAAAAGTAAGATACTTATAAATCTCCATGAAAGTCTCAAAATCTTCTTACCATAATAGAAGACAAAATAAATAAGGAAACATAATTATGTTCCCAAAAACTCACGTTTTCAAACACTAATCAAATCGCTATTCCTCCCACTCATTCTCTCTCCTATTTAATTTTTCATACTCACAACATTTCCTTCCACTTTTTACTTCTCTTACTTTTTCTTAAGCTGTGTGCTAAAAAATTTGATCTACATTGGACTGGGACAAAGGGAGTATAGTACAAGGGTTGAGATGAACTATGTCAAACATGAGGTGTTGCATGCTCTTCGCTCAATTTGCCACGACATGAAGAGCATAACGGATAAAGTGAGACCCGTTTTTGCCAACCTTACTGATGAGGTACACCCCCGAAATAAACTTCTTTTCTGTCAAAGTTTTATTTATTTTCTCTTGAAGTTTATTAATTAATAATTTTCTGCATTTATTAAGGCTGCTGTGCTCTCAATTTGTAGTCACTGTAACTGGAAAACTTAGTATTGCAGTAGGTTTCTATGGACTGTAAATCTGGAACAAACTTTTACTCTGGTTGCGGGTGCAATGTGTGGATGGGTACGAACTCCCTTAATGACTGTTAGAACTCCCTTAATACTGTAATTGAAGATTGTTTTGGTGTTGAACATGGGAGTACTGAGTGGTATGAGGCATTGGATCAGCATTTTAAGTGGCTTCTGCAATATAGAATCAGCCCCTACTTCTGTAGATGCCATGGCCAATGACATGTAGGTTATTTTGGGATGGAGGGAGTCCAAATTCTTATTTTATTTACTTCCATGCAAATGTTGATTTCTGAATTTTGGCTTCACACTCTACATGCCAACTCATCCCCCACACCCTCCCAGCACATGCCAACTCCCGCCAATCACACTCACGAACCCCCGAGTCCTCCGACCACTCACAGCTGCGGGAATCCTCTTCCGAGAACAGCCAACAGTTACCCCTGCATTTATCCCCAGAACAGGCCAACACGCTCGTCCAATCCCCCATAATTGAAAACATCAACCAACCGCAACACTCCCCACCACGATCACCCCTAATCGAAAACATCAACCCACACCCACCCTCCCAACCACAGCCCCACATAACCCTAGCTGCTCTGACAAGTCCTGTAAACCTCGGAGCTAGAGCTATAAAGAAGCCTGACCGGCTCACATTTTCGCCTGGCCATATTCAGTGTACCGAGCTCCCCAACTTAAATATCGGAATCATAAAGACCTATTTGTTGAGCTGCCGAAGGAACCACAGCCCTCACTAACTATAAATCTACATGCAACTCCAATGAATTTGCATCCAGCCTGTGAGCATGCAGAAGGGGTTTCAACGAAACAGGGAGAAACTGCTCCTGCTGAAGAAGGGGTGGGGTTTGAGGCCATTGAAAGGGAAATTGAGGGCGTGGAGGAGTCCAATGAGAAATTTTCAAATGTATCATCTTCGGTGGCAACTGATGGAGATCTTCAACAAGTGGGATTTGTAATGGAACTAAAAACATGAACACAGAGTTAGTCGATAAAACATTTAAGTTGCCAGAATAAGAAATAGATGTTCGACTTAGCAGGCTAGAGAGAATTGTTGCCGCTCTAAAAGAGCAAAACGTGAAGGCAAATTTCGAAAAATTTCTAGATAGGTTTTGTATGTTTCTTGTCTGATCGGTGAAGGCTATTCTCTAAATTCCAGTAAGTTACGTAAATATATATTAATATCGTAAATTTTTAATCTTTTGTAATATGTTGGATTAATGAAACATAAGTTACGTAATATGAATATTTTACGTGAAATTTTGAATTAAAATCTAATATTTACGTAAACCTACCTTATTTACTTGAAACTTTGGAATATATATACGAGCTGGTCTCCCATGAGAACAACTATAATCCAAATTCCAATCTAATTGACTAATTCATAATCCAAATTCCAATCTAAGTGTTTTTGGGGCCTCATTTTGAACTTTGCACAGGGCCTCTAAATTATGAGAACCGGCCCTGTTTGTCTGCATGATCATGGGTAAGAAAAAAAATGGGGGTCAGTTTTTTCGTATATGAATCTCAATTTTAATCTTTAATCCGACAATTATAAGGTTTTGTTGGCTTCTGATCAAGTTCGGGTTAAATCTTTATGGTCAATTAAAAAAAGGAATTTCGACTCGATATGAAAGTTCAATTGGACTTTAAATGTGGTATGAGAAAACCATATGCCAATCGACCAAAAGGCCAAGTAGGTAGGTCGAACACTTAATCTGTGCTCCAGCAGCTAACCTAAAATCATAGTTTCAAAGTAAAATGTATATTGTAAATGGTATTGGTGTGGTGAAAAGCATGGTACTAAAATCCAACTCAACCAGTCTGACCTCTCAATATCAACCTTCCTGGTACCTCAATGATAAACCTCCTGACAGACCAAGAATTTAACCTTGATAATCCTATATAAGTTGTGACTTGTGAGATCCTCAAATCAGTTATATGGTGGAAAAGTTGACCTATTGTAAATAAATATTAGATTTAACTTCAGATTATCCACATGAGTCTTCTGCAAAATAATTCAAAAGCAAAATTAAATGAATCCAAAGAACAGACAATCGAAGAAATGCTCACCGGAAGTGTTGCCCCATAGGCACCAGCATAAGCAGAATTCACACCCATAAGAGCTTGATTAGGATCATGTTGTTCTTTTAGCTTCAACCCTAAAGCAAGAGAAGGGGGAAATATGTAGAAAAGTCATTAAATTGTGGTGAGGTTCCCAATCATATTCCTTCACTTCTAAGAATAGAAAAATATCAACAAGTACACACTAAAACCAGATTATATTTTGGTAGTGAATTTCACATGATAAATTTATTTTCTAATTTTTAGGTGAAAGAGATCATTTCTGTAATTTTGATGGTACCAATAATAACGTCCTCACAAATCTTGACAACATTACAGTAAATGCTGTGCGAGATGATAATCTAAAGTCGTTACTTCAATAATCAACACAAAAGAATTCCTTACCTATGTCTTCATGCCTCTTTCTTCTTTCTCGTGGTACAAATGTCCCATCTGCCATTGTAATGACATCCGATTTTGTCTTTGCATATTGAATTTTCTGTAGTATATAGACAATGAAATACCTATAGCAAAGAAGATTAAAAAAAAATATATGTATTTCGCTTTTAAGAGGACAACTTGTCCTCTACTCTTAGTACCTTTTTTTTCCTACTAATAAATCTTCTTCTTTTATAAACAAATATAAAATAAAGTTCAATCACTGCATGAGGCAATAAGCAAAAACATACATGCTGAACAAAAACCAGGGTTTCCAGCAAATGCAAGATTAGCATATGTAGTGATACTTTACACAGTTGCCAAGAGATTCTAAATATAAGGCTCAGGAGCTCAACTAAAGAACACATGCCTAGGCATAGTCATAGGCTTCATATTTGAGGAGGCAATATGCCACTTTGAGTAAGCGGATCACGTTAAATGGAAAAAGAAACAGGTTAGGAGCATTAAGAAACTGAGATAAAGATAAGAGAACACGTACTTCTTACTTTTGGAAGAAAAGAAAAGATATTAGGAGCTTTAAAAAGATTGAAGTCTGCAGCACCCACAGAAGTATATACAGTACCGACTATTTAGCCAAAAATCGTGTAGTCCTGTAACCAAGATTATCATCATTGATAAATGGAGTGAAAAACGATTGGATATATGTAACCAATTTTGGTGCAACTAAACCAGATAAGCTGCAAAACGATCATGTTTGAGACCATGCTGGTCAACTGGAGCGATAAACAGATAACCACTGAGTAACTCTCACAACAGGCTCTCTGCAATAACGTTAATAGTTCCACCTCGTGAAGGTTAAAGCCTAGATTTTTCTTCCCATTTGGATTGTCAGTCCCCCAGCTTTCTTCTCTACCCATCCCAAGCCAACCATGCTTCACCAATCTTTCTGGGTATAATCTTTACTCCCTCCGTCCCAAAATGAATGACCAAATTTTCTCAAAATTTGTTATCGAACTTGATCAAGAGCAAATTTTGATGAAATCAGGCCATTCATTTAGAGCTGGAGCGAGTAATATGCATACCAAATCTACACACTTGCAACACTCAACTTTTTGTTAAAGAAAATTTATGGAATTTTATTTATTTATACGTGATAATAATAATATACATTGTCGGCTGAAATTTTACAACAATATCCTAAAGGCCAACTCGACTTTACACAAAATGATGTTTAGCCTTGTGAGTACTCTTTCTCCCGAGTTCAATAATTTCGTGTGCAGCAGTTTCTGAATGAAACTGACACCATATAGGAGTGGAAACTTATCTTTTGTAATTAAAGTTAACGCGAACAACATAACGCATCCTGATCTGATCCACGTTGTAGACTATGTACTCATTATAGAATAAGCTGGCCTGCAAGACAAGCAATGTTGTTGATCTTAGCCTGATCCTAGCATGTAATAATGAAATAGAGGGAGAGGTTTTAATAAACAAGATATGTGTGATGTAGGGTTGGACCTTGGTGCTCATTTGTTGTTTTGGCTTTCCTAGGGGAACAATAACACCATCTTCAAGTGTTTGAACCTCTAAAGGATCTGGAGCAGTCGTTCCAACTCCTTTAGTGCTGCAAAATCAGGTTTCAGATCATATTAGCTTTCAAGCAGTCGTAAACAATTTTGGGATGAGACTTTCCTTGCACTATAATCAGTTTTATATATATATATATATACAGAACCGTTCAGGTACGGACCAATTCGTACGCACATCACAATTCACAAATAAACTAACACCTGAAAAAAAAAATGCTACAGTAGCTCCTCCGCCTTTTGCATTTAATTTATATACCTCTCTAATCTCAACGCAAACAAACTCCTTCCCAAAATTGATGCGCCACTTCTTTTTTCAATCTCTCTCTCCTTCTTTTGGATTTTGTTGAAGACATCTAGATTCAATTACGGATCGAAATCAATTTTGGGGTTATAAAATCGATTTTGTTGAAGGCATCTGGATTTTTTCAACCCGTTCTCTCTCTCATTTACGCCTAAATCTAATCCAAAAGAGGGGAAATCGAGCTCAAGCAGTCTTAAGCCAGTCTTCTGCAATTTTGTTGAAGGCATCTAGATTCAAATTCCTGCTCGAAATCAATTTTGGGGTTATAAAATCGAGATCAAGCAGTCTTAAGCCAGTGTAAGCTTCAGAAGGATCTCAATGTGATACCGGTGGCTATAAGAAGTGGGAATGGGAACAAGTTTGATGGGAAAATGAATACATATCCAGGACTTGAAGGTAAAGGAGGAATAGTATTGGAGTTGTGCCTTTTGCCCAAAGACAATGACTAACACACAAAGGATGTCTTCAACAAAATACAAAAGAAGGAGAGAAAGGTTGAAAAAAGAAGAGGCGCATCAATTTTGGGAAGAAGAAGTTTGTTTGCGTTGAAATTGCGTTTTTTTTTTTTTCAGGCGTTAGTTTATTTGTGAATTGTGATGTGCGTACAAATTGGTCCGTACCTGAACGGTTCTGTATATATATATATATATATATATATATATATATAAGAAATTGGACTATCTTTATGCGACAAAAGAAGAAAACAAATAAAAGAAAACTGGACTATATTTTTGGGATTTAATATTGGCTTTATCGTACATTAGGCTTCAATTGGGTATAACTCATACGCCAGATTTAGAAGGTTGAAGAGTTTAGCACTCGACCCATAAGCTTCGGGCAAGTTGTTGGACTACTTGATGCAAATTGTTAAACAATGTACTTCCCTCTTTACCAAAATGAATGTCCAAAATTTCTCTTGATCAAGGGTAAATCTGGACATACATGTACCTTTTAATAAACATGTGTATATTTAGATTTCAATAACCATGTCTACATTTCAAAGAGGCTGTACATTTCTAATCTAGACGTCTAATTTATTCATTAATTGAGTGGGGGTGGGGAGAGTGAGAAATTTGAATTTGGTCCAAAAATTCAACAGAATGTTGGATTCCTTCTTTCATTTCATTAATGAAGCTTCATCCACTTCTTCAGTTTATGGTTGGAGGTAAATGTTTCGAGCCACACTTGAAGGTCAAGAGCGGGGAGAGAATGATAAAGGATTTGAAAAAAAAAAGTTCCTTTAGTATTATTCAATTTTCTAATGTTATTTCTAGGTTATCGCGTGGGAAGTCAATTGAAGATACAATTTCAATTTGTTAAAATTTACCTGCTATTATAATCATACAGGGGACGAGACCCGTGGGTGACCTTTATCAAGAGGATGCATATATCAATGACATGACAGGTGTAACTTGTAAGTAGTTCTTCTAAGGTCATACGAAATTTCATATAATACGAATAAAGAGATGGTGGGAAAGGGTTGGTAGAATAATGAAGAAGGTGACAGAAAGCAAAAATAGAAAGAATCAAACCTTAGCTTCCCGTGTGGCAGCTTGTCAGCATCATATTTTCCGTATAGCAGCTCAGCCATGTCACCAAGTGCCACCTACAGTCAACACAAGTTCAGAGTCTTTTAGAAGGGATTAAGCTACAATACAAGAATCCAAGTTCCACAATATAAAAGCTTTAACAGTAGTCTTTAAACTGTATTTCAAACAGATAAAAAAAAGCAAAGTGCATAAATATTATTGAAACAAGAACCACCTCACATAAAAGTAGCACACCAACATAATAGTCGCAATAATTTGCACTTTTAGAAAACATGTCAGCAAAATAAACACCCTTTCCGAACAGGTAACCTGACACTGGCGCTTCTGGGGGAGCAATGCGTAAACCTGGTTTTTTGTTATTGAATAGCATTAAGTCAAATAACTTGCAGATGGTTACATAAGCAATACTCCCTCCGTTCCATAAAGATGATCCCATTTTCCAATTTCGTTTGTCCAAAAAAGATGGTCCCATTTCCATGATTGTTAGGTTAAAATCATTAAACTTTCGAAAATGCCAACCAAGGAAAAAGAGGGAGAGAGGAAGGGATGAGAGCCAACCAAGGATGAAGAGGGAGTGATGGAGTATATGGGACGGAGGGAGTATATTTATTAATAGAAGAATGATATAACCTTGAGATAGGATTCCGGCCCAATTTGTTAGACGAGAACCATGCCACAAAAGCATCCTATTTTTCGTATTGGAGAACTGCTCAAAACAACAGAGAGCACAAAACTTTCAGTTGTATCTGATAATTCCATTCAACAGCTATTTGGCACAGCCTCCACACAAACTGACATTAAAATAAAGAGAAGAAAATTACTTTGATTGAATTTGATAAGCCTACCTTCTCGAAACGATTAACTTCACCTTCCCTTGATGTCCTAAATATTTGAGCTATATCAACAGTGTACTTTGAAATTGAATGAGTATTTGCATGAGTGTTCTTCATGTACTTTGCAATCTGAATACAGACAAGAAAACCAATTTGCAAGTATCGGCAAAAATGAGGAGATCATGCGACAACAACCGGAACAACGGACACACGTGCACGGGAACAATAGAAGGTGGAACATCATAGGTTTATGGTTTATGGGAAATTCATGACGGGGAAGGGGGCCAATCATAGTTTCAAATTGCAAAAATCAAAAGCTATGGATGGAATATCAAGCAAAATGAGTATACCATATTAAATTCCTCTGAATCTGCTTCTACAGGAGTCAATTCACAATGTAGGCGTTGATAATGAGCAAACAATGGATCATCCTGCAGTAAGTGCAAAAAGTAAACAAGTAAAATTGCTTGCAAGTAGAAACAAAGACACCTCAAACGTGTATCTGCCATGCTAAACTCAAACACTGTTGGAGTGTTTAACAACTCGTTGAAAATGACAAATTAACAGCTTCAAGGGCAAATTAAAGCAGTCTGATCCAACGAATAAGATCTTCAAGAATTAATTTTGGCATGCAAAAACTATTTGTAGCTGTTCAGCTTCTATTAGAGAGAGAGAGAGAGAGAGAGAGAGAGAGAGAGAGAGAGAGAGAGAGAGAGAAAGAAAGGAGGTGGACAGTAAACCAGTCATGATCCAAGCAATAATGGTGTTGAGAGACAGACAGGGTGCGAAGCAAGGTTACAAGGAGCATAAAGTCGGTTCTTTCATTTGAGTGATGTAAACTTGATTAAGGTTAATCACAGTAATATAAGTTTACACATATCAATTGTGACATTGGTATCAAATGTAGAGCACTAGAGCTATCGAAACAAACGGGCTGTCAATACTTTCTAAATACAGAAAATTAGTTTCCTGGGAGAAACAGAAAATATACCTGCATCCCAACATCATCCTTCAACAACTTTGTAGCAAGTTCAATCTCTCCCCAGCTTCAACCTTCAAGAATAAAACAAATATCATGATTGTGAATAAATAATCAAAGCATTTATCATTAGCACCACATGGACGTCTCAAAAGTATAAAACGCGCACACTTTAGAGGAGAGGAGAGAGAGAGGGGGGCGGTGAAATTACCATTTCAAGTTTGTTCTTTAGTTCTTGAGGGGTATCAATTACAAATTCACCTGTCACATTATAAAATGTCAATAACAGACCCCCAAAGAAACCACAGGATATGCTTAAAAAAGGAAGGGTAAAGAACATTGTATTTCAAACAATTGGTATAGTCTGGTAACTCGACCCGATATGGTTAGCTATGCAACAACAACAGGAGTAGAGAGGATGAGGGGCTCACTCATTTTCCGGAAACCAAAATCGTGAGGAATAATGGTGTAGAATTCTCTGCAATCAACAATCATATGATATACAGTCAGCATATGCTCATTCTAAATCACAAATAATTTATAAGCAACTTATAAAAAGAAGTTTAGAATGGCTTCTATGATACATATATATATATATATATATATATATATATATATATACTCCTCCGATCTCAGGTCCATTGCTTCACCATTTTGGTGAAGCACGCAAATTAAGAAAGCAACATATATATTCAAAAATAATGGGAGTGGGAAAAGGGTTGTGAGACGGAAGAAGTGAGTGGATATGACAAGTGGGACCCATAATTTATATGTGAGAGAGAAAAGTTAGTGGGTATAATAGAATATTAATAAACCTTTTCCATTTTAGGAAAGGTGAAGCTTCTACCGGGACACCCGTTTGGGTAAAAGGTGAAACTGAAGCGGGACGGAGGGAATATATATATCATAGAAAATATTTAAAAAGTAAAATCTCGTCAAGTCTAGCAGAAGATTAAAAATAAGTATGTCCTTACCCACTTAAGTCGACAAGCTTTGTTCTATCAATCTCAGATTGGCCGATCACATCAGCAACCCTCTTCAAGACCTCATAACCCTATTCATACACATTAACATAGTGTTTGTAAATTTTAAGCGATTGCGAAGAGAGAGCAATATCCTTTCCTCTCGGAAAAATGATATGCTGAAAAAAATTATTAAAAATAAACCACACTTGATATATGGGTACATTTCATCCATAAATTTACGGGTTCTAAATCAGGAATGCAATGCGAGAGAACAAAAAGCATTAACTTGGAGATAAACTCCAGTTAAAAATCCTTGTGTAGTCTCAGATATTTAGCAAGAGCGTAAGATAAGATAAATGACATCATAAAAACAAATATAAAGATGTAATAAAAAAAGGCTCCATCGAACAAGGACATTGGACAACAAAAACCCATCCTCTACCCACATCCAAACCAAAGAACTATTTGAGAATACACTAGTCAATCCTCATAAATCGTGGTACTAATTACTTTTTCAGATAGCTAATTTCAGTTGTACACTAATCTACTACTCATGAACATAGGCATAACTGAAAAAATCATTGAAATCTTAAAGGCAAAACCTACTTTGAAGAACCTGGAGCATCTAAGACTATCAACAACAGTTTCATCCCACTCCCCCATTTTATCTAACACATTTTACACTTTTTCTCATCCACCTAATATTTCATCTGCCCATTTCATTTACCCCCCTACAATGGCTAACTTAAATTAAATTTCAACTCCCTCCAACTCATCATTCTATACCCCACCACTTTTATTTTATTTATATTTTCTATTTTTATGATTAGTAAAATAATAATAATATTTATTATTATTTATAATTAAAAAAATATTTCACACTTAATTAAACGCTGTATTACATCAATTTATAGGAAAAAAAATAATGATTTTTTTTTTAAATAAAGGCTAAAATGAAGAAGGATAATTGAGAAATGAGTATTTTTTTTTTTTTTGTGTCCAAATCAAATGAAACTTATATCAATTTGTAGGGAAAAAAATGATGAATTTTGGTGAAAAAAAATAATTAAAAAAATTAATCTACTAGGTGATAATTCAGCTCAAAGATTTGGGATAAAATTTTTTTTTCGAAAATCCAACTGACCTATCAGAGCTTGACACTTGGCACAACCAGGAAAAATCGAAAAAAAAAAACGAAAAACCCATGCGCCTCACGCGCCTAGCCGAGGAGTGAGGCGCACGCGCCATGCCTCCTCCAATTAAACGCTGACACGTGTCGGATAAAGAAAAAATATAATAAAAACTTTCAGCTGGATGAAAGTTCTTATTCTGTTGTTTCATCTCACCTGGTTTCACCCCACGGTCCCCACCACTGCAGCGTTTCAACTGGGATGAAATGGGTTTCATCCCCCATTTCATCCCCCATTGTACAAAGCCTAAGAGTTTATACTCCAAACTAACAGGACTCTCTAATGAGGCGTACTCCTTATCTGACTCCAACTGAAAAGTTCTTGCCGACATTTTGGTCAAAACAAAATATAGAATTACAATGTCCACGGTCACAATGTCCCACTGTTATGCATGTCACGTGCTTGATAGCGGAAGTAGTTTCAATGAGGGTGTATGCAAATATAGCATACTCCTTTTCTGACTTGCATTAGACATCGCATGCACTATGCCCTCCCCCTTAAATGAGATTCTAACTAATCTCTGACCTTTGAAAGAGAGAGAAGGGAAGCAGAAAAAATCTTTTTTCTGCCCGGATTTCACATAAACACTTTCCCCAAGTAGAAAATGATTCCAATAGAGTGCATAAAATAGACCTTGAAATTGTTAGGGCAAATAGACCAAGAACGGAGATGTAGAAGGTGATGGTAAGTGTGAATAATCAGCAAGGTTGATAGAGAAACTAACCTTCAAGATTGTTGATCTGCAAAGCTTACCCAGCGGCAATTTTTCAGCATTATACCCTACAAGTTTAGACAAATTTCAGAAAATCTAGGAATACTCTTGAGCCAGTAAAGAAAGAACAAGTTTCAATGGCAAAGGCTAAACAAAAAGTAGGCATATAAAAGATATCTTTGACATCTAAAAGAAATTTGATGACTAGTTAAAATGTAAAGTTCGAGTCATCTATGGGGGAATATGGGAACATGTGTAGATCCTCTTTTAAAAAATAAAGCATGTTGAACTTTTCTATTTGCTTGAAAATATATACAAATATGAAAGATTATGGTCATTTTGTCCTTTCCACATGAAATATGTGGTGAAGTCTTTGTTACCCATTGACTTTCCCAAGGAGATGCCACTTGGCCTCCTAAAAGAAGAATAAAAGGGAAGGTGGGAGATATAGGCAGTCGCTGATTTTTTATTTTTTATTTCCAAAAAGGAAAAAGCGAAAAAAAAAAAAGGAGAGAAAACAGATGACAAAAGCTCAAAACAATCTGACAGATAATAGGAAAAGGGACAAATCTTTTTCTTTATAAATGCAAGAATTTCAAAAACAAGAAAAATAACTGCATCAACATCGTGGGCTATCCGTATAGTAACAGAAAGAAGAACAAACCTATCTCCATCATTTGCTGCTTCATCATGCTGACATTGCAAATAAGAGAAATGAATTTTGCAACACGGGCATCCAGTTGTGTTTTTTTGGGTTTATGTTTCACTTTGTTCTTGGACTCAGGGACCTGACAATGGTTATCACTCATCAAGCCTTCAAATAAGTGACAGAGTTACGCCTTATTCAAGATTTAGTTTCAACAACAGCTAAAATAACAAAAAGGAAACTGTTCGCAACACACGTATGCATCACCCGAACAATAAGATGAAACTGTTTGTTACGGGAGAATAACTTGATAGTAGAATTAGTGGACTTAGGAGCAGAGTCAACATAACAAACTGGTAGCTTCGGTCAATTGCGGAGCATAAAATATAAACATGCAAGCATTTCAAATATGAAAATGACTTTAGCATAAAACCCAACTCACAGCTGTTTCCTTTTCAGTTTTATCGTAGTCCATCTCCAACCATGCATAGCACTTAGGATGAAAAACAAACTCTGCACGCTCAGACCAAAGATTCTTGGTCTTGGCATAGAACTTTTGTTCAAACTCTTGGATGGCAGACTCTGCTAAGGTGTGGGGGCCGTACAACTTATCTTGACCCTTCACACCTACCCTTCCCCATCGATTATAGACCATATATCTACCTCCATCATCAGACTCTGCAAATAGAATGGTAACGCAAAAGACTTCAATGAGCGAATAATTAATGCAGCAGAGCAAGGATGGGTTTGATACAAAGTTACTGATCCAATTTAGGGTATACAGGTTAGTACATGATCAGATGAAGTTAAATCTAAGAAATCAAACAGCTCTGTTGGAGAAGCAATTCAGTGGGAAGGTCATTCCATGTCACTCGTGTGAAGTGGTGAGATGCACCAACCATGTTCTAAAACATGGGAGTAGTGATGTGAGATGCTTTTCACCTGGATCTAGGGGTGCTACTTTGTTTTGTTGGATGCCACTTCCACGTGTCTCGATGTAAGTGGATCTCATGTGCCATTTTACTCGATAAAACTCCATCCGCCCCAAAATAACTGTCCTACTTTTGACTTTTATGGTAAAGTCGGTTAGACTTGGACCAAAAATATACTCCCTCCGTCCCACCCGAAGCGTCACTTTTTACCCAAAAGGGTGTCCCGTTTAAAGCGTCATCCTTTCCTAAAAAGGAAATATTTTATTAATATTCTATTACCCATCCACTATTCCCTCCACTAATTCTCTCTCCTCTACACTCACAACACTTTTTAAATTCACTATTTCCTCCACTAATTCTCTCTCCTATTTTCAAATTACACTCACAACATTTTTTCTTCCCACACTTTTCCTTAATTTGCGTGCCACCCTTAAAATGGCGACGCTTCTACCGGGACGGAGGGAGTATGAAAATCTAATTATCATTATAAAGTTCTAAGAAAAAATAATTATTGATAGTATTCTTAATGGTGCATCAATAGCATATTTTTTATTATTTATGAAGATAATTAATTTTTTCATACGTTTTTGGTAAATGTTCAATTGAGTTGACAATAAAAGTTTAAGGTCTAATTGTCATTTGACCTCCAAATAAATTCCTGGAGAAGGTGTATTTCTGTAAAGTTAATCATTTTTGCATTCTTGAAAATAGTGAAAGATATTTTTCAGCTAAATGGACTAGAAGTAGATATACAAAGAATAGGAATTAACCTAAAACTTGCAAGACAAAGAACTTGTTATTGTTATCCCCAATATTTGTCTGATTCAACATAGCATCGTAAATTTCATTATTCTGCACAGAAGAATGAAAAAGGAGAAAAAATTAGAAAGGGAGAGGGAAAATCATATAAGCTTCAAGAGGCAAATATATGAACAACACATGAAAGTCCGATCACTTTCCTCTGTTTTCCTTTCTCATGGCAAGCAATCATAACAGAAAATACACAAGTACGCTAAATTACCCTTTGCAGGACATGATACCCAGACTTAATATGATCAGGAAGCCATTGATCCAACACTGCTGAGCCCTTCTTGGTAGCAGTGACCAACTTTTCTTTCTTGGTTTCCTTTGTGTCTTCTTCTTCTTTGGCTGCAGTCACCATAAGATCACAAAAGGTTTTCAAACAAATCATAGCAAGTGCCTCGCCCTGGGAAGGTTTAAATTAAGGAACTAATTAAAAAAATACAAGATCGTCTTATCAATTTCAGAAGTAAAATTTCCCAGTGATTGATCAATTCACTTGACAACAAAGATTCCAGAGCATAAAGTAAGTAGGTTTTTTAGATAGCGTCGTCAATGTAGCATCCCTCCTGAGCATACATCCTTTCATCCTAGGACGAAGTAGTTTCGTAAAACTTCATGCAGATCAATTTAGTGCTTGCTCGGTGCATAACAATAGCCATTCGTTCCATGATGTTTATTTAGTGCAAATCTTATTACATGATAGTAGTGCAAAAAGCATGGAAAGGAATCATAAGTCATTAAAATGAACACATTGTTAGAACCATCCAACACACATAGTATGCACTATCTATGTCCTTAATGAAGTGCTAGTTCTAGCTTATGGATAAAAATTAATAAATCATAGGCTCAATATAACAATATCGTATCTCGGGTAAAACGAAATTAAAAAGGAAAACAAGTAAAAAGATGTATATTAAGAGTTCAAGTAGTTATGTATGTCAACAAAAAAAAATAACTTTATGTTTGGTTTTATCTTAAAAATCAGCCCCATAACAATATTTAGGCTTTAAGACTTACTCTTTCACATCATACCAAAATAGGTATAGCCACAATTTGAAACCAAACAATGTGTAGTCACAATTTGAATGAAATATAAGTGTTGGAAAAAACCCTCTTAACACTTGAGTCCGTAAGTATACACTACTAAACTTAACACTCAAAGGACTCTTATTTTGTGATAAATGGGACTATCATTAAACTATTGTTTACCTTCAATAATATCACTTGAGTCCGCTTTCGAATCCTCGCAAAGCCTATCGAGAAGTTCTTTCTTCGACCCGCTGGTTGAAACCCCCCTAAGTGTAGCTTCTTCTCTCAATTGCTTAACATTCAAACTCCGCAGCTTGTCAACTGCCCTAATTTTCTCACCATCAACTGAATCCCCATCGGTACAGTCATTCTGTCTCTTCCTGCTACTGGAATCATAGTTTGAATCCGGTAATTGCGAACTATTCTCTTTGCTGATAATAGATTCCAACCTCTTTACCTGCAACAAAATTGTAGTATGATCAGTAGCAAATCAAAATCATCAACAAACAATAAAAAAAAAATTGCCATTAATGCATCACTTTCCAAAGTTAATTAAAGCATTTTCGAATCAATAATCACTAATCACTCGCAATATAAGATATGAATTTCAAAGTCAACTTAATCAATTTCGGAGACCTAGTATAGTTTGTGAGGGAGAGTATTGAAAGGGGGAATACCAGAGTGGGCTTGATTCCGGTAGTGCTGAGTCCGCGCTTGGAGAGCTCGGCACGGAGGTCGTCGATTTTGAGCTGGCTCGCCATGATTTCAGACGACAATGAAGAAATGGAGGGAAAGGTGGTTGAGTTTGAGGACTTTTGGAGAAGGAGGGTTTTAAATGGGGAGGGGGAACTCTGCAAAGGAAGATTCCCGGAGAAGGAATGACAAGTGTGCGCAGCACGATTTTTGGCGCCGGTTCGTAATAAAACTAGTACTCTCTCTACCAATTGCCAACGACATGAGACAGTATTGCCAAAGTATTGCCAAAAAGAAAAAATCAGTGAGAAAAAGAAATTTCAAATCATATCTAAATGAAATGTAAATTTTTAGAACAATTACAATTTCTTTATTTCATAACGATCTTCCCACTTTTTTTTCTTGTTATTACGAATGAAATTTGAGCAATAATTTTAAATTTTGGGACAGTATTGTCAAAAAGGAAAAGTCAGTGAGAAAAAAAAGTCTCAAATCATAACTAAATGAAATATAAATTTTTAGAACAATAACAATTTCTTCATTTCATAATGATCTTCCCACTTTTTTTTCTTGTTATTACGAATAAAATTTGAGCAATAATTTTAAATTTATTTATTAGTCTAATGAAAATTTAAAATTTGTTATTGATAATATTGTTGATGGTGTATCAATAATAATTTTTAGATTTGCATTTGTATAAATAAATCAACCTAAAATTATTGTTTAAAATTCATTTGTAGTAACGAAAAAAAATGAGAAAATCATTTTAGTATGGAGGGATTAGGGGAAAAAAAACTCACACCAAGCAACCACCACATTCCTTATCTATCTCTCAATACATTTAGCAAGTGATTATTTATACTAATTTTTCTCAATTCCTAAATGATAGCCTTAACCCATAGCAATTTTGCATGCACTACCTCACATTAAAACACATGCAAGTTTTCCTCACTAAACAACTATGAAGTAAACGCTGACACCTCCAAATCACATGCTCTCTGCAATGGTGTAGTAAGCATCTTTTTTACACGTAGAAATTGTCCTATCAATGAACACAATATAGTAAAAAGTAAGTCATTTAGTTTAAGGATATGCACAACTAAAATTTATTCTTGGTGACATATTTCATACAAAACATGACATGTCACTAAATCACTAATTTTAATTTTTATTGAAACATAAATATGAAAAGTGCAAAATCATCTCATATAACTGTAAGAATGGCAAAAAAAAAATTGAAAGCATTCAACGTTAACACCACCCTTTGTTTACTCCTTTACAATTGGGCAGCCCCATTTTTCTTCAATGGATCATATTGCGTTAAAATGAAGGGAAATGTTATGCCAAAAATTTTCTTGAATTGGTGTAGGGTGATGCTTAAAATAAGTGGAGAAAAGCATTTGTTGGGGACAAATATACACATATATATATATACATATATATATACACATATATATATATACATATATATATATATATATATATATATATATATATATATATCAAGGTTCTAAAAATCGCTAGGCGACGCCTAGGCGGCGAGGCGGGCCTAGCGCTGGCGCTAGGCGGGGCCTGGCGGGGCCGCGAATTTACACACATTTTTATATATATTCCATAGTTTTTGTCCATAGTGACAAATTCAAGAGGATAAATATATAAATCTTGAACAACTCAACTATGGGTCAGGGCATTTCGGTCATTGAACCATAACATTAGAAGACGGATAAAAACTTCAGAAGGCCGTTTGAGGCCCTTAGAAGCGTTTTTTGGCCTATTTATGGGCCGCTCATGGGGCATAGCATGTGACTTTTGTTCCTCTCGAAAAGACGATCGTTTTGATATGCTGTGCGTCGCGTAACTCCTCCGAAATCAAAAGTTACACCCGTTACGGTCGAACGCATCTAAAAACTCGAACGCCAACTCTTCGACCGCCTAGACCGCCCAATCCCGCCTAGGCCCCGCCTAGCCCCGCCTAGTCCCGCCTAATCCCGCCCAGCCCGCCCAGCCGCCTAGACCGCCTAGCCCGCCTAGCCCCGCCTAGACCCGCCTAGCCCGCCTAGCGCCTAATTGCCCCGCCTAGCCTAAAGTCGCGGCGCCCGACCGCCGCCTAGCGCCTAGGCGGCCGCTTAGGCCGATTTTTAGAACACCGATATATATATATATATATATATATATATATATATATATATATATATATACATTGTTGTTAGCAATTAGCAACCGAAACTTTTGTTGGAAAAAATCGTTATATGTGAAGGAAATTGTATATTTTCCTTACATGAATCGTTTGTCGTTTGACAAAGATTATAGTGGGTTCATGTTCCACGTTGTGAGAACATGAAAATGAAATATCTAGATGTCAAATTTGGTATTGGATGAGAAAGATATGATAGCTCAAAGTAAGTGGGTTAAAGTGTAACTTTTAGAAGTTAACACCACTATTGATGTCCCATAATTCCTAGATTAATTGAGGGATTAATATGGATCATTACTTTGAAATTTGGGGTTACAAAGTTTGGTATTAAACTTATTGAATAGAAAGTAATGAGTCTCATATTAATACTAAGATTAATTGGGTATTCATGGGAGAGTTAGTGGAGCTATAAGTAGAGAGACCCACAATAATGAAAATTGATTTCTTTTTCCATCAATTCTCCACCTCCCTCTTGCAATTTGTTATCTTCTTCCTTTGGCCTCCTAGAGAAATATCCATGGTGATTTTGTTCAAGCATAGGAAAATTCGCCGAAAAATTTAAGTGCAAAGTTGTTCTGGTTCATCCGTTCTATCCTGGGAGACTAACGTCTATTGAAGACCTCGAGCACTCGTAGTGAGGGGGCGAATTAGTCTTAAGGAGAGTGTCTAACACGGCTTGAATTCAAGCAAATTCAAGACGACGACTTACGATTTTTTCTTTGTTAATGTTTATGTTGTATATTTGTATTTCAATTTTATTGTAATTTTTTTTCTTTTGTGCTAGATTGTTTAGATTTGTCTAACAATCTTAAGACTAATTCCCTATTTGAGAAAGAATTACAGATTTGAAAATTCAGTGGAGCGGTAATCAAAGAAAGAGGTAAAAGAATTGGAAAACGATGGACGAGACGGAAGAAAATTCCAGCACATTTTTTCAGTGACCATCTGTGATAAAAATTATCTTCCCGTTTCTTTAACCATTGGATCGGACTGAAATTTGGTGTGCATGTTCACGACTCATAGGAGAAGATTCTGAACGGTGGAGATCGGATTTTATTATGTAGATATTAATATATAAATTTCGGAACAGAACAGTTTCTCAAAGAAGTAATGATGTGTTGACTTACGGATGAACATCAAGGATGTTGCAATGGTTGTGTAAAATAGTTGTGGTGATGCCACTTCTAGTGTTTATACAATGAATGATAGATCTCTTATGGTTCATGAAAATCATCGTGAGAAAAATTGAAAAGTTCGATTGAACTAAATTGAGAAAATGAACGGTTAAAGATATCGTATTTAACGTTCTTATGATTCACAAGAATCATGTTGAGAAAAATTGAATAGTTCATTGAACTAAGTTGAGAAGATGGACGGGTAAAGATTTAGTCTTTAACGTTGCATTTTATAAATGAAAAGTTCTTTTGAACTAAGTTGAGAAGATGAACGGATAAAGATGTACTCTTTAACGTTGCATTTTATCAATGATGTATTGACAAAGTTGATAGGGCTTCTTTACGGGCAAAAATCCAATAAGCCTACGGGCAAAGATCAAACAACAAGCTAATATCAAAGCCAGATATCCTCGTAGAAAAACTCTATAAAGCCGGCGGGCTAATAAAATATTTACGCGCCTATAAGCCTACGGGCAAATACATTTAGAAACTACATGCAGGTTTATGCATATTTGGAGCTCAACAGCCAGCTCGGGGGCTCGCTCATTCTTATTTTTGGATTATTCATCCACGGGCTACGTGCCCGCTTTATCTACTCTCAGGAATCCGAGTTTTATATTCAAGATACCTCCGGGATCTATGCTTATTTTCTGGTGCTCTCCAGCCTATATCCGGGAATCTCCGGCTATCTTTGGCGTCTATCGGCAGATCGCTGCCTCCAGCCCTCAGGCTCCTAGTCACCGTGACTCCAGCCCCCAGGCTCCTATTCCCCGTGACTCCAGGTCTTCGTGACTCATAGTCCCCGTGGCTCCTATTCGCCGTGACTCCAAGTCTCCATGACTCATAGTCCCCGTGACTCCAAGTCTCCGTGACTCCAAGTCTCTGTGACTCCAAGTCCTCCGAGACTCCAGTCCCCGCGACTCCTAGTCCCCGTGACTCCTAGTCTCCATCATATCCCCGATCTAATCTTCGGTTCCAAGAGAGGTGGCCGAGATAAAAGCAGCTTGTCGCTGCCACCTTCTCTCCCCTCTCCGACGAACCCGGGGGCTAGTGACCGCAGATCCAGATCGCAGTCCGACGGGATCGTGCCCGCACATTCCAGTCTCCGTGACTACTTCCAGTCTTTCCAGTCTCCGTGACCGAGATAAAAGCAGCACCTGGCTGCCACCTTCTCTCCCTATACTCCAATCTCCCAGGCTCTTGCCTCCAGGATTCAAGCCAATCTTGCGAGCTCCGAGCTCCGGCCATAAATATATACTCATGCCAGCCTCTACCAAAATCGTACTCCTCGCTCCGACCATAAATAATCATCACTTGGAGTAGGGGGCTACTGATGAGCCCTGACTTTTCAGTATATTTATACATACACATTTATACCGTCCCATACAGTCGAATATATACCATATATACGTATACCAAATATTTACATCCCCTCATAAAGTGCCACATATGCACACTTTCACCCCTATAAATACTATGACCCTCCAAGGCAAAAGATAAGCTTTACTCCCTCACTATAAACAAACACTCTCTCTCTCTCTCTCTACAACTCTCTCTCTAAAGAGCTTCCATATACATATTATACACAAAATATATGCTGATTCTTGCGCCCGAGGGTTATAGCGGGGCAACCCCGCATCCCTAACGGTGTTGTTTTGCAGATTCTTCCCGAGGTGCCGACGTGTTTCCGCAACCTTTTGTTGGAAATTAAATTATAAGCACCACAGATTAAACAAACAATTTAATCAACAGTAGGGGATTTATTGATCAAGTCAAGAACGTACCAATTAAGCCAATAGCAAAACCGAAAGCAATGGAACAGGATCAGGAAAACAAATAGAAACAAATAAACAAACGATTAGAAAACTTATCGTGATTTGATCGAGTCGCCTTAGGAAGACTGTCCTAAGAGAAAATATTGCCCCAATTGGTGCAACTCAGGTACAGGCAAATTTCTCCGAGGATAAAACGATCACGGATTACGTACCACAAAATAGCACACAGGTAGGTAATCACCGGCGGTCCTATCTCAGTCGCCTTGAATCTCACGAACTAATCTCTATGAACGGGAGTAATCAATCAATGAATTAAAGCAAGAGAATTGTGTTTCTCTTCAATATTTCATGTAAAACTCGGCTGGAGGGATTATTGTATTTATATGTATGGTCAAATTAGGTTTTAGACTCAAAGAGACCTAAAACACTGCTCCAAACTCGGCCCAGGAAAACACAGATCCGTCACTAGCGCGGCCGCCCTTGGGGATGGCGCGACCGCGCTAAGCTCCAGGAACTTATGGCGAAATCAAGGCAACCAAGCGCGGTCGCCCTCCTTGGCAGAAACTCCGATGTGTTTTCCCCTTTGCCGAGAATCAGTTCAAGCCCAAGACACCCCAAGGTCATGGATCTATGAACTTTCATGCCACATATATAAAAATCCAACAATCCCCCACAAGTTCATAGAAATATGACGTGTACAGATTGTTCATTGCCATGCTTTCAATAATGGTACCTTCCGGCTTGAACCACTACCTATGTTATCCAACGCAAAACTCCACAGGACCAGATGAACGGGTGTTTTGAATCTGATGCCTTTGGATGTAGAGGCCTTTGCTGGTAACAAACACGACAAAAGCTATGATAGGCCCTCTATCGAACACTTGACACTTATAAGCCATACGTCCCGATTCTCTATCATGAGTGATTTCAAGGAATAACCCAAATTCCTCTAGTTGCGGCCAACAACAACACTCACTTAGCTGGGCATCTCAGAAGATGTACTGCTAGCATCTTGTCTAAAAGACTTGATCCCATTCAAAGTTCCAAACTTTTACTTTATTAGCAGCAACGAGCACCTCTAGGCTATTCAGGGGATAGACTCAGACATGTAACATGTCAATCTATTATTAAGTGCTCCGACTCACCCCACAGCTTGTTATTATCACATTGAATCTCCTTTGTGGGATCTCCACTCAGGTAGATTGGGTTGCCAGCTAACGTTTGAATTAGACGGGGTTCACACCCATCCCCAACCTAGATTTTTGAACTAGAGCAAATTCTAGCCCTTTGGTTAAAGGATCAGCTGTGTTATCCTTGGTACCAACATAATCAACAGCTATCACCTTCCGAGACACTAGATCCCTTATAGATTTTAATCTAATTTGGATGTGCCTCCTAGTTTTTGTTGGGTTTTATGGGTCCATGCGCAGCGGAATTAAGCATCAAATTAACACAAAACCCAAGCCCTAAGATCCGTTCTATACGATTAAATTGAATTCCTATGAGATAGAATTTACCAACCTTTATTCCTTTCCGGTCTTGAGCTATCGAACAATTTATTGTTGTGATTTTGAATCACAATCTTCGATCTTCAAAACCTTTTGAATCTTCATATTGATCTGAACAATAGAACTCTAGGCCTTGATCGTCGTACGAGCGAAGACCCTCTAGTAGTATCCACACGTTAGAATGAACCAAGAACAGTTCTTGTGAATTGCTAGATTCTTAAACCTATGAAAGAATATTGAGAAACCTTTTGATGATTTTCTTTCTTGAAAATTCGGCTAGACCATTAGGGTTAACAGACCTCTCATATTTATACTATTTTAGTATGAATATGTTTCCTAATCGAATTAGGAGACCAGGCTGTCAAAACGCGTCTGGTGGCTAGTTATGTCGCGTGACATACTTAGCCAGTGGCTAGTTATGTCGCGTGACATACTTAGCCAGTTGGCTAAGTATGTCGCGTGACAAACGTTGCCATATGCAGGAACTCTCAATCATTCTTCCTTTGGTTTAACCAATTCATTCTAGTTGTGTGTGACCCAATAGGATTATATTATGTTGGCAATGAGTTCGATCATACCGACACTCATAAGACATAAGCAGACTCTAGCAAGCCATTATGTCTACCCAAATAATATAACGTAAGAGTTCACATTTCCAATGGTACACTTCCATTTCTCCCTTTTGTCTCACGATGTTATATTGAACACAAGTCATGGTCCACGTCAACTTGTATCTGTTCAATGCTTTCTCGATCTTGAGTATAATGATAGTCCAATCATATTAGGGTGTGGCCACACTCTTTCATCATTATCACTCATCGAGGGGCCCAAGCAAAATATCTCTCTTTCGAGGGACAAATTCCATCTTGACTTATCATCCTTCCCATCATGAATCCAATCATGCCAAAGATAGTCTTTATAAATATCGTGTTAAGATATCGTTTGACTAAAATCAAACATGACTTTCATCATATGTAAGGTCATGATAATCTCAGGTCTAGGGACTAAATGAAGTGACCATATGAGATTTAATTATGACATTTGACCATGACATAAATTTCATACGGGTCAAGTCCAGTCATTTGTTCTCTAACAAGTACCCATAATTTCAATGTGCATCTCTATGCATATAATTATCATATGATTATCCATTGGCAATTATACTAATTATTCTCTTAATAATTAGGGACGGAGATTATTACAATAAATATGCAAACTATATAATAATCAAATAATAAACATAAACGATAAAGATGATACATAACGGTTTTCAGTTAAACATAACTAAAGCCTAGGGCATTACACCAACAGTTTTACAGTTGTACTTGACACTTTTCAGTTTCTCAATTGTGGCAGTGTTGTCACAATGTACAGAGATAACAGGCATGGGCTTACTGACCATGGGCAACTCAGAAATAAGTCCTCGAAGCCATTCAGCTTCCAATCCAGTAGTGTCAAGGGCAACTAATTCGGCCTCAAATGTAGACCTAGACAACAGAGTTTGTTTGGTCGACCTCCAGGCGACTGCAACTCCGCCTAAGGTGAAAACATACCCTGTACAGCCATAACTCCCGGAGTTATAGGCAATCCAGCTAGCATCACTATATCCTTCAAGAACAGAATGATATTTTTCGTAATGCAGCCCAAGGGAAATCGTTCCCTTCAAGTACTTGAGAACTCTATCAAGAGCTTCCCAATGTGCTTTGCTTGGACATTGAGTATATCTAGCCAACCTAGTAACCGAGTAGGATATATCCGGTCTAGTACAATTGGCAAGATACATCAAACTTCCAATAATTTGAGAATATCTCAACTGAGCCATCGGTACTCCACTTTCATTCTTAGTAAGAGCAGATGAAGGGTCATATGGAGTCTTAGCCACTTTGCAATTCTTATAACCAAATTTCTCAATTACACTTTCAGTATAATGAGATTGTGATATGGTTATGCCACTAGTTGAACGAGTCAACTTAAGGCCAAGAATCACACTAGCTACTCCCATATCTTTCATCTCAAACTTACTTTTCAAGAATTCCTTAGTAGTATTAATTATCCTCATATCCATTCCAAACAAAAGAATATCATCGACATACAGACATAAGACAATACTACTATCACCAATACTCTTGCTATAAACACATTTATCAAACTCATTAGTAACAAAGCCAAACGATGAGACAATTTTATCAAATTTCTCATGCCACTGCTTAGGGGCTTGTTTGAGTCCATACAAGGACTTAACAAGTTTACAAACCTTTCTCTCATTGCCAGGGGCCTCAAAACCTTCAGGTTGATCCATATAAATTTCTTCCTCTAGATCGCCATGCAAGAAAGCGGTCTTAACATCCATCTGATGGATAGGAAGATCATATACAGAGGCCAATGCGATAAGCATTCGGATTGTAGTCATTCTAGCAACTGGCGAATAGGTATCGAAATAGTCTATTCCCTCCATTTGCTTGAATCCCTTAGCCACTAACCTAGCCTTAAACTTGTCAACTGTTCCATCCGGTTTCAGTTTCCTTTTGAAGACCCACTTACATCCTATCGTGCTACAACCAGGAGGAAGATCGACCAATTCCCATGTCCCATTAGAGACAATAGAATCTATCTCACTCTTAACAGCATCCTTCCACTGCTTGGCATCAGAAGTAGCCATGGCAGCTTTGAAGGTTAGAGGATCACCCTCGACATTGTAAGTGATGAAATCACTTCCAAAATCCTTGGTGATCCTTGCCCTTTTACTCCTTCTTGGTTCAATCTCATCGTCAGAATGAGTTGCACTGGAATCAACCCCCACATTTGTCAGCTCCTCTACTTGAGCAAGAATGGAATTAGTGGTTGGGTTAGATTCCTTAGGAAGTCCGTCCTTCATAGGAAACACATCCTCAAAGAATGTTGCATCACGTAACTCAACTATAGAGTTCACATCTATGCCAGAAATTTCAGATTTTATAATAAGAATCTCAATGCATAACTTGTTTCAGAATAACCTATAAAGATAGCATCAACAGTTTTAGGTCCAAGCTTTTTCCTTTTATGTGCGGGTACAAGTACCTTTGCAAGGCACCCCCACACTTTTAAGTGTTTCAAGCTAGCCTGTCGACCTCTCCAAAGTTCAAACTGACTTTCCTTTCTATGTTTAGGAGGTACTCTATTCAGAATATGGCAAGCCGTATTCAAAGCCTCTCCCCACATATATTTGGGCAGTCCAGAACTTATGAGTAAACTGTTAATCATATCTGTAAGGGTTCTATTCTTACATTCTGCAACACCATTTGATTGAGGGGTGTAGGGAGGAGTCTCTTCATGTACTATTCCGTTTTCTTGGCAATAATACATGAAGGGGTTAGACTCATATTCACCTCCTCTATCAGACCTTAACCGTTTAAGTTTTTTGCCGGTTTGTGTTTCTGCTTCAATCTTGAATATAATGAATTTATCTAATGCTTCATCCTTAGAACTAAGCAAATAGACATAACAGTATTTACTAGCATCATCAATAAAGGTGAGAAAGTATTTCTTTTTGTCTTTGGTCAACATGCCATTAAATTCACAAATATCAGTATGAACTAAATCTAGGATTTCAGAATTTCTCACAACCGACTTAAACGGACCTTTTGTAGATTTAGCTTCGAATTCTTATCAATAGCATGTTTAGGAATAATATCTAAATTCATCATTCTTTTCACAGAATAATAGTTAATATGTCCTAAACGACCATGCCAAACATTTGAAGATTCAATGGAATAAGAAACAGGATAATCAATAGAACTAAAACTATTGTGCAAACAAACATCAGTTTCAACTCTAATTTTAAATAAACCATCCGAGGAATAACCTTTCCCCATAAAACTACCAGAATCCAAAATTATGACCTTATTACACTTAAATGAAATCTCAAATCCTTCCCTAACTAGACTACAACCACTAATAATGTTGCGACGAATATCAGGAACGTGATACACTCGATGCAAGGTAAGAATGCGCCCATTAAGAAACCTCAGGTCCACGCGTCCAGTCCCAAGCACCTTTGCAGCACTAGAGTTCCCCATCGTCACTGATCTACCAAGCTCAGCCGGTAAGACACAAATAGCAATTTATCGGCACAAACGTGCACATTTGCCCCGGTGTCAACTAGCCACTCGTTGGGTTCATAGACGGTAAAGATTTCGTGATAAGAAGTTACATACTTTGTAACATTGCAGAGTCGAATCGTCAACTCCGGGTGCGTCAAAGTCGGGATCATCATAATTCTTTGGACCCAACACCATGTTGACGGCGGGATGGTTATCGGCGAGGCTTGTGGTCCTTTTCCTTTCTTGGACGGGCGTCACCTAGAAAAGTGTCCACCTTCTCCACAATTCCAGCAGCCTGTTTTGCTCTTGGCTTTCTAAAGTTATTTTTCTTAACTTCAAGTTTATCATGGTTTTCTTTATCCTTAGAGTGAGTTTTCACACCACTTTCCTTTAAACTTGCTTTTACCGGTTACCAAATTAGCGGCCGGCCTCCACAGTACGCTAGGTTGGTTACCATTATGCACCTCCCGAATCGCAATTGCATTCATCAACTCATTGAGTGTCAAGCTTCCAAGACGATGCTTGAGGGTCATACCGAATTCTCCCCAAGATCGAGGAAACTTCTCAATGATAGCCATGACGACGAACTTATCGGGAAGTCCCATGTCGGCATCCTTGAGTGATTGCAAAATGATTTGGAGTTCGTGCGCTTCGATCGGTAGCAGAATCACTTTCCCTCACTCATGTGATAATTCAGAACTTTCCCACTTGGTACTTTTCCACACCGGAGTCATCGGTGCTGTACTTCTTGGAAAGCGAGTCCCACAAAGACGCAAAGGTGAGAGGAGCGAGCAATAAACATCAAAGAGTGCATTCGATAAAGCCGACGGTAATGCATCCTCGAACAACATCATCCTGCTCCTTCCACGCTTTAACGGCGGCCATACTAAGCTGGATCATCACCATTCGTAGGCGGGACATTTGGATGTCGGCATATCGTACATGCCCCAATTGTGACCCGGATCTTCATGCGTTCAGACCAACGCTTGAAGTTCTTGCCACCGAACTTCTCCGGAAGATCGGAGGTGTCAACTAGGGACTTAAAGGGAGAGCTAGAGGAACCACCAGACATGATCAATTAAAACTATTTTCTCTTAGACTGTTGGAAATTAAATTATAAGCATCACGGATTACGTACCACAAAATAGCACACAGGTAGGTAATCACCGGCGGTCCTATCTCAGTCGCCTTGAATCTCACGAACTAATCTCTATGAACGGGAGTAATCAATCAATGAATTAAAGCAAGAGAATTGTGTTTCTCTTCAATATTTCATGTAAAACTCGGCTGGAGGGATTATTGTATTTATATGTATGGTCAAATTAGGTTTTAGACTCAAAGAGACCTAAAACACTGCTCCAAACTCGGCCCAGGAAAACACAGATCTGTCACTAGCGCGGCCGCCCTTGGGGATGGCGCGACCGCGCTAAGCTCCAGGAACTTATGGCGAAATCAAGGCAACCAAGCGCGGCCGCCCTAGGCTGCGCGGCCGCCTCCTTGCGAAACTCCGACGTGTTTTCCCCTTTGCCGAGAATCAGTTCAAGCCCAAGACACCCCAAGGTCATGGATCTATGAACTTTCATACCACATATATAAAAATCCAACACCTTTGCCACCCCGAAGGGCTAATTTTTATGGCGTCATCATCTCCAAAATCTTACCAAATTGTGAAAAACTGTGTGCAACGATTTCTTCAATTCTGCACTTTCACAATCACATTTCAGTCTATAAGTGTGTGTGTGTGTGTGTGTGTGAGAGGCTAGGGCAAAAAAATCGACTAAAATTCGTAAACAACAGAGATAAAGTTGATGACGCCATAAAAGTCAGTCCTTCGGGGTGGCAAAGGTTGCGAAAACACGTCGGCACCTCGGGAAGAATCTGCAAAACAACACCGTTAGGGGAGCGGGGGGTTGCCCCGCTATAACCCTCCGTCTCAAAATATTTATCTTATTTGACTTTTTTGTTGAATTTTGACCACAAATATGACAATTTAATTATATTCATGAAATTCTAAAAATTTCTATTGATTCACCATTAATAATATTATCAACAACAACTTTTAGAATTTCATGAACATGATTAATCTCTCATAAATTTGTGGTCAAAGTTCAACAAAAAAGTCAAATGAGACAAACATTTTGAAACAGAGGGAGTATAAGTTATTAAATTTCTTTAAACGTTTCAATATAAAAGTTACTAACTCAAAATAAATAATGAGACTCATTTATCATCGCAATAAAAACTTTCAACACCATTTTATTTCTCGTACTTTACTTTTCACACTTACAACACTTAATTTTTCTTAATTTTCGTGCATTTACACTTGGTAACTTTTATATTTTGACTAATGAAAAAAAACATACACATCCTCCATCCCCTTCCCAAAATGATATTTCTTCATATCCATAATTAATATTACATTAATTTATTTATTTTTAAATAATGTCGCATTTATAAATAAGGAAATATGCAATTGTTCAATTGTACAAGCAATACACGAACAAATAAAGTACTCCCTCCGTTCCACGTGAATGTGGACTAACTTTTTGGGTGTGGGAATTAAGAAAAAGTGATGTAAGAAAGAGAAAAAGTTAAATGTTGTGAGTATGAAAAATTAAATAGGAGAGAGAATGAGTGTGAGGAATAGTGAGGAGAGAGAATGTTGTGAGTGTAAAAGTGAAGTAGGAGAGAGAATGAGTGGGTGAAATAGTGAATATTCTTTGCCATTTTGGAAAGTTTGCATTCATGTGGGACAGACCAAAATAGAAATAAGTTTGCATATTTACGTGGGACGGGGGGAGTATATTTTTTTTATAAAGGTAACAACTTAAATGCAACATTTAATATGAAACATAGGGTATGCCTTGTTGATGGAGTGCTCATTAGCTATAAAACTATCAAAATTACTGGTAAAAAAACGTTATTGGCCAAGAAAATATTGTAAAAGAATTTTGGGTCAACTTCAAGAGTAATTTGGTAATTGTGAATGAGTTTTCAGTAGTCGTATAAAATAAAATATCGTAGGAAAGACACGCGAGTCTAGTTTCATACAAAAGAAATGGCTTGACATTCCGAGTTTTCGACATCAAGTTAAGTTAGGGTCATTTTGCTAAGTGATGCGCACAATCCTATCTACTTATAATTAAATCCATGTTTATCTTACCTTGGAGGAGAGTTGAGTTTATATAATATTAGCACATGCCCGTGTTCGGGACATTTTTTGTTTTTTTTTAAATTTAATTTTTTTTTAAGGGCAAAATGGAAAAGGGACAAATGTATGATGACAAAATGAAAAATTCGCCGTTTAAAATTATTCATAATACTGTAGCATACCACTTTAATTTATACTATAGATAGTTGTGCCTTGATAAGAAGATGCATTTCTTCTTATTTTATTTTATCAATTAGATCGGGTTTTTCAAGGAGATTTTGGCTCATAATTATAATTATAGGTGGATTCATTTGGACACTGAATTGTTCACCGTAAGGATCTGTACTTGCGTTACCTTTTCTTTGACTTCTCCACTTATTCGATATCAAAGTTAGGGCTGGCAAATGGTACTGTTCCGTACCAACCAACCCTTATATCAACCGTACCAAGTAGAATCGGTACAAGAATTTGGACTGCTTTGGTATCAACTATTAGACGGTAATTGCACTCAATTTATATAAATGGTTGGTACATGGTATATGCATCTAATATCGGTTGGTATACCGAAATACCGAATATTTTTTTTAAAAAAAATTTGGTCAGTCCCCACCCAAGGCCATTTTGCAATTTATTTTGCCAATCACTTATTCACTTCCCCCCAACCCTACGCTTTCTCCCTCCTTCTCCTCACTCTCAACAACAGCCCCTCCCTCTTCACTCATGCTCTTTCTCTCTCTAAAATTTCTGCCCCTCCCTCTAATAAATTTCTCACACAAATCCTCACACAAATCATACCTCCTCACTAAATCAACATCCTCACTTCATATACTTCCTTAAATCCGAAAATTTTCAACCCAAAATAACCTCTTTCAATCCAAATTTTGAAGAATTTTTCAAGAGTGAACAACAAAGTGGGTTTTGAAAGTTCTTGAATTCAAGCGCAAATCAAAGGAAGATATTTGAAGGGAAGCCTCCCTAGACCATTCTCCACCTTCTACGGTTGTCTTCTTCGACTCCGGCGAATTTTCCGGCGATTTTTTCCGGCAACCCATTTTGGTGAAATTAAGCTTTTGAGGTAATAAATGTTTTTTTTGTGAAAGTAAGCTTTTGGGTTTATTGTTAAATGTTTTTAATTTGCTGTATGATTTCTTCTTACCTCAAGTTCTGAGTCCTCCCAAGTACTTAACACATTTGAATAACCAAACAGCTGGCTTTGGTAAAATGGGGAACTTCAAAGCGAACACATATTATTGCAACAAATTTATATACTTTGTTATGGGTTTAGATCTGAGTTTCAGCTTAGTAAATAAATGTGTTTTTGGGTCTTTATTTACATTCGGTAATTACTTGTACCAACCGTACCAACCGAATACCAACCGTACCATAAACTTGGTATACCGACTTTCGTGGTTGGTACTGGTACATATTTTTTTATACCAAATCATACTTGGTTGGTACACGGTATAAGCAAATCACAACTGGTATACCAACCGAACCACCCCTAATCAAAGTAACTTCATTTGTCATTTTATTTGTTAAAAAAATGTCTCCTTTCAAAATATATACTCCTTCCGTTTCAGGATAATGCGCACTTTTGGCTTGACGCGAAAATTAAGGTAAAAGGTGAAAAAGGTGATGTGTTGTGAGTGTAAATGGTTGGGTAGGAGAGAGAAAGTGGAGTAAGTAGATAATGGTTGTGAGTAGAGAAAAGTGAATCTCATTTTCATTTTAGAAAAGTACAGATTATTGTGGGACATCCAAAAAGGAATCTTTTTACATATTATCTTATCGTGGGACGGAGAGAGTAAGTTAAAATAATTGATGAGAGCAATGTCTAATCAAATAATTGCTAGGAGTGTAATTACCAATAATAATAATAAGAATAAGAATAATAATTAGTTGTTAAAAATTTTAAATAATTAAATGAGACATAATTGTTAAGGGACGGAGGAGGGAGGGCCGAAGGTATGAATATGAATGGCCTATTAGGAGAAACAAACACCAGATTGGCCCTTTATAGTTCATATCCTATGTAGATTTAGCCTTAATTTTTAGAGAATTCGAGCCCAACGTAATTTCATTGATTAATCCCGCCAAGCCCGATTACCATCCCAAATTCCGATTCCTCCCTCAAATTTTAGCCGCTCGAACTCTGCAATTTCAAGTTTTTATTTCTACTTTCGTCGGAGCTGCGGTCACTTTAGGACGAGCTAATAAATATTTATGCGCCAAAAAGCCTTCGGGCAAATATATTTGAAACTACCTGCAGGTTTATGCATATTTGGAGCTCAACAGCCAGCTCGGGGGCTCGCTCATTCTTATTATTGGATATTCATCCACGGGCTACGGGCCCGCTTTATCTACTCTCGAGAATTTTCGAGTTTTATATTCAAGCTACCTCCGGGATCTATGCTTATTTTCTGGTGCTCTCCCACCTATATCCGGGAATCTCCGGCCATCTTTGGCGTTTATCGGCAGATCGCTGCCTCCAGCCCCCAGGTTCCAAGTCCTCCGAGACTCCAGTCCCCGTGACTCCAAGTCCCCGTGATTCCTAGTCCCCGTGACTCCCAGTCCTCCGTGACTCCTAGTCCCCGTGACTCCCAGTCTCCGTGACTCCCAGTCCTCCGTGACTCCGAGTCTCCGTGACTCCCAGTCCTCCGTGACTCCTAGTCCCCGTGACTCCTAATCTCCGTCATATCCCCGATCTAATCTTCGGTTCCGAGAGAGGTGGCCGAGATAAAAGCAGCTTGTCGCTGCCACCTTCTCTCCCCTCTCCGACGAACCCGAGGGCTAGTGACCGCAGCTCCAGACCGCAGTCCGGCGGGATCGTGCCCGCCCATCCCAGTATCCGTGACTCCAGACTTCCAGTCTCCCCGTCTCCGTGACCGAGATAAAAGCAGCACCTGGCTGCCACCTTCTCTCCCTAGACTCCAATCTCCCAGGTTCCTGCCTCCGGGATTCAGGCCAATCTTGCGAGCTCCGGCCATAAATATATACTCAAGCCGGCCTCTACTAAAGTCGTACTCCTCGCTCCGACCATAAATAATCATCACTTGGAGTAGGGGGCTACTGATGAGCCCTGACTTTTTATATATTTATGCATACACATTTATACAGTCCCATATAGTCAAATATATCCCATATATATATATACCAAATATTTACATTGGGACCCCTCATAAAGTGCCACATTTGTACTCTCTCCCCCTATATATACTATAACCCTCCAAGGGTAAGGTAAGTCTGATTCTCTCTCAATATACATACTCTCTCTCTCTCTACAGCTCTCTTTCTCACTAAGAAGAGCTTCCTTATACAGTTTATACACAAATCATATTGAGACAGGGATTATGAAATAGTGTTAATTCCCATTGACTTAGAATAGCTGGTGCTTCTTCTTGTTAACTCGGCTCTTACTTTAGCTTATAATAATATAATAATAATATCATTAACATCATTGATGATGCCAAAATCGTCAAAACAGCCCAAGTCCAAGCGTCGAATGCTCCGGCGATTGCAAGGCCTGAAAATAAGAGAAAACACGTAAACTAAGCCGGGGCGGATCCGGCTAAAGGCCCTCCGGCGTGAGAGTAAGTTCACGGTTGATATTAGAGAAATCAAATTGACAGAGTTTCTCCAATGTAAAAAGTAACGTACCAAATAATGAGCCATGGGGCTTGTATTTATAGGAATGGATGGATAGAATCCATGTTGGAGTGAACTTGTAAAGAGATAAGATATAATCCTAAGAGAATTATATCTGTTAAGGAGTCATTGTTTGACTTGAATTGAGGTTGGTGATCATAATCCTGATTAGATAATGATTGTATAGCCCTTGTTTGATAAGGACTGTATACTGCTAGCCGGAACGCCGAGGAACACAAATGTTTTTCCTCGGCCTTGGCAAATAGGCCGAGGAGAATGATTCTGCTTCCTCGTCATTTGGTGATTGGCCGACACGGAGACATGCCGAGGAGAATGATTTTGTTTCCTCGTCACTTGAGGATATGCCGAGGTAAGAACTTTTCTCTCCTCGTCACTTGAAGATATGCCGAGGTGCGAGGTCTTCCTCGTCGTTAAGGGAGGTCTTCCTCGTACTTAAGGGAGGTCTTCCTCGTACTTAAGGGAGGTCTTCCTCGTCGTTAAGGGAGGTCTTCCTCGTACTTAAGGGAGGTCTTCCTCGTCGTTAAGGGAGGTCTTCCTCGTCGTTAAGGGAGGTCTTCCTCGTACTTGAGACTTAGTCATTTCGCCTACTAAGTCTAGGTCGACCTAGGGGAATGACGAGGAAGCTTGGTTCGAGGAAGGTAGAGAAGCCCATTCCCCTCCTTGTACATCATACTTAGGATTACGTTTAGGGCCCAATCAACTTGGGCCTTGCCCAGGCTAGTCCAAGTTCGTATCTTCGGTTTATACCGTTCGGTGGCCCAGAGCTTCCTAGCTCGACATAAGGCTATGCCGAGGAGGAAGTGAGCTCTACCTCAGTTTACGAGAATACGAACAGGCGTCACGTGGCAGGTGTCGCTTCAATTGTCCGCTGGCTGATAATGCAATGATGGATTGCGGAGCACGATGTTTGACGTCTTGGATACCCACCAGGGTATATTTAAAAGATGGTCATCCTAGCATGGAGGAAGACGATGAGGTGGATGCCGTGGTGCAGGCCGAGGAGATTAATGCCGAGGAGCAAGCTCAAACCCAGTAAGTCATCAACCCAGATCCTGGCACGAAGGAAGACGATGAGGCGGATGCCGTGGTGCAGGCCGAGGAGACTAATGCCGAGGAGCAAGCTCGAACCCAGTAAGTCATCATCCCGGATCCTGGCACGGAGGACTTCCTTGTCTTCAATTATTGCTTTAGTATAAACTGCTTTGCTTGAATGCCAGTACAAACTTGGGAAAGTCGAGGAAGATCATCTCGTACCTTTGATATTGTAGAAGGTGGAGGCTAGCTCATTTTTAGATGTTTTGTCAGATTCGCTGTTTCAAGTCGTTAGTAGGAGGATTCCTTGGTCTTGGCCGATGTGCCGCTTTAGTCATTTAGAGTCGAGGGGTCTCCTTGTCCAGACGTTGGGCTCTCTTCTTTTTCATCTCTCTATGACGAGGAAAGATGACTCGTACATAGGTCCTAGATGGTTTTGCCGCGTTAGCCGTTAGAGGCGTTGGGCTTACTTCTTTGTCACCTTTCTATGACGAGGAAGATGACTCGTACGCATGGGTCGTAAGTGTTTTTGCCGCGTTAGCCGTTTAGGCGTTGGGCTTACTTCTTTGTCATCTCTACATGACGAGGAAGATGACTCGCACATAGGTCGTAGATGGTTTTGCCGCGTTAGCCGTCTAGGCGTTGGGCTTACTTCTTTGTCATCTCTACATGACGAGGAAGATGACTCGCACATAGGTCGTAGATGTTTTTGCCGCGTTAGCCGTTTAGGCGTTGGGCTTACTTCTTTGTCATCTCTCTATGACGAGGAAGATGACTCACACATGGAGTCGTAGATGGTTTTGCCGCGTTAGCCGTTTAGGCGTTGGGCTTACTTCTTTGTCATCTCTCTATGACGAGGAAGATGACTCGCACATGGGTCGTAGATGGTTTTGCCGCGTTAGCCGTTAGTAGGCGTTGGGCTTACTTCTTTGTCATCTCTCTATGACGAGGAAGATGACTCGCACATAGGTCGTAGATGGTTTTGCCGCGTTAGCCGTTAGAGGCGTTGGGCTTACTTCTTTGTCATCTCTCATGGCGAGGAAGATGACTTCGCCGCATGGAAGTCGTAGATGTTTTTGGCCTCTCCCATCCTTGACGAGGAGAAAACGTGCTTGGTAGTTGACTTGCATGTTGAAGAAGTAAATTTCATAAATTGAAAAGATTCATCGACCGCAACCCTACCTTGCTAGAAAAGTAAAACGACTAATCTATTACATAAAAATGGAATAAAGCTGGACTTAATGAAAGTACTCTATCCTTGCTAAAATTTGAATTTAAATTTCCTTGACTGTCTCGTCTCACTTCCACTAGTTCATCTATGTCCCATGCACTCTCCTTATCTCTAGTCATGGGTGGCCCCAGGAGTTACGGCCGTATGACGAGACTAGGGGCTATATCTAGGACGGACGAAGCTGTGTATAGGAGAAATTAGTGGATCTTGGCCACTAGGAGGCTGTCGTCTCCATCATATCGTTGTCTTGGCTTCCTGTCTTTTCCGCTTGCCATCCTTCTTCAAGATATAACGATCTAGTTTGCCTTCATCCACCCAATTACGAATCGTCTTTTTGAGGGCAAAACAGCTTCTCGGTGTTGTGACCATAGTCTTTGTGGAAATCACGGTGCTTGGACGGGTCACGCGGATGCTTTGTGTGGTCACCGATTGGACGGGGTTTGGAAGATTCACCAATTGCATGATTTCGTAAATTGGTTTGGTAAGAGGAGTGAAGATCTCGGTTCCTCGCGTCTGTTTTTGCCTTTATAACCATTTCCGTTGGAGGATGTGTGGTTTGCTTTCTCTTCGGTTTCAGTCTTGTCGGCTCCCACTTTTCTTTGTGTTTATCTTCGGCCATGGAAATGGCATAAGCCACCTTATATAATTCGGACTTGGATTTAGGTTCCCGGGCTGAGAGTTCATAAACGAGGGGACCAGATTTTAAGCCAGAGTTGAAACAAACAATGACCTCCCTGTCAGTGAGGCTCTCTTCAACACAGTCCGCCATTTTCGGAATCGGTTGTAGTAGGCGAGGGTAGTCTCTCCCTTTCCTTGCTCGATGTTGGCCAAATCGGCCGATCTCATCTTCCTCTTACCGGCGGTGGCAAAGTGGTCCAAGAATATTCTCCTCATGCCCCTCCAGCAATCGATGCAACCTCTTTTAAGCTCACGAAACCAGGTCAAGGCTGTTCCGGAGAAGGTGCTCGCGAAAGCTTTGCAGAGCATGTCATCAGCAGTGGTGAGGAGGTTCATGGTTTGTTCAAAACCTTGCACGTGATCTTTTGCATCAGTGGTGCCGTTGTACTTTTCGAAGTTCGGGAGCTTGAAGTGAGGATTGGGTGGTGCCGCAGTTATCCTCAAGGAGAACGGACGAGTTGCCCAGTCGTAGTCATCGTCATTGGACTTCTTTCCCATCTCCATGTCATCTAATCTTTGCTTCAACATCTCCCATTGATTGGTCTCCACTCCCTTGTCGCTGCTTGAGCGGGTGCTTCGTTGGGAGCTTCTGATTGATTTATCCTTGGGGCGATCATTCACCCTACTGTGTTTCGCGTCATGTCGGTGGCTGTCCCGTTTGGAGGGGACCTTATCACGCCTTGGTTCCAGGTCTTGGCCACCAAGTACCATCCTATATGGTTGTGGGGTCCTTGGCCTAGCAAATTCACGAGCACCGGACGGGGTGAATCATGGCGATGCCGAGGACGAGGAGAATCATGGCGAGATCGGCGAGGACGAGGAGAATCGGGGCCGCCGAGGTGCTATGACTAAACGAGGTGGTGACATTCGCCTATTCGGGCGAGTCTCGTCCTTAGGTCCTTGGAGTTTACTTCCTCTTCCCTAGGAGTTATTTGGCTTCTCGGGTCGACCACAGGATCCTTCTCGCTTCTTGGTATGCCGAGGGACGAGGAGAATCCTTGGGGTGGCATTGGTAGTTCGGCGATCTTCGGGGGAGGAGCGATGCTCTCCTTGTTCCTTTCTCGAAGGTGGGCCCGTTGATGGCACAATGAATGGGGCCGAGGAATGATCTGGGGCCATTTGCAAAAGAGCAACTTGTGTTTCATACATCCTTTGCAGAGTCTCCATTTGTTTGTGTAACAAAGAGCGTCGGTCCACGGGTTGAGATCCTCCTGCTTGGCCGGCGTCGGCATTCTTTGTTTTCTTCCTTCCCCTTGCTTCCCACGAGCACGAGTAGGACGAGGAAGGTCATTGCCCTCTCCCTCGGCATTTGCACGACCCGTGGAACGAAGAGTCATGGCAAGGGGAGGAATGGCATCGATGCGAGGTAGAGGAGGAGGAGGGAGCGGTGGTTCCTCGGTTCCAGTGTTTCCCCCATTCACTTGGGTGGGATCCTCAGCCGTAACACTTGTGAATTGTCCGTCTATGTCAATCAACAACAAATTAACAATTAAGCAAATTTCTCAAAAATCACGATTTCCAACCAAATTCAAAGCAGAATTTGATGCAAACTAAGAAACTGCAGTTTTGCAACTTTGACAACGCCAAATTTTCCGGACAAAATTGGGACAAAATTCCACGCCAAACGATTTCAACCAAATGCGGGCAAATTCACTACGAAATTTGCAGATTCCGGCCGAGTCATAAACAGATCTAAAACGGACCAGAAATTTCCGTTCAAAACTAGAAAATTTCCGTCGGTGAACAGTAATCCCGGTGAACAGTAACTCCGGTGAACAGTAATTCCGGTAAACAGTAATTCTGTGAATAGTAACTCGGATGAACAGTAATTCTGTGAACAGTAATTCGGTGAACAGTAATTCGGTGAACAGTAATTCTGTGAACAGTAATTCTGTGAACAGTAACTCCGGTGGTGAATAGTGTTTCAGACGTGAACGGTGATTTCCAGGCCAAAACAATGGGTGTTTGAATCGACTTCCCGGCAATGGAACCAATTGATGATGCCAAAATCGTCAAAACAGCCCAAGTCCAAGCGTCGAATGCTCCGGCGATTGCAAGGCCTGAAAATAAGAGAAAACACGTAAACTAAGCCGGGGCGGATCCGGCTAAAGGCCCTCCGGCGTGAGAGTAAGTTCACGGTTGATATTAGAGAAATCAAATTGACAGAGTTTCTCCAATGTAAAAAGTAACGTACCAAATAATGAGCCATGGGGCTTGTATTTATAGGAATGGATGGATAGAATCCATGTTGGAGTGAACTTGTAAAGAGATAAGATATAATCCTAAGAGAATTATATCTGTTAAGGAGTCATTGTTTGACTTGAATTGAGGTTGGTGATCATAATCCTGATTAGATAATGATTGTATAGCCCTTGTTTGATAAGGGCTGTATCTTGCTAGCCAGGAACGCCGAGGAACACAAATGTTTTCCTCGGCCTTGGCAAATAGGCCGAGGAGAATGATTACGCTTCCTCGTCATTTGGTGATTGGCCGACACGGAGACATGCCGAGGAGAATGATTTTGTTTCCTCGTCACTTGAGGATATGCCGAGGTAAGAACTTTTCTCTCCTCGTCACTTGAAGATATGCCGAGGTGCGAGGTCTTCCTCGTCGTTAAGGGAGGTCTTCCTCGTCGTACTTGGAGTTCTTCCTCGTCGTTAAGGGAGGTCTTCCTCGTCGTTAAGGGAGGTCTTCCTCGTACTTAAGGGAGGTCTTCCTCGTCGTTAAGGGAGGTCTTCCTCGTACTTAAGGGAGGTCTTCCTCGTACTTAAGGAAGGTCTTCCTCGTACTTAAGGGAGGTCTTCCTCGTCGTTAAGGGAGGTCTTCCTCGTCGTTAAGGGAGGTCTTCCTCGTACTTAAGGGAGGTCTTCCTCGTACTTAAGGGAGGTCTTCCTCGTCGTTAAGGGAGGTCTTCCTCGTACTTAAGGGAGGTCTTCCTCGTCGTTAAGGGAGGTCTTCCTCGTACTTGAGACTTAGTCATTTCGCCTACTAAGTCTAGGTCGACCTAGGGGAATGACGAGGAAGCTTGGTTCGAGGAAGGTAGAGAAGCCCATTCCCCTCCTTGTACATCATACTTAGGATTACGTTTAGGGCCCAATCAACTTGGGCCTTGCCCAGACTAGTCCAAGTTCGTATCTTCGGTTTATACCGTTCAATCATGATTAGGTCAAGTGTTTTAGATACATTCTTGCAATTTTACGACAACGTCAATTTGAATATTCTTCACTATCCAAACCAAAATCACATCAAATAATTCCTACTTGCCCTCGGGGCGGGATCTATAGTAGTGTTTGGGGTTGTCCAAGCAATAAATTTTTTATTTTTTTTTTGCAAATCGACATCGTTTTGACATGTTTTAAAGAACAGGCAATACCAAATGTTTCGCGCCTAATAAATTCTATTATATTTATGTATGTAAAGTGGTGCGTAGTGAAACCTATTATCTCTGATGTATATAAACATTTTGAATTTTAATTTCGCACCAATTTTTTTTTTAATAAAAAACAGACAACATTATAACATTTGGGGTAAATTCGACACCGTTTGCCCTTCACTTCGAATTTTATTCACGTTAAAGGAATTTGACCCTTTTTCTTAAAATGGGCGGATTAATATGGCTCTTGGTAGCCTGAAAGAGTCAAACATTCTTTATTCCAACCAACCCAAGGAACCAATGAACCATCAATTGCCTTTCCCCTGCCTATTTGGGGTTCACTTTAAGTGGAATCCATTTATTTTCTTAGAATCAAAGTCGTCAATTCTTAATGCAATAATTGAGGCACACATTCATGCATTTGAAAAGAAAAATAATCATAATTTCCCTACCTAAATAAATAATTGAAACGAAATTTAAATATCTATTAATTTTCATGGCTATCCACAAGCTTTAAAGATTTTCCCTACCAAAATAAATAAACTAAACGAAGGCTGCGTGTGTGTTCACCATCAACGTAAAATATTTTACGATCAGCTGAAAAGATGGTGTTTTCCTTCGTATTTTGATTTACCGAGTTAGGCCTCGGTAAATCATTTTTCACCATCAACTCTTCAGATTTGGTTCTCTCCCGTCTCCTCCGGGTAACGCCTTTTCTTCTCTTCTTTTCGATTCTCTTCTCCTTCTTAGTTAATTTTTATTCAAATATATTAGGGTTTGAGAGTATAATCGACCATATTTAAATTATTTAGCTTCAATCTGATTGTGAGGGTTTATTTAGTTCTAATTTTTTTCTCCCGATTTTAAGGGTTTTGGTCTCTCTCATATTGCAATTTTAGAGCAATCAATTCGCAAAGAGTAGAAAGTAGAAAATAGAAAGGTTTATTTTCAATCTGATCATTAGGGTTTATTTATTTCCCATTAGATTTTCTCTTACTCTTTCGGTTGATTTGAGACAAAAAGAGTATTATATATTTTCTCTTAATTTATGTTTATTTATGTTTTGAGACAAAAAGAGTATTACATACGTGCTAACATTGAAAAAATGAGAAGATTATTTTGAGATAAAAAGAGTATCATATATTTTCTCTTAGGGGGTTTTTGTTTTTTTTTAAGTGCTGAAATCTGATTTCAGTTCTGAAAATGGCTGAATGATTAAGAGGCATCAATCGAAACTAAACGATGCAGTTTAAAAAAGAACAAAATAAAAAAATAAACGTAAATGCAATATGAAACAGTAAACAGTTTAAAAAAAAATTTAACCAAAACCAAATATGAAACAGTGGCTTTCAGAGGCTTTCAGAGGCAATTCAGCAACATTTTAACCACTTAAAATTAAGAGGACTTTAAGAGCCTAACAAGCCTTATTTCACAAAAAAAAAAAAAAACAAACACACTTATTTCTTTAATCCTCTTAATGAATACTCCCTCCGTCCCACGTGAATGTGGACTAACTTTTTGGGTGTGGGAATTAAGGAAAAGTGATGTAAGAAAGAGAAAAAGTTAAATGTTGTGAGTATGAAAAATTAAATAGGAGAGAGAATGAGTGGGAGGAATAGTGAGGAGAGAGAATGTTGTGAGTGTAAAAGTGAAGTAGGAGAGAGAATGAGTGGGTGGAATAGTGAATATTCTCTGCCATTTTGGGAAGTTTGCATTCACGTGGGACGGACCAAAATAGAAATAAGTTTGCATTCACGTGGGACGGAGGGAGTAAGTGTTAAGAGGCAAACAAGGCTTAAAATAAAAAAAACAAACGCCCCCTTAGTTTACAGTATGTTTTAAGGATTTCTCCCTCCGTCCTATATCCCATATTGATATTCAAGAAAGACTTATTTTGATCGTATAAAATAAAAGTAATAAGCAGCGTCACAAAAAGGAAATTAGCTCTCATTTGTAATACTCATAACAATTATCAATTTACTTCATTTTCTCTCTTCTATCTTTACAACTAGAGCTGTTAATATGGGCTGGCGGGGCGGGCCCAATCCGCCAAAATCCGCTACTAAACGGGGCAGGGCAGGCGGGACAAAGTTCTGACGGACTGGAAATATATCAATCCAATCCAACCCATCTTGAATTGGTGGGGCAGGCGGGCCAAGCCAATAATTATATTTAATCATGCTCAAATGATAATAATCCCAGAAAAATAGAAACTCCAGCAGCATAAGTACATTACTAAGAGACTAAGAGTACATAATGATATAACAAGGTCTTACTACATATGAGGTCACAACAATGATCAATCATTGCATGTTCTACAAAGATTCAAGGTAAGAAATCACGAGGAGAAAACAGAGTTTGTAGTATCTAGGACAATTATATTTTCTTAAATTCAAGTAAACAAATGAATCAATATAAACCCCTGGACAAATTCTGGCAGCCATACTTACATTTTGATAAATACATGCACTTCACGATTGAATAGAGACTAGAGCTGCCAAAACCCCCCCCCACTAAGCGGGGCGGGACGGACTGACCCAAATTTTCGATGGGATAGAAATACGTTAATCCAACCCATCGCTATTGCATGGCGGGACGGACTGACCCGACGGGCTCAACCCAAATTGAAGGCTCTACTTACAATATATCGCCTTTTACAAAAAAAATTTAAATTTTGTATCAAGTAAAATTATACATATGGAGTATTTTGCAAGCTCCCGGAGGTAATTTTAAGGACGTCACTAACAATCTTATTGTCATCGTAATAGGTTTTGCATCTTTGAAACCGAAAGAAACGACCTATTGACTGAGGTTGACACAAAGGTTCTGAGAATCTCCCAAAAAAAAGCCAAGAAACATTCCCATGGACACGTTGATGGTCAAATTAAGTGACTTTTCAAAGAGAGAGTGCAATTTGCAGCGTGCGCTTTCCTCCCAGGTAATGTAAAAGTGCTAAAAACGAAAACAAAAACAAAACGTGGGTTGATTTTTTCAAAGAATTTTGAGCGGCTTTAAATTGAGCCAGTTGTACAGGTAATAATGGAACTTGTTAGTATTTGTTAATTGGCATTTGACCTTTCAGTGTTTATGACCTTTTGTGCTGGCACCCAAATACTATCAATATTGTTGCGTGTGTTGAGTAGTTGCGAGAAATTTTGCAATCTATAATATAAAAGAAGGAGGTGTTTTGAACATTAGAGTGAATAGTTCTACTTGTCGCAATTCCCATTTTGCCCTCACTATTTTGTTTCTTTCTCATTTTGCTCTTAAAAAAATAATTTAATTTTAAAAAAAAATAAAAAAAAAAAAAACAAAAAACAAAAAACGTGGCCTCGACACCTTTGAAGCTAGTTTATTAATAATAATAATTGTAATTATTTTTTGGTTCAAAATATTAAAAATGTTAATTTTTATTTTGACTAAAAATTACTTTTTCCATCCTAAAGTAAAAGTTTCATATCGATTTTTTTTTTTGTAATTAAATAAATATTATAAGGATAAAGTTGTCAAAAATACTATTTATCATATGTCATTTTTAGTAATAAGACTTTTACTCTTAAACCCAAAAAGAAAAACAAACTTTTACTCTGAAAATAGAAATATTTGTCGAGTAATTTTAGATATTTTTAGTGTTATGCCGGGAATGCAGTTTATTTATTTATTTATAATCAAATCAATATATTAGGGTTATTGTACAATTTAACAGCTCGAGATAAAATATCAATCACTAAATTGACATTTCGAAATACACACATTTCAAAATCTTCCACCCTGTATTTTTCTCAGCGACATCTTCAAACAAACGCGCATATGTCATTAAAATATAATTTTGATGAGCCCGAATTTATCAGACCGGTCCCAAATATCAATTTGGTCCAAATGTCAAGTATAACGCGGCATATCATAGACCGTCAGAATCAATATCGCGATCTCCTAACACCGTCAAAGTCAAGACCGCTGACAGCTATAGCGCTAGAATGAAGACCGGATCTCCTAATACAGCAGAGTCAAGACCGCGGACAGCTAGACCGTCAGCGACGTGATCGCGACTATCATGACCGCGATATCAATGACCGCTTCAAACATGTTAATTTGTCTGCCGACGTCTAAGACCATTTCCAACGGCTTTGTGTAAAATTTGGACTATTTTCTATAATAATGTAATTTTCGCATCAATCTTTTGTAACATTTTGCTTTAAATTTTATGTTAAATAAAAATATTCTTAAAATTTATTACTATTTCACTTATATAATGTAATATATTACATTATTTATATTTTATATTATAAAATCTTTTCATCTATATTGAAAAATAAATTAATTTTTTTCAAAAAAATAGAAAGGAAAACGAAATATTTCATCAAATTTGCTGTAAGAAATAAGAAATAAAGTTGTTTTATAAAAAAGATTAAATAAGGCCCCGTTTGTTTACCGGAAAATGGGAGGAAAACGTTTTCCGGAAAACGTTTTCCCATTTTCCGGTGTTTGGTAATTCCCCGGAAAACGTTTTCCGGAATTTTCCCCGAAACATGTTTGTTTTCCGGAAAATGGGGAAAACGTTTTCCCCATTTTCCGGTGTTTGGTAGTTTTCCGGAAAATGGAGAAAATGAGTTTCGGAAAACATTTTCCGCCGTTTCTAAGGAAAACGTTTTCCGGATTTTTCCTAAGGAAGTTGTTTTCCGGAAAATGGTGTAAAAAAAATGGATGGATAATATTTTAATAATAATAATAATAATAATAATAATAATAAAAATAATAATAAAAATAAAATAATAATACAATAATAATAATAAAATAATAATAATAATAAAAATAAAATAATAATAAACTAATAATCAAATAATAATAAAATAATAATAAAATAATAATAATAGTAATAATAATAATAAAATAATAATAAAATAATAATAGTAATAATAATAATAATAATGATAATAATTTTTAAAAAAATATCTTCATTTTCCAAAACGCTTCCCCATTTTCCCCATTTTCCCCATTTTCCTAAGGAAGTTGTTTTCCAGGAAAACATTTTCCTCATTTTCCGGAAAACGTTTTCCACATTTTCGGAAAACATTTTCCTTTTCCGGAAAACATTTTCCAGGAAATCATTTTCCGGAAGTTATTTTCCCCGAAACAAACGGAAAAGTTTAGAGTTTGATTAGAGCAAAATAATGCTACTCCCTCCGTTTCGATCCATACTTCACCATTTTGGTGAAACACACAAATTAAGAAAATAATATATATATTCAAAAATAATGAAAATGGAAGAAGGGTTGTGAGAGGAAAGAAATGAGTGGATATGATAAATGGGACCCATAGTTTAAATGTGTGAGAGAGAAAAGTTAGTGGATATAATAGAATATTAATAAACCTTTTCCATTTTAAAAAATGTGAAGCCTCTACCGAAAAACCCATTTGAATAAAAGATGAAGCTTTGAACGAGACGGAGGGAGTATATTTTAAAATTTTGAAGTAATGTTAGACCATGTCCTATAAGGGGTTGAGAGGAGGGTTGAATGGGGGGTCCGTTAGTTGAGTATGTGCAATAAGGGGTTGAGAGGGGGGTGGTTGAAGGGGAGGGGTTGAGAGGGTTCAAACCCTGGTTGAAGAAAAAAATGGGGGACCCGCTTCGCCACGCGTCAGCTTCCGATTGGACCGAATTCGGCGCGTGGCCTACACGCCCAGCGAAGACGCATTTTGCTTCTTTTTTTTTCCTGCAATGACACATGGCGTAGTTTGATTGGTTCCCCTTTCCCATATTTTTTGATTTTATCTTCAACCCTGATTTTCGAGCTCAATTATTTAACAGCTAATTTTTTTTTTGCGAAAATTCTGGAATTTTTTTTCTCTATAAAATGATATAACTTTCTTTTTATTTGTACACCAAAAAAAAACCTCTATTTTCTCTCAAAAAAAATTTAATTATCTTTCTTTAACCCCTTATTTTTTAAAACATTCATCATCTTTTTAGTGAAATGGATTTCAAAAATATTAATAATTTATTTTTTAATAATAAATTATTATTATTTTTATTATTTTTTTAATTATAAAATTAAATATTGTAAATAAAATAAAAAGTGATGGGGTATAGAATGATGAGTTGGGAGAAGTTGAATTTTAAATTAAACTAACTTATTGTGGGGGTGTAGTTGAGAAAGTAATTGACTGATTAAGTGGATGAAAAGAGAAGATAAGATATTTTGTACATGTTCTGATGCTCTAACAAAACAAAGAGTAGAACGGCACTCCTTCCAGTAAGCCAGGTGTCAAAATATAAATGGACTTTTTCAACTGATTGTTAGCCTAATTTTGCGGGGGCCAAATTTGAAACCCTAGTTGGCAAATTGTTTAATCAGCCACCTCAACCCAATTTCCTCTCCGCTTCTCCGTTGTTTCTCTCGCGTCCCCTATAAATACTCTACAAAGCGTTTCACATTAAACCATCTCATTTTCTCAAAGCGTTCACAAGAACAGAGAGAGAAGCAGATTCCAGAGGTTTCCGATCGCCGCTGCGGGAAAGCCATAAGCACAATTTTCTGCAGTAGCGACTCCATTAATCCCTCTGTTTTTCTCTCCCAATTTCGATTAACAATGGCACGCTCTTTCTCTAATGTTAAGCTCGTTTCTGCTTTCTTCGTAGACAGGCTCTCCGTTGTTGTTGCCAGGTAATCAATTCATAGCAACATTTTTTTTTTCTAATTGAGATTTCGTCGTATTTCTCCATCTCTGTTCATGCAAATCGTCCCTTGTTTTATATTTTATCATATTTAATCGTGAAAAATACGTTGAAATCTGAAATTAATTATGAAAATGGGCCTTAAATATATGATTTCTGATGTTGTTATTAATTTTTTTGATTCGAAATATGTTCAGGCGTGGATACGCAGCGGCATCGCTCGGTGAGGTTTCCGGGAGTAGAGGAGCGGTGATGATGAAGAAAGGAAAGGAAGAGGCAACAAAGACGACGTCGTGGGTGCCAGATCCGGTGACTGGTTATTACAGGCCGGAGGGAGTCGCAAAAGAGGTTGACGCCGCTGAGCTCAGGAAGATGCTCCTAAAGCAGAAATCATCTGGACGACACTGAAAAATTAATTGCTTCAAATTACAGTAAAACGGAAGGAATTCTACTCTTGTGCACAAAAGAATTTAGTTATGATGGATTTCCTTTTAATTTTCTATATCCATTAAAAAAATGTGTTTGAAAAACAATGACAATATGGCTCCTCTGTTGTTGTGATTCTGATATGAATACAAATTTAATTATTTCATGAATTAAATTAGTCTCTTTTCTTCCCAAATCCCAATATTGTCAAATCGAAAAAAAAAAAAAACTAAAAATCTCTGTGTTTGAAAAACAATGACAATATGGGGTATATACTGTTGTTACATAATTGTTGTAACTTGTAATTTCGTTTCAAGTGTAAATTATTAAAAAAAGGAATTTGTACTAAACTGGATATGGGGTTGGTCTGTCGAACACGGTTGCGAGCTGTCCGACTTCTCCTTAATCCTTACTCCCTCCATCCCACTTCTTCAATGTGGACCATTTTTTTTAGCACGAGAATTAAGAAATAGTGGGAGAGAAAAATAGGTGGAGGAGGTGTTTGTGAATATGAAAAATTAAATAGGAAAGAGAATGAGTGGGAGGAATGGTTAGGAGAGAGAATATTGTGAATGTAAAAGTAAAGTAGGAGAGAGAATAAGTGAGTGAAATAGTAAAGATTCTTTGCCATTTTAAACAGGTCATATTAATTTGGAACAGATTAAAAAAAAAAAAATTCACACTATCGTGAGACTGAGGGAGGGAGTAAATCACAAATAACGTGACATTCCTTTAACTTTATTGTGGATGATAATTTCATGTGAGAGTTGACAAGGTTCTTCTGGTTCTTGTCCCTTTCGCCTGCCTTGATTGATATTTCTAATTTTCTTTTCTTTTCTTTTTTCAAAACTTTATTTTATTTTAAATTAATTTAAGCCAAAATAACAAAAAACGTGTTTTTAATAACAACCTAATTCCTCTCTCTCTCTACTCGCACTCGTCTCTCTCTAAACGCAAACCTCGCCATTGCTCTCTCCCTCTCCGGCCAAGCCCGTCACTGATCCTCTCCCTCACATCCAAATCAATCGGCGACCTCAATCCCCTTCCTTACCAATCTAATTCATCCCCTCCTCCCCCACCACAATCACAACAACAACAACAATCACAGCAACACACTCCGGCGGCGGAATAGGATATCTAACCCGATCATAACAGCAACTATAAAATATGTACCTCTCTCAGAACCGCTTCATGGATCCACGTTGTTCGTCAGAAATGGTTGAATAATCGGCGGACTCGAGATCGTCTGTGGCTTCGGAGCAATTGCTTTCGTCAGAGGGTTTTTGAATTGGGTCAACTCGGCAGCCTTCTAGGGCTAGGTCTTTGAATTGGGAGGAGAAAGGATGGTATTTGTACCAGTGCGTTGCTGTGATTGTTGAATACCAGAGTATAAAATGTACCAGTTTTTCATATAAAATGTACCAGCGCTTTGTATAAAAATGTACCAGTTTGAGAATTTACTGCATTGGTGGACTGGGTAATTAGATGTCAGTGCATTTGTTTTGGAGTGCCAGTGCATGGATTTTGGAGTGCCAGTGCATGTGTTTACGAGTGTCAGTGCTTGTGTTTTTGAGAACAAGCAAAAATGATTCAGTGTTCTTGAGGTGAGAGAATTAGTACCAGTTAACGTATAATCAAGTGCCAGTTGGTGTATAATAGAGTGCCAGTAAGTGTATAATAGAGTGCCAGTAAGTGTGTAACTGAGTGTCAATGTATTTTTGAATGCCAGTTCTCGTAATTTTGAATGCCAGTCCATATTTTTTTGAATGCCAGTTCATGTTTTTTTGAATATCAGCAAAAATAATTATCAGTGTTTTTAAATGCCAGTATATGCATTTTTGAGTGCCAGTAAATGTGTTTTCAAATGCCAGTCCATGTATTTTTGAATGTCGGTGCTTGTATTTTTGAGAGCCAGCAAAAATATAAGTGTAACAAAGTGCCAGTGTTAGTGTAACAGAGTGCCAGTGTGAAGAGTGTCAGTTCATGTATATAAAAGTGTCAGTGTAAAAAGTGCCAGTTTCATGTTTATAAAATGCCAGTATGAAATCACTGGTCATTTGTAATATTAACACTGTCATTTATCATGATTGCCAGTAATTACAAAAATGCCACCGTTTATTTTGAACATGATTGCCAGTAATTACAAAATTGCCACCGTTTATTTTGAACAGCGCTTTGAAAAACACGTTTTTCCTTATCTTAAGAAAAAATTAGTTTTTTATAAGACCAACTCTTAATTTAACTATCATAATAATTTTAAAATTGAAATTGCTATTCATAGTATTGATATATCGATAAAAAAATTAAATTATTATTAGATTAATCTAATAAATCTAAATTTATTGCTTATACTTAAAAATTGAACATGTAAGTAACAGTCAAGTAAAGTTTATTTGGGAGGTTAAAGCAATACGTATGTTTGAATTTTGTGGCCTTAATCGAGTGTTCAATTTTAGTGCTCACCCAACTTAATATGTAAGCATAATTATTTAATTAACGACGTTGGGGACATTCCCTTCATTACTTAATTTATGCTCCTTTCTTTATTCACATCACATTTGTTGCCCCATTTGTCTACCTTCTATTTCCCTAATATACTAACTACTCCTTCCGTCCCAAAATGTTGTCTAATTTGACTTTTTTGTTAAATTTTGATCACAAATATATGACAATTAATTATGTTTGTGAAATTTTAAAAATTTCTATTGATTCACCATTAATAATATTATCAACAATAACTTTTAGAATTTCATGAACATGATTAATCTCTCATAAATTTGTGGTCAAAGTTCAACAAAAAAATCAAATGAGACAAACATTTTGGGACGGAGAGAGTACTTCATTCGTTTTTTAAATTACTTATTATATCTTTTTATCATTATTTATCAAATAGGAGTATGTCTTTAATTATAATTAAAAATCTTGTATCATAAATTAATTAGAGGTAAGCTCAGCATACATTTGTGAATACAATTAATTATTTTAAAACTCGAAAGGAAAGTGAATACTACTTCTTTTCTCAAAATTTCCAAAATATAAATACAAAATTCTTATTCCGTAAGAGAAGAGGGATAATACTAATTTCTCTCGATTCTTAAACATTTAATCCCTCCGTCTAAAAATGAATATCTAGAATTTTCTAAACTTAATGGCAATGTGTATAAAACTATCTTATTTTTCACTTTCTAAACTTTTTAGTATTGCAAATATATAATGAGTGGTGATGCTGCAGGAAATGTGCTTATCAATCTTCCTCCACGTGGCAGGACTGATCACCTGGCTCCTTGACCTGAAAACAGAACCCACGACTAGCCGGATGTGTCTCCGGCGAAGACGCTCGGGCGTGAGAGTAAGATTACGGTTGTATAAAGCACAAAATGTATTGAATAATGAACTCAGAATACAAAATGGCAGTTACCTTTCACCGTTTGGTAGTGATGAAGTATTTATAGGCAAGAGTGATGTATTTTTGGGGAGGCGACATGTCCTCCGAGATTATAGCGGCAGTTACTTGGACGTGGGAACATGTCTATAACGGTCCCTGATTTATAGGGATGTGGTTATGAAGATTGTTCAACCAAATAAGCCGGCAAGTGTTAAGTCGTCACTTGTTGATTTAGGTCGAGGTCGTCACTCGTGGAATGGTCGGCCTGACCGTCTGTAGAGCATGGTTCGTACCCGAATGGTGATTTGGATCATGAGGTCGGACTAAGTTAGGTCGGGACCTGGTAGGTCGGACCATGGGCTTAGTCGACTGATACAAGAGATGGGCTTTGGGCCTTGTTCTGATTGGGTCAGCTTCATTGAGAATGTGATGGCCAAGGTCGCCAGGATTGGGCTTTACTTGCTGGGCCCAACTCGGCACTTTTGGTATGTTCAGTGGCCCCCAACTTTCGAGTTGACTTCGTCGACTTGGAAGTTAAGAAGATTTCTTTGATGAAAATTGCTTCACTCGCAGGTCGATGCTAGTCTTTGAAGTAGGTCGACCATGATGACGTGGCAACATCCTGATCGTTGGCTATGAACGGTGGGAGATGAAGGAGCGCCGATTTTTGTAATGATTACAGCCCTGACGTTTGGAACTCCTTCTCGAAAACCGCCTCAATCTTTAATTTTGGAAAATTAATTTTGATTTTTCTTTCCCTTTCCAAATTTAGGAAAATATAAATAGAGAAATCCCTCTTCGTTCAGAACTTTTACTGCTCTAAAACTTCTTCTTCTCCGGCGATAATCAAGGGATTGCAGCAAGATTTAAATTTTCCTCTCGGCCTCAGCAACGAACCTACTTTCTGCAATTAATTGAGGTATTTCCTTCGTACCTTTGCTTTAGGGTTTTAATTTATGTATTGTTCTCCGTTTCCGCCATGGCTAGGACCTTTAGTTGCGAACCAGGAGCGTGGTATGGTTACTGCAAGCTAACCGTAGGCATGCAAGAATGTGAACGGTGAGTGGAGAGTGATGTCCCTGGATGAGTGTGCCTCCATTTTGACTAGTTGGGGATTGAATTACACTGAGATTGGGCTGCCCATTGTAGGGGGAATTGAAAATGTGATGATTGACGACTTGAATGTTGTCGCTTTTCATCTATTCCATGAATTGCTTGACCATATCACCTTGTTTTATGTTAGAGACGTCCAAAAGCCCTCCTTCCTTAGGAATAGAATAGGTTTTCCAGGGGAGTCTAGGTCGCCCTTAAATAGGTCGACTGAAATTGTTCATAGGCCTGACTCCCCTGTTTCTCCTTCTTCTTGTACAGATATGGCAACTCAAGGCGGAGCTACAGCATCTACTTCCTCTGGTCCCAGAATTGTTGATGCATTTGACGATACAGCCATACCAGGAAAGAATGAGAGGGGTTATGTCCCCCAAGGGCCATTACGTGGAAAGAAGAACCTGCCCTCTAGGTACAGTATGATTTGGGATTTCTCAGATGCCACTAAGGTAGCCTTCTTCTATGGTCAGTTTGTAGCTGGCCTTAGGTTACCTCTTGATCCCTTCATAAATGAATTTTTAGAATGTGCCAATGCTCTCCCCCTTCAAACTGAGCCAATACTTGTAGGGTCCTTCAGTATGCTATGGTGTGTAGATTCTTAGGATATGAACCTTGTATGATAGTGTTCAAAGAGTTTTTCAAGATAAAGTATAGTGGAGAGGACTTGAGCATCGCACCCTCTAAACCTAAATCTCCCAAGCTCTTCACCAACCTCCCAAGTAAGCATAGTGGCTGGAACTCGCATGTTGTTGTGGTAGAGAGTAGATTAGGATGGGAATTCCCCTTGCCTAATGATGAAACAGAAACCATAGATGAGGGAAGCTATTGGGAGCCGACCTGGCATCTTAACTTGTATAGGGCTTTGTGTCGCTTAGTCGAGAGAAGACCCATTAGCTGGGAGAGCCTGATCACCACCAAGTATAACTTCGTCCAGGCTGGGATGATGCCTGGAGATGGAGTGGTAGAGCCCCTTGTTCCTGCTGAAGCCATGGAGACAGTAGATGAGCAAATCTATTCGGAGTCGGGTAAACCTTTGGACCCTCAGCAACAAGGAGAGGAAGAGGGTCGAGCTGCTACTGACGACCAAGCTGATGTCGGTCAGGACTCCTGAATTGTTTTGTTGGGTTTGTAATGAACAAGTTCCAAACAGTTTTTTGTTTTTTGCTTTAACATTATTCGAATGCCTTGGCCCAGTTTTTTGGGAGGCAAAATATTTTTGTAAGTTTATTTTTCTTAAGTCTTGGCCCGCTTTTGGGAGACTTATCGCATCTAATCTTAGCTGACTTTTGATTCATGAATGTTGTATGCTTGTTGAAGTGAGTGTCGAGCTAGATATAGATAGGGTAAATGAGTCAACTTGAGCCTAGAGGCGACCTAATCTTGTTGATTTAGTCGACCTCAGACTTGGTTAACGTTTTCCTGTAAACAAGGTTGACCATGAGTCGAACCTGTTATTATTATTGTAGCTGACCTAGGGTCGAGCTAAATCTAACAAACTGACCAAGGATCGAGTTTGTTAAAACGAAGTCGACTAAGAGTCGGACTTGTTAAATAAACAAAGCTGATTAAGAATCGAGCTTGTTAGGACGATGCTGACTAAGAGTCGAGCTCGTTAGAACGAAGTCGACTAAGAGTCGGACTTGTTTAAATAAACAAAGCTGATTAAGAATCGAGCTTGTTAGGACGATGCTGACTAAGAGTCGAGCTCGTTAGAACGAAGTCGACTAAGAGTCGGACTTGTTTAAATAAACAAAGCTGATTAAGAATCGAGCTTGTTAGAACGAAGCTGACTAAGAGTCGAGCTTGTTGACGTTAATATGACAGTATGTTTGATCGAATAAACTGCGTTTTTCATTGAAGTAGGAAACATGCTTACATCAACTTGAAACTAGGACTAACACAAGCTTGAACTTGAAAACTAAAAGCTAGAAGTAATATTTGATGAGATGAGTAGCATGCCAAGGGTGTTTCAACTCGTCACCTCCGGGGTGAGCTATCATGTAGGTTCCTTCCTTGATGACTCGAGTGACTACATAGGGACCTTCCTGCCAGGAGATAGCTTGTTCTGTTGGGTCCTTCTACCCGTTGCTTCAATCTTCCTTAACACATAATCTCCCACCTGGAATGACCTTGCTTTGACCTTCTTGTCGTGGTAACTCTTAGTCCGCTGTTTGTAATTGACCATTCGGAGGTAGGCTGTTTCTCGCTTCTCGTCGATCAGGTCCAAGTCGATCAACCTGTTGGTGTCATTCTGCTCTTGATCAAAGAAGGTCACTCTAGCAGTAGGGAATCTGAGCTCAGCAGGTGCCATGGCCTCTGACCCATATGTGAGAGCAAAAGGGGTTTCCCCCGTAGGCCCCCGAGTGGTTGTACGAACTGCCCAAAGAGCAAGGGGAAGTTCGTCCAACCAATTGTTTCGTCGACCTACGAGTCCAGTCTTGAGCGAAGATAGAACAAGTTTATTTGCTGCTTCAGCTTGCCCATTTCCTTGAGGATAGGCGACAGAGGATTTCCAATGCTTGATTCCCACTCTGTTCATTTCTGTTTCGAAAGTCTGGGAGAACTGTAACCCATTGTCAGACACTATAGCTCGGGGAAAACCAAACCGACACCAAATGAAGTCGTGTATGAAGTTAATAGCATTCTCCTCTGTGATGCGAGCTAATGGCTTGGCCTCAACCCATTTGGTGAAGTAATCTATGGCGACGATCACATACTTGCAGTTACCCCGGGCGGGAGGGAAGGGTCCAATCAGGTCGACGCCCCACATGTCAAATGGCCAAGCTGCGATCACGGGAGTCTGCTCTGTTGTAGGCACATGAGGAAGGTTGGCAAACCTTTGGCATTGATCACATTGCTGAACAAAGTTGTGGGTGTCAGCTCTCATGTGTGGCCAGTAATATCCCAAAGTGATTAACTTGTCAGCAAGGGTCCTGGCCCCCGGGTGTCCACCGCAAATTCCACTATGCACTTCATGTATCAATGTGGCGACCTCTTGAGGGTGGATGCACTTTAATAATGGTCGAGTATAGGATCTTCTGAATAGGTCGCCTCCTTGAATGACATACCTTGGAGCTTTCTTTTTGATAGCTCGAGCCTTCTTCTCGTCATCTGGCAGCTCTCCATTCTCTAAGTATGCCTTCATTTCCTCGATCCAACACTTCTCCTGAGTCCAATTTCTTCAGGGATCATCTATGCACTGAATTTTTACCCTCTCATAAGCTGGATTTTCGAGGAAAGAGATGGGCTCGCCATGTGGCTCATCTGAAGTAGCCAGTTTCGAAAGGAGATCAGCCAGCTCGTTATCTTCTCTTCCAATTCTTTGAATCCCCCAGAATTCTAAGTCCTTTATTAGCTCCTTCACCAGGTCGCAGTATTTGATGAGAGTAGAGCTAAGCACTTCGTACTCGCCTCTGACCTGGTTGACTATCAATTGTGAGTCACAGTAAGCCATGATTTTAGTTGCTCCGAAGCACTTGGCGTATTCAATAGCTGCAATCAAGGCCTCGTATTCAGCCTGGTTATTGGAAGCATCAAATTTGAACCTTAGTGATTCCTCATACACGGTCCCAGTTTCTGGCTCAATCAACACTATTCCAGCTCCACTGCTATTCTTGGTCGCTGACCCGTCTGAATAGACCTTCCAACAATCTTCGGGTAGAGTGATGGCGACTTGTGACTCTGGCTCTTTCCCTTTGCCCTTTTCTTTTGGAGCTCGCTGCTCGTCATCTTCCTTGGTGAACGTAAGCTCGACCAAGAAGTCAGCCAGAGCTTGAGCTTTCAACGCCTTTCGAGGTCGATACTCAATGTCAAATTCAGTGAGGGCAATTGACCAATTGAGTAGTCGACCTGAACTCTCCGGCTTATGCAGTATCTTTCTTAAAGGAGCATTGGTAAGAACCACGATTGGATGAGCCAGAAAATAAGCTCGTAACTTTCTTGAAGCTACGACTAGAGCATAAGCAACTTTCTCAGCGTTGTAATACCTGCTTTCCACATCTGATAAAGCTTTGCTGATATAGTACACAGGCTTCTGAAGCCCTTCATCCTCTCTAATCAATACTGCAGCAACTGACTTGTCTCCTACAGATAGATACACAAATAAAGTCTCACCAAAAGAGTCGGGCTACTGAGCGAGGTGGAGTAGCAAGATAATCCTTCAATTGTTGGAACGACGAATGACATTCGGTCGTCCATTCAAAGCTTTTCGTCCCCTCAATGCTTTGAAGAAGGGGAGAGATCTCTCTGGCCGATTTAGATATGAAGCGACCAAGAGCCGCTACCACTTCCGTTAAGTCGCCGCATCTCTTTGACACCGGTAGGAGTCTTCATGTCGACTAAAGCCTTTATCTTCTCTCGGGATTAGCTTCTATGCCTCTTTGAGATACCATGAATCCCAAGAACTTGCCGGCAGCCACTCCAAACACACATTTTGGGATTGAGCTTCATGTCGTTTGCTCGTAAATTGGCGAATGTCTCCTTTAGGTCGACTACGTGACTCCCGGCCTTGGTTTTAATGACCATGTCGTCAACGTAAGCCTCCATATTTCGACCAATTTGTGAGGCAAAGACTTTATTCACCATCCTCTGATAGGTTGCTCCTGCATTCTTCAATCCAAAAGGCATCATATTGTAGCAGTAGATGCCTCCAGCTGCCTGAAACGCCGTTTTCACTATGTCATCCTCGTGCATCTTTATCTGGTGGTATCCCGAGTAAGCATCCAGAAACCGAGAGTAGAGTGACCAAAGAATGGAATCAACAAGCTTGTCAATTCTAGGAAGAGGATAGCTATCCTTTGGGCAAGCTAGATTGAGAGTAGTGAAGTCGACACACATCCGCCACTTGCCATTCGATTTCTTCACCATGACCACGTTGGCCAACCACGTTGTATGAGTGGCCTCTTTGATTATACCTGCACTCAAAAGTTTTTGTACCTCTGCTTTGATAGCCTCTTCCTTGTCGCGAGCAAAACTTCTCAACTTTTGGGGTCTCGGCTTTATGGTCGGGTTGACTTCCAGTCTGTGAACAGCGACCTCCTCCTTGATTCCCCTCATGTCTTCTACCCTCCATGCAAAGACATCATTATTTTCTTTGAGTAGCTCGATGATTTCTGCTCGCTCCTCAACTGATAGCTGCTTCCCAATCTGAATTTTTTGATCGGGGTAAGAAGGGTTGGTGATTACTGACTCTAGCTCATCCACAGCTTCTAGCTCGGTCCATCTCTCGAATTGTAGAGTCTCCACTATGATCTCCAGGACCTTTTGTCTTTCCTCGGCTCCCAAGTGTGGAGCCTCCTCGCCTATCATATCATCAAGCTTGTCTGCAACCTTGTTGGTAGTGGCCCCCGAGTTATTGTCTATCTGGAGGCATAGGTCTCCTATGACGACTTGATCGACCATAACTACATCTGCATCGACCTCAGTGGTGTCAGAGTGACGTGTCGACTCAAGCATGACCTCGTCATTTGAGCGATAGGTCGACTCTACCACGTCGGTGATTGTTGACAGTCGGGTAGTTTTGGTGGATCGATCGAGACAGCCTTTAAGTAACCATCGGCGGTCTCAATCTCTAGCTCCCTTTTCTTTCTTTCTCTTAGAACCTGATCCGTATAAGCACGAGCCGTGCCTTGTACACAACCCACTCCACAGTGTGGGGAACTTTACTCGCCGGTGAGGAATTGATGCTACCATTCCAAGAGCGACCGTCCAGAATTCCAAGTATGGCGGCATAGTCACTATTTACATCAATTACGATAAATTGTACCTTCGAGACAATCCCGAGGGGTGCCGGCCTAGGTCGACGTCGAGCACTATCTCGGCCTTTAGCATCAACTCGGTGGTTGGTGAAGCCCTCCAACCTGCCATCATATCTTTCCAACCGTTCATCATTAAGACCCATCTCCTTCAAAGTTTTGTAAAACAAAATATCCTTGCAGCCCCAGTGTCGACTAAGAGTCTGCTCGTCGTACATCCATCAATGAGGCCTGGGATGACGAGAAGTTGCTCCCTAGCCGCCATATTAGTTGCCAATTCGTGGGGGTAGAAGCTGATCGCCTCATCTTTTACTTCTCTCCTTGGAGGCACATGCGGGGCCTTATTGAGCCGGAATATCTTATGCTTGATGGCCGTGTTGCTCGCTTGTTCGGTGATGACCCCTGTGTTCGGCCCTAGGTTGCCTAGGTCCTTGTTGCCCACCCGTCGGCCGCTCACCTCCCCACTTGAGGTCTCTTCACATAAGCTTCGAGTCTCCCCTGGTCGACCATTCTCTGGATGATACGCTTTAATCCCAAGCAATCCTCTGTGAGATGACCAGTGTCTTTGTGGTAGTCGCAGTACTTGCTGTTGTCCCTCCTAAACTTGTTGCCTGGATTCATTGGGACTGGAGGAGCCAGTTCAACAGCATTCAAAATCTCAGTTCGACTCACCGTGAGGGGAGTGAAAGTTTCGGGCACCTTCTCTGTCGCCCTAGTTCTGTTCTTTCCATTCTTATTGTTCCCTCCATTCTTGTTGGAGTCCTTTTTATCATCAGCGACCTCCACCTTGGGGCTTTTACCATTCTTTTTCTCCTTCCTCTCCTCAGCAAGAGCGACATTGTATACCTTCTCGAACAACTCCTGTCGAGTTGTTACTGTACGAACTGTAAGTTCATAATCCATGTCTGCTGAAGAAATACCGTTTCGGAAGCAGTTGATGACTTCCCTATCAGTGATGTCCTCCTCTATCTTATCCACCATTTCTTTGAACTTGGTGAAGTAGCTCATTGAGCTTTCATTCTTCGCCTGCACCAAGTTATTCAGGTCTGTGACCGTCATCTTCCGAGCTCCTGCAGTCGAGAAGCGATCTAAGAACTTCGTCCTGAAGCCTGCCCAAGTGGTGATGCTATCAGCAGCCAACCCATTGAACCAAGTTAAGGCTGCCCCAGTAAGTGTGCTTAGGAGAGCTTTGCACATGTTGTCATCTTCATTGGCGACAAAGCACATAGTGGCCTCCAGATGTTGTATGTGACTTCTTGCATTGGTGGACCCTGAATATTTCTCTAGAAGGGGCAACCTGAAAGTTGGAGGAGGTCGACTGTCCCTGATCTCCTTTGCTAGAGGTCGAAGGGTAAAATCAACTCGTTCAACCTTTCCGGTCTCCTTTTTCTTCTCCTCCTCCCATTGTTGGAACGTCTTCTTCATCAATAACCATTCCCTAGCGTCGGGTCTCTCATCTCCTGGAGGGGAGCAAGATTGGACCTCTCGGCCTTCACTTCGGGGGAGTCACCCGCCTACTCCTTCGTCCCCTGTGAGAATTCGTCCTTTCGATCTTATTGGAGATCTATGTCCTACTTCTTTGAGGCGACCTGCGCCTCTCGGCAGCCAGACGGCGACTGCGCCCGTGATCTCCATGTGGCGACTGCGCCTTTCCCCTCTCACAGCGACCTATGCCCATTCCTGTCTCTATGTGATCCCGATCTCTGCGTTCGCGCCGGAGAGACATGCCTGTTTCGTTAGCCGTTAACCGAGTCCTCAAATCGATTGAGCCTCCCGCTCTCGTTTCGCTGAGGCTAGCCCTTAAATCATTACTCGGCACATGAACAATGGTAGGAGCTCGCCGAACTATCCTGTCCTCGCCATTCTCGCCCCCACACCTTCATTTGGCCTAGCACTCCCGGCCTGGTGCCCATTAGAAACCCGAGCAGTGCCACTCTCTCGGGCGTATGTCGGCACTGTTCTGCCTCCTCCACGGCTATTAAGTCGACGAGAATGCAGGCTCGCTCCAAAGATCATTTCTTTCTTGCTCATGGGATTAGTGGAGGGACCTGCCCTGCTTCCCACATTAGCCTGCCCAGTTGTACGTTTTGGGTGAGGTGGAGCTCCTTGTCCTTCCATAGGACGCTTTTCTCTCCTTGCATCTGGCAATCCCCTGCCATCAGCCACACTGTTAGAGCGTGTCGCCCTAGCATGATGTCGTTGAAGAGGGGGAGGAGGAGGCAAATCTGCATTTCCAACGTTTGTATTGTTGTTGTTGTTCACTTCATCGTGCCCAAGTGAAGCCTCAGATACGTGTCCTTCTGAAGTCACCATTGTTGCAGGTTGATGGAGTTTTCGAAGTCAAGTCTAAAGCACTCTTCCCGGCAATGGAACCAAACTGATGCTGCAGGAAATGTGCTTATCAATCTTCCTCCACGTGGCAGGACAGATCACCTGGCTCCTTGACCTGAAAACAGAACCCACGACTAGCCGGATGTGTCTCCGGCGAAGACGCTCGGGCGTGAGAGTAAGATTACGGTTGTATAAAGCACAAAATGTATTGAATAATGAACTCAGAATACAAAATGGCAGTTACCTTTCACCGTTTGGTAGTGATGAAGTATTTATAGGCAAGAGTGATGTATTTTTGGGGAGGCGACATGTCCTCCGAGATTATAGCTAAGCATTACTTGGTCGTGGGAACATGTCTATAACGGTCCCTGATTTATAGGGATGTGGTTATGAAGATTGTTCAACCAAATAAGCCGGCAAGTGTTAAGTCGTCACTTGTTGATTTAGGTCGAGGTCGTCACTCGTGGAATGGTCGGCCTGACTGTCGGGTAGAGCATGGTTCGTACCCGAATTGTGATTTGGATCATGAGGTCGGACTAAGTTAGGTCGGGACCTGGTAGGTCGGACCATGGGCTTAGTCGACTGATACAAGAGATGGGCTTTGGGCCTTGTTCTGATTGGGTCAGCTTCATTGAGAATGTGATGGCCAAGGCTGCTTGTGATTGGGCTTTACTTGCTGGGCCCAACTCGGCACTTTTGGTATGTTCAAGTGGTGATTTTTTTAATAATATAATATTTAGAAACAAATTTTCTTAAAAAGTGAATATTTATTATTGATAAAATTTTCTAGAAATAAAATATATCATTCATTCATTCATCCATCCATCCCATCTCATATTTTTATTTTGGGTGTCTTAATTAAAAATACATACAAAAAATAGAAACTGTTTAATACTTCTTTATTCACAGGATTCAATTGTCATACACACAATAATTATCCATTTATTATTCCCAAGTCCCAACCCCACTTTTTCTCTTGCATCACTTTTTTCTCTTGCATCACTTTTCATACAAGTCACAACACTTAATTCACTATACACTCTCTTTAATTTTAATGCAATACTAACTTTGTATTTTTTAGTGAGACGGAAGAGAGTATTTAGTTCCGGAATATAATTATTTATTAATTTATGGAATGGACAGAATAAAGCACAATTAGAGGCGTTTAGAACAATTCAGATGATTGGTGATAAAATATGAAGCAATTCGAAAGGGTAACTTATTTTAATTTTCTAGGCATAACTCCAAAAAAAAAAAAAAAAAAATCTTATAATAGCTAGTGAGAATATTTAATAATGATTTAGGGGGCCTTTGTTTTTTTATTTTAAGCCTTGTTTGCCTCTTAACACTTACTATTCATTAAGAGGATTAGAGAAATAAGTGTGTTTGTTTTTTTTTTTTTAAATAAAGCTTGTTAGGCTCTTAAAGTCCTCTTAATTTTAAGTGGTTAAAATGTTGCTGAATTGCCTCTGAAAGCCACTGTTTCATATTTGGTTTTGGTTAATTTTTTTTTAAACTGTTTACTGTTTCATATTGCATTTACTTTTATTTTTTATTTTATTTTTTTATTTTTTTTAACTGTTTCGGATAATGAATTCGTATAGAAAATCAATCAACTTATTCAATTCGTAATTCGGTTTTCGATTCTTTGCCTCTTAATCATTCAGCCATTGTCAGAACTGAAATCAGATTTCAGCACTTATCACTTAAAAAAAAACAAAAACCCCCTTAGAAGCCGCGGCGGAGTTGAAGGAATCCTGTCTATATTAATATTAATCTACTTGCGACACTATGATTATTGCTCTCTTATTTTTTATTTTATTTTTTCATTCTTAGGAAAAGATATTATAAAAGTTTATTGTACAAAGTCAGCCTCATCTGACCTCAGATGCGTTAAATCACCACCGTCAGATCCGTTGGCCTCCTTCATTCACCAACAAAAATACGACAAGACAAACGAACATAGAACTTCACATACTGATGCGGCTCTCCATGACGAAACTAATGATGTAAAAATTACTATTATCGGCCAAAAACTTGACACCGACTACCTTTCTCCAGCAACCTTTCTATGTGTGTTTTAGGGTGTGCGAAGGAGAGAGAGAGAGAGGTGGAAGAGGTTACCGTAACCTTTCACTCGCCACTAAAATTCAGGTTGATTTGTGAATGGAGTGGGGGCTAAAGGGGAATGACAATGATAGTGATTTAGAAAGGGGAAGAGGGGTATGACCGATTTTAACGAAGAAGAAGAATTGGGGTGGGGTAAACGTGAGCTAGAAATAGGGTAGGGTAGGGGTGGGTTAATTTTGTAATTTTGGGGTTAATTAGGTGGACAGTCTCAATAAATAAAATTATTTTTGGATTATTGGAAAAACAAATACTCCCTCCGACCCATTTCAAGCTTCATGATATGAATAAATTAAGAAAAAAGATAAGTAGAGAAAGTATTGCGAGTGTAAAAGTAAAATAAGAGAGAGAATGAGTGAAGGGAATAGTAAATTTGAAAAGTGCTGTGAGTATAAAAGTGAAATAGGAGAAAGAATGAATGAGTGAAATAGTAAAATTTTTTTGTCATTTTAAAAAAAATGAAGCTTTTAATGAAACACCCATTTTGACAAAAATGAAACTTGAAATGGAAATGAGGGAGTATAGAATACCAAAGGTAAATACTTAAGTAACGATTTTGATTATTTTATTTATTTAATTAATAGTATACAAATTAATTTAATCATTTCAATAGTACACGAGACAGTAAAAACAGAAGAATAGTACGTGAGATTATTTGACGAAAAACTGAAATTGCAAAAGCCATAGTACACAGAGGCAACCGGGGAAAAAATGATGACCTTGGTGAGATGGAATATTAAGGAAGCCTTCTATATCAGGCAACAATATACTCCCTCCATCTCAGTCTCGCTACAAAATTTACAGTTACTATTTATACGTAAATTAAGAAAAATTAGTGGAGTAAGGGTTGTAAGTATGAAAAATAAAGTTGGAGAAAGAAATTGGATAGAAAATAATGAGTTGATTGGTGTTGTGAGTATAAAAGTGAAGTAGGAAAGAGAATTAGTGGGTGAAATAATAAAAACTCTTCGCCATTTTAGAAAGTGTAAAGTTTGTAATGGAACGTCCAATAAGAAAAATGTGCAGCTTGTAGCGGGATGAAGGGAGTAGTCACTAAATAAATATCCAAAATTTATTTTAAGAGATATTTTGGAAACAAATGACGTCCAAAGTTGTAAAAAAAAAAAGGAAAAAAAATTAGGGAATTTTTTTTTTTTCAAAACAGACATTCATTTTGTAATAAATATTTCTTGAAAATCGACATTGACATTGACTTATAGACAAAGAGAGTAAATAACATGGTTGGGGATAAGTATCTAAGCATTCTGAGACAATAATTTATGTCAAAAATTGGAACTCAGACATCTGTTTTAGCTGTTAGACAATTATCTCACATCTAATAACAAATATCTCACATCTAATAAATAGAGAAACAAAAATTGATATACTCCCTCCGTCCCAATAAGTGCTTCACCCTTTTAGGTGGGCACAAATATTAAGGAAATGGGTGGGAAAAAAAATGTTGTGAGTGTAATTTGAAAATAGAAGAGAGAATTAGTGAAGGGAATAGTAAATTTGATAAGTGTTGTGAGTGTAATAGTGAATTAGGAGAGAGAATGAGTGGAGGAATTAATAGTAAAGATTTTTTGCCAAAAAAGGAAAGGTGAAGCTTCTAACGGGACGTTCTTTTGAATAATTAGTGAAGCTTTTATTGGATCGGAGGGAGTATTAATTTGAGGGGCTATTCTTCTTATCACTAGTTAATTTTAAGGTGAAACCCCCAATACACTCTACTACCCGCCATTATTTGCATTCATAAGTGGAAGAAATCAAAATAAGGAGATTTGTTAGACTCCTATTTGAATTATGACTTGAACGGTAATAGTATAAACCTAAATCTAAGTACGAATATGAGTTAGTTCGGATAAGGCCCAAGTGTGGATTGGGCCCTAAATATATTCCATCAAGACTCAGCTACGTGGGAAGACCTGGACTTCCTCATCTCTCTCTGTCTCAGCATTACCTGGGCCGACCAAGGCCTAAACAGGTGCAATGACCAAGGTTCAAATCAAGAGCCGAGGAGACTCCCCTCCAAGGCCGAGATACCCTTCCATGGAGACGAGGAGGCCTCCTCGGCTATCCCATCATAGCTCCTCGGCTATACAATTACCAGGAATTGGGCTTCCCCCATTCCTTCATATTTCCCCCCCGGCTCATCAAAAATTGATCAAGTGACAATGACGAGGATGGACCTCCCCAGCATACCGGCAGAATTACAACTTATGCAGTCCTATCCCAATAAGGATACCAAGCAGTTATGTTCTTATCAAGACTGTGACCACCTCCTATATTACTTCAAGTCAAATAAGGACTCTCTAACAGATATAATCCTCTTAGAATTGTATCTTATCTCTTACAGTCCAAGTTCAATATGGATTCTACATATCCATCCCTATAAATACAAGCCATTATTTCCATATTTTGGTACGTGATCTCTTTGACTCGAAGCTCTGTCAATTTGATTTCTCTATATACAAACTGTGAACTTACTCTCACGCCGGAGGTCTTTCGCCGGTGAAGCGCCTTAGTTTACGTTTCTTGTCTTATTTTCAGCTATTCAATCGACGGAGTACAACCGACCGCTGGATTTGGGCTGATTCGATCTTTTTGGCAGCATCAGTTTGGTTTCATTGCCGGGAATCGAGTCAAAGACCAATTGTTTAGTCTGAAAATCCGTTCACCTGAGCTCCATTTTCGGCCGGATAATTCTTGTTTTTGGCCGGAAATTGCACTGTTTCGTTTTTGATCTGTTTTGTTTTGGCCGAAAGTGTGGTTCTTGGACGTTTGCAGTTGGGTACTGTTTGTTGGCGTTCGAACATTGTTATAATTTTGATCGGAAAATTGCAAGTTTGGCCGGAATTGCTGTTTGGCCAGAATCAGTTGATTGGAAAAGTTTGGTCCTTGGGAATTTTGGTCCGTTTGCAAATTTGTGTGGATCTGTGATAAGTAATTTTTGCACCACAATTCTTGGTTTTCAATGGAAAACTGAACTTTTGCAAGTGTTACTAATGAGGAGGAGCGAACCCACACTGACAAGATCCCTCCCACCAACGAGATGCTTCCTCCTCCTCCACCTTTGATCGAGGGACCACCTACTCTCGGCATGACTCTCCGATCTTCTCGGAAACAACCAGCTGCCGAGGGAGGCATTCCAAATTCTCCTCGTCGTTGTCCACGAGGAAAGCGAGCAACGAGCAAGAAGACGACGAGGAACGCCAACGTTGGACGAGCTGAGAACGCCCAGCCCGCCGACCGACGTACCTTGTTGCACCAACTGATGGAGACTTTGCAAAGAATTTACGAGACTCAGGCTGCTTTATGGAAATTAGACCCAGAAAACTCAATGGTCGAGTTCATCAGGCTTTCGAGGTCGGGTAACTCTCGTGGAAGGGAAACTCAGGGTGAGAGACGAGATAGCCAGAGGATTCCTCCTCGTGGCCGAGATCCCCCTACCCGTGAGCCTGCTGTACCACCTAAGCAGAACATCCGAGATGTCCCTCGTCCTCGGCCTAACAATCATGAAAACGAGAAGGAGGTGGTGGACCTAAGAGGCCACCTAAATTCGACGGAGCAGGAGGTAAACTCAAATGACTTGCGAGCGAGGCTTAGTCTGGCTAGGCGTTTATCCCCTCCTCGTCTTAACATATCCCCTCGTCATAGCCACCATCATCGACGTGATTCTCCTTGTCCCTGGCATGACTCACCTCGTCCCCGTCACTTTGCAAGGCCGAGGAGTTCACAACCATACAGGATGGTCCTCGGCGGCTATGAGGGAGAGTTGAGAAAGGATAAAGCACCTACTAGACGAGGAGAGAACCTTCGAGACGACGGGAAACACAGTAGGGTGAATGGTCAACCCAGAGAAAGGTATAAACCTAAGTACGAATATGGGCTAGTCCGGGCAAGGGCCAAGTGAATTGGACCCTAAATATAATCCATCAACACTCAGCTACGAGGGAAGACCTAGACTTCCTCGTCTCTCTCTTTCTATGTATTACCTAGGCCGACCAAGGCCTTAGCAGGTGCAATAACCAAGGTTCAAATCAAGAGCCGAGGAGACTCCCCTCCAAGGCCGAGATACCCTTCCTTGGAGACGAGGAGACCTCCTCGGCTATCCCATCATAGCTCCTCGGCTATACAATTACCAGGAATTGGGCTTCCCCCATTCCTTCATATTTCCTCCCCGACTCATCATAAACTGACCAAGTGACGATGACGAGGAGGGACCTCCCCGGCTTACTGGCAGAGTTACAACTTATGCAGTCCAATCCTAATAAGGATATCAAGCAGTTATGTTCTTATCAAGACTGTAACCACCTTCTATATTACTTCAAGTTAAATAAGGACTCTCTAACAGATATACCTCTTAGGATTATATCTTATCTTTTTACAGTCCAAGTTCAACAGGGATTCTACATATCCATCCCTATAAATACAAGCCATTATTTCCATATTTTGGTACGTGATCTCTTTGACTCGAAGCTCTGTCAATTTGATTTCTCTATATACAAATCATGAACTTACTCTCACGCCGGAGGGCCTTCGCCGGTGAAGCCCCGGCTTAGTTTACGTTTCTTGTCTTATTTTCAGGCTATTCAATCGCCGGAGTACAACCGACCGCTGGATTTGGGCTGATTTGATCTTTTTGGCAGCATCACGACTCATATATTTTGAGTATAAATATAAATTATCTAGGAAATGCTCCCTCCGTCCCACTTCAAGTGAGTCACTTTCCTTTTTGGTCTGTCTCACTTCAAGTGAACCATTCTATAAATGGAAATATGTGAACAGTGTTTCGGACATTTATACCCTCATATTGTTTATATATTTACAAAAAAACATTAATTATACTCTTATAATTTTAACATATTTACAAAAAAACCAATCATTAACTTACTATTCCTTTCACTCATTCTCTCTCCTATTAAATGTTTTTAACTTTTATATTATCTCTCCTTTAATCTTCTATCAACTTTCAATTCTTTATTCATTTAAAAAAAAATCTTAAAAAAAAATCTTAAGAACCGTGAGAACCGTGAAATGATCTCTTGAGTCATTGAAGTGGGAAATACATAATATTTTGTGATTCTCTAAATTTTATCAAAGAGGCTGTTTCGTGGTGTATTCAAGGAACACATGTTCAACTTTAATTCACTAGATAATGGCAAGAAAGTCAAATTGAGCTCAAGACGGACAGCTTCAATAGCCATCTTATTTAAGATCAGACCAAACCTCTTTATGCATGCAGGCCAAAATATAGCATTGAATGCCAGTACATAAACAAGAAATGTGCATTGTGGATAGGCTTGAGGCCAAGCAATTTAAAGTTGAAATATAAACATAACCAAGTTCACAACAACAACAACATAAATATCGATTTACACAAATCAATACAAAAGGGTTTCCTTACTTGCCCATTAAGATTACCTACCAATAGTGCCGCCATCGCAATCCATTCCCGGCCGGCCGGAGAAATCCTATTAAAGATCAGACCAAAGAATCGTTTTAGATTAGAGAATCTCAATAATAAGCATTTTTTTTTTTTTGAAATTTAATTTGATCAAACAAGAAATGTACATTGTGGACAAATGTACATACAAAAAGTGTTGAAGCACGAAAAAACACCTACACCCCCTAATCAATCAAGCCGATGCCACAAACCCCCTAAAATTCTGCCTCCCATATCTAACTCCGTTAACGCAGTCAAACCCACACCCACACTGAGGCGACTCGTCGAAACCATCCGCCGGAAAATCCGCTGACGCAATCCCCACCGAGAAATCCAGATCGTCTCCGTCATGCCTAATCTCCACAATATTGACCCAAAAGAACAGTAATTTCACACTCACACCCTTCAAATCCTTCAGCCTGTCCATTGTAATAACACCGCTGATCCTCGATTTGTACTTGAGAGGGTACCCTTGAATCGTGAAGGAGCATGATTGGTTCATGTAGACGTTGAATCTGCCGGTGGCTTCGTCGAGGTCGTACTCGGCGTCTACGCCTATTGGAATTAGGCCGGAGGGGAAGTCGTAGTCTTCTAAGGCTTCGTAGACAGATTTAGTAGCGTTGGCGGAGAGGAGGAGGAGGGAGAATATGATGAGGAGAGAGAGAATAGCCGTAGAAGACATCGATGGCGTCGGCGGGGAGTTGAATGAGGAGAAGACTTTTACGATGATTAATTTGGTGTGGGTGGGAAGGGGTGTTGGAGTATTATCCAAGTGTGGAGGGAGGGAAGGAGTAAATGGTAATTTGGTAGTCACGTGATGACGCTTATGACGGACTGACGCACGTGAAATTCGATGTCTTGATTTCTTCAATTTTCTTCGATAAATACTAAATACATAAATACAGGGGACGAAAAATACAGGAAACGAAAAATTTCAATCATGTCCTTGTCTGTCTCGTGTGTGTATACACGAGATGTTCTCACTTATCCCGTGTGAATCTACACGAGATGTCTCGTGTATATATACACGAAATAAATGTCGTGTATATGCACACGAGATGTCTCGTGTAATTTCACACGAGATGAGTGAGTACATATCGTGTACGTATACACGAAATGGTGTCTGAACCTGCATTTTCACAACAGCAACAGCAAAAGCAACTAGAACTGAAATTTGTTTCTCGATATGATAGCACATCTCCAAAAAACAGTGGGAGGGACCAATAGACAAATTGTATACGAAATAAAAGTGTTAACAAGGATAAGCATATAATTCAAACATCCAGATGGAGGGTTGTCTTTATTCAACTTGAAAATTGTCTTTATTTATTGAAGGCTCAGATGGAGGGTTGTCTACTTGTTCAACATATGAAAAACAGTCCATAGCAGTTGGTGTTGTAAGTGCAGTCACCTTGTACAACATATGGAAAACAGTTTAGCATCTTCATTGCTAATGGGTGAGAGAAGAATATATCGCCGATCATGCCACTCTCAGCGTCTTCCCTCGTGTAGTATGTATATTCATGATCTTCGAGTAATTTAAGGAATTGTTGTAGCGGGGTCCTTCCTTGTCGTTCTTTTTCTCTATATTTTGTGATGGCATTGCCGGATAGGTCAGGCACTGGATCCGGATATCGAACAGGTGCACCTACACAGCTGATACCTGTAAATTGAAGATGAAATAACACATTTTAGTACAAGAGATGAATGTAGAATAGTTAATATAGTCTTGAAATTGATAATATATAACAACATACCCAGGATATGAAAGACGTCATGTAACGTAATGGTCATCTCCCCCCACGGCATGTGGAACGAGTTAGTCTCAAGAGACCACCGTTCCAAAAATGCCGTCAGCAGCGCATGGTTAGGCCTCTGAATGGTGGCATCGTGCAGCTGCTGGATGCCCGATGCATCAACGAGGGTCAGCCAGGCTCTATTAGTAGCCTCCAGTTCATCACGCTTGAACCTGTTTATTCCAAACAAAAAATATAATTGAACATACCAAAAGTGTCAAGTTGGGCTAAACAAGTAAAGCCCACTCACAGATAGCATTGGCACCCACATTCTCAATGAGACTGATCCAATCAGAACAAGGCCCAAGGCCCATCTCAAACATCAGTCGACTAAGTCCATGATCCGACCTACCAGGTCCCGACCTAACTTAGTCCGACCTCATGATCCATACTACAATTCGGGTACGAATCATGCTCTACCCGACAGTCAGGTCGACCATTCCATGAGTGGCGACCTCGACCTAAATCAGCAAATGACGACCTGATACTTGCCGACTTATTTGGTTAATCAATGCTCACAACTATATCCCTACAAATTAGGGACCGTTATAGACACGTGCCCACGACCAAGTAACTGCCGCTATAATCTCGGAGGACATGCCGCCTCCCCAAAAATACATCACATTTTCCTATAAATACTTCATCACTACCAAACGGTGAAAGGTAACTGCCATTTTGTTATCTGAATTCCATATTCAATACATTTTGAGCTTTATACAACTGTGATCTTACTCTCACGCCCGAGCGTCTTCGCCGAGACACATCCGGCCAGTCGTGGGTTCTCGATTTCGTGTCAAGGAGCCAGGTGATCGGCCCCGCCACGTGGAGGAAGATTGATAAGCACAATTCCTGCAAAGATCAGTTTGGTTCCATTGCCGGGAAACGTGCTTTAGCTTGACCTCGAAAATTTCCATCAACCTACAACAATGGTGACTTCGCAGGACACGTATCTCGAGGCTTCACTGGGGCATGAAGAGGAAAACAACAACAACACGAACGCAAACGTTGAGAACCTTAACTTGCCTCCTCCCCCACCGAATCGTCCCCATGGTAGGGCCACCCGCTCTACCAGCATTGTTGATGGCAGAGGATTGCCTGACACAAGGAGAGGGAAAAGGCATATGGATGGGCAAGGAGTTCCACCCCTCCAAAACGTCAACCGGCTCAAGTTAATGTTGGAAACGGGCAGTCCCTCCACCAACCCCACGAGCAAGAAGGAGATGATGTTGGAGCGAGCCCATTCTCGCCGAACCGATAGCCGTGGAGGAGGCGTAACAGCCGACATACGCTACTGAGAGAGTGGCCCTACTCGGAGTTTCTAATGGGCAACGGCCAGGAGTTTGAGGCCAAATGAAGGTGTGGGGCGGTATGGTGAAAACAGATAGTTCAACGAGCTCCCACAATGCGTTCATGTGCCCAAGCAACACCTAGGGCTAGCCTCAATGTAAAACAGGGAGCAAGAGGCTCAGTCTGACTTGAGGACGCGTTTAACAGCCAATAGAAACAGACAGGTTTCACCAGCCAAGACGCAGAGGTCAGGGTCTCATAGAGACAGGAATGGGCGCAGGTCGCCCGTAAGGGAGGAAAGGCGCAGGTCGCCACATGGAGATCACAGGCGCAGGTCGCCATCTAGAGATTATAGGCGCAGGTCGCCACAAGGAAGTGACAGGCACAGATCTCCAATACGATCAGAGAGGGCTCATTCTCACAGGGACAGAAGGAGTAGGCAGGTGACTCCCCCTAGAAGTGAAGGCCAAAAGTCAAATGCTGCACCCCCTCCAAAAGACGAAAGACCCGATGCTAGGGAATGGTTGTTGATGAAAAAGAAGTTTGAGCAATGGGAGGAGGAGAAGAAAGAGGAGTCACTGAGGTTCAAATTCGATGCTTCCAATAACCAGGCCGAATACGAAGCCTTGATAGCAGCCATAGAGTACGCCAAGTGTTTTGGAGCAACTAAGATCATGGCTTACTGTGATTCACAATTGATAGTTAACCAGGTCCGAGGCGAGTACGAGGTGCTTAGTGCCACGTTGATCAAATACTGCGACCTGGTGAAGGAACTGATAAAAGATTTGGAATTCTGGGAGATTCAAAGAATTGGACGAGAAGACAATGAACTAGCTGACCTCCTCTCGAAGTTAGCCACTTCGGATGAACCACATGATGAACCTATCTCCTTCCTCGAAAGTCCAGCCTATGAAAGAGTAAAAATTCAATGCATAGATGATCCCTCAAGAAATTGGACTCAGGAGAAGTGTTGGATCGAGGAAATGAAGGCATACTTAGAAAGTGGTGAGCGCCGGAGGACGAGAAGAAGGCTCGAGCTATCAAAAAGAAGGCCCCGAGGTATGTCATTCAAGGAGGCGACTGTTCGCAAGATCTTATACTCGACCATTGCTAAAGTGCATCCATCCTCGAGAGGTCGCCCTATTGATACACGAAGTGCATAGTGGAATTTGTGGTGGACACCGGGGCCAGGACTCTTGCGACAAGTTAATCACTTTGGGGTACTACGGCCACACATGAGAGCCGACACTCACAACTTTGTTCGAAGCAATGTGATCAATGCAAAGGTTTGCCAACCTTCCCCATGTGCCTGGCAGAGCGAGACTCCGTGATCGCGGCTTGGCCATTTGACATGTGGGCGTCGACACGATTGGACCCTTCCCTCCCGCCGAGAAGCTGCAAGTATGTGATCGTCGCCATAGATTACTTCACTAAATGGGTTGAGGCCAAACCATTAGCTCGCATCACAGGAAAATGCTATCAACTTTATTCATGACTTCATTTGGTGTCGGTTTGGTTTTCCTCGAGCTATAGTGTCGACAACGGGATGCAGTTCTCCAGATCCTTCGAAGCAGAGATGAATCGGGTAGGAATCAAGCATTGGCAATCTTCTGTTGCCTATCCTCAAGGAAATGGGCAAGCTGAGGCAGCAAATAAACTTGTTCTATCTTCGCTCAAGACTGGACTCGTAGGTCGACGAAACAATTGGTTGGACGAACTCCCCCTTGCTCTTTGGGCAGTTCGTACAACCACTCGGGGGCCTACGGGGGAAACCCCTTTCGCTCTCACTTACGGATCAGAGGCCATGGCACCTGCTGAGCTCAGATTCCCTACTGCTAGAGTGACCTTCTTTGATCAAGAGCAGAATGATACCAACAGGTTGATCGACTTGGACTTGATCGACGAGAAGCGAGAAACAGCCTACCTCCGAATGGTCAACTATAAGCAGCGAACTAAAAGTTATCACGACAAGAAGGTCAAGGCAAGGTCGTTCCAAGTTGGAGATTATGTGTTGAGAAAGATTGAGGCAACGGGTAGAAGGACCCAGCAGAACAAGCTATCCCCTAACTGGGAAGGTCCATATGTAGTCACTCGAGTCGTCAAGGAAGGAACCTACATGATAGCTCATCCCGGAGGTGACGAGTTGAAACATCCTTGGCATGCTACTCACCTCATCAAATACTACTTTTAGTTTTCAGTTTCCAAGTTCAAGTTTGTGGTAGTTCTAGTGTCAAATTGATGTAAGCATGTTCCATACTTCAATGAAAAGCGCAGTTCATTCCATCAAGCATAGTGTTACAATAACCCCAACAAGCTCGACTCTTGGTCAGCTTCGTTCTAACAAGCTCGATTCTTAATCAGCTTTGTTCAATTAACAAGTCCGACTCTTAGTCGACTTCGTTCTAACAAACTCGACTCTTAGTCAGTTTGTTCTAATTAGCTCGATTCTTAATCAGCTTTTTTCAATTAACAAGTCCGACTCTTAGTCGACTTCGTTCTAACAAACTCGACTCTTAGTCAGTTTGTTCTAATCAGCTCGATTCTTAATCAGCTTTATCCATTCAACAGGTCCGACTCTTAGTCGACTTCGTTCTAACAAACTCGACTCTTAGTCAGTTTGTTCTGATTAGCTAGACCCTAGGTCAGCTTCAATAGTGTGAGCAGGTTCGACTCATAGTCAATCTCATTCACAAAAAAGTTAAGCAAATCTGAGGTCGACTAAATAAATAAAGATCAAGTCACCTCTAGGCTCAAGTTTACTCATTCGTCCTATCTATATCTAGCTCGACGTTTACTTTAAAAAGCATCCAACATGCAATAAATAAGGTCAGCTATGATAGAGGTAAGTCTCCCAAAACGGGCTAAGACTTAGACAAAATAAAGTTACAAAAGTATCTTGCCTCCCAAAAAATAGGGCCAAGGCATCAAAATATTCAAGAAATCAAAAGAGCAAAAACGTTGGTTGGGACTTGTTCATTACAATTCGGATAAGAAATTTAAGGGTTTTGATTGACGACAGTCTGGTCGTCAGTAGCAGCTCGTCCCTCCACATCTCCTTGTTGCTGGGGACCTATGGGTTTACCCGACTCTGAGTAAACCTGTTCATTATCTTCATCCATGGTGGCAGCATCCTCAAGTTCTTGCAGAACAACATCAAAATTCTGTCGCCAGCGGGGGAGCTTCCCACTTCTCACAATGGTCCTCTTCATCCTCTTGGGCAATGAAGGCCAAGTCATTTTCAAGATAGGGAACGAGTGAGTGACCCCTGCGAGCTTCCATGTCGTATTGAGACTCAGAAAACCAACGAGCTAATTGCTCGATGGTAACTGTGGCTGTTGAATCTACCAATGCACGACGGGCCATGTGCCTCTTCCCAACCTCGAGAAAGTCTTGTGCCTTAGCCACGATGGCATTATAGAACTCATCTCCCTCCTTAAACTTCTCCACAGCATCAGGGCCAGCCTTCTTCAGAGCCTCCTTCCACTTAGCTCGAGCTGAGTTATGCTCCTCGTTAAGCTCTGTCAAAAAAGAATCTTTATCGGCAAGAAGTTTGGAGACAGTGGCAAGCTCAACCTTCGTCCTCTCATGAGCAAGGCGCTCAGCATCCCTTTCTGAAGTCACTTCCTTGAGCTTGGACTCTGAAGCTTCGAGGTCGGACAGGGCCTTTGTCTTCACCATCTCATTAGCTTCATATGAATTGTCCAGGTCGTTGTACTTCTCCTTCAAATCCGCAAGCTCTTTAGCCTTTTTGGAGTAATCTTGAAGGGCTTGCCTCTCTCTCTCGATGGAAGCTCTCCAAGAGCTCTTCACCTGCTCGACCATCGTAAGATTCTGCATTTCAAAGAAACAGAAAAAGTGTTAGCTCGTAATTTGAGTGGTGTTATATTCCAATGGTGGATTATATGGCATGTTGATTTTATGGTATTCCGGTGTGGATTATTTGGCAAGTTATTGCATTGTTATTCCAAGTATGGATATGTTTACTATGTGGTTGTATGGTTATCCCAATTGTGGATTTATTTGTTATCATTCATATTTATTGATGATACTATGCATAGTGTATTAAATGGTTGTTGCACTATAGTATTGATTTGCATGGGTATACATTACCATGTCGTTATATGATTATCCCTTTTTGTGGATTATAATTCAAGTATCTATTATGTACTTGAATGTGTTTATGTTCGGGTGGGTATGATGAAAGTCAATCAATTATTGATTTGTTCTATAAGTGATTGAAGGTTCATCATACCGCGACCCTCCTCCTCTGTGGCCGAGCTGGCACATCTTGCGATCGTATTGAGCATGAAGAAGCCTTTGCTGCACTCCGCTGCGATTGGTGTACCGGGGGGAATATATTATTTTTGGATACTCTATTATAGGTATCTTTTCTTATATGGATCTCTGGGGTATGAGTCCTATAAGAGGTGAATGTGCTGGAGGCAATTCACCAAAGAGTGGAGTTTTACTCCCACGTTGTACGACTTATTGTTCAGACGGGAAAAGGTAAACTGAGGTAACGTAATGTGTTTACCGCTTTCATAATGTGTTATGTGCCACCATGCTATGTGTTGCATCTTGTTTGGCATCTTGCTGCATTCATAATAGCTCATTGAGATTTATTCTCACCCCTCTCCCTTTACTGTTTTAGATTTCGAGACAGGTGGTCCGACCAAGTAAGGGCGGAAAGGAGTGTAGAAGTGGTATTTTGGGTATTGTCGGGTTATGTGTACGTTGGTATAATTCATTTGTGGAATTGTATTTATAAATCTTTACTTTATGTTATAACCGAGGCCCTTTTGTAATTAAAACCGTTTCTTACTTTCTAAGTTAGTCAATTATTTCCCCGTTGTGAAAAGGTGTAGACTTATTTTGAAAATGGTTATAATACTTATATTTATTTTGGAAGTTTAAATAAAGATTTTTAAAAGTTTTGATATTTGGGTAAGTTTGAGGACGCTCCAGCTTGGGACACGTGTAGGTCCCGGGTTGGGGTCCTCACAGTTGGTATCAGAGCTCGGTTAGAGTTCTCGGGTAGAGTCTAGCTGAGTGAGAGTGTGCGATAACTTACGTCGAGAGTTTAACGCAGGAATTTGATCAAAGACAGGAAATGATATTGACCATCCAAGGAATCAAGGAAAGGTGAGTTAAGGAAAGATAGATTCCTTCACCATCATTTGAGGTATTTTACCTGTCTCAGGAGTAGGGTTCATACTTTTATAAATCCCTGTTCGTTTCGTTCTCATATAGCATTTCATTCCATTTTTATTTGCATATATGGCCGAGAGTTGCCTTATGTATTGAAGGTTCTACTCCGTTGGGAGAGTACCTCGAATCATTCTTGATTCTCATGATAATTGTGATTAAGTGGGCATGGATTGCCGGTGGATGTGGTAGAGATACCAATCCGTGAAATATTGTAATAAAGTGACTGAATTGATTGAGTAGTTGATGTGTTTGAGGAGGGTGCCGCAAGAAGCGAGTCTCCTTATCTATGTTTGACTTGCCTCCGTGTGTGGTTGAGGCGAATAAGTCATTATTTGCTATTATGTCATATACGCGTAAATGTCGAAAGTATGGCCTAATTTAGAGTGGTTTATGGTTGTATAATTTGCGTGAGTAATTATACATTGGTGTCTCGTGGTGGAGACTAGGTATATGAGACTAGTATTGAAAATAATAGTCTAAGCGGAATTATATGAGTTATAAAATATCGCGAGTACGAAATCTTATGGAACTAATATATCTTTGCCTTATGTGCTATTAGTTGACTAAGTGGTGTTTTTCATGTGAGTTTCAAATTGGGTTTTCATCAGGTATCATACCAAGGTATTGAGGTTTTGAGTTGCTATAAGGTACTATTTTGGTATTCGGATTCCTAGATAGAGGACACTAATTGGGATGATGGAATTGACGATTCATCTTGGGAAATTATTGATAAAGAAGATAATTAGCTTAGCGAATCTCCGTAAGGATAAATTAGTACTATAATTAGAAAAGATGATACTTGGTGGTTAATTATAAGGTTATAGAGATCTCAAATTAGTAACTGTAAGCAATAGGTATTCGTTATCACTTGTTGATAATTTGCATGACTGATTTTAGAAACTAGTAGGATACCCAATGGTTATTAGTTGAATTTTCGGAGTGTTACAATTTCCGTGAAAAATTGCTTTAAGGATATACTTAAGAAAACATTTCTATCTAGTATGACCGTTTTGAATTGTGGATTGTGTATTAGTTATGGAGAGGTAAATAGGGTAAATGCGAAGAAGTATAATAGATACAGTTATTGGTGACTTAAAAGATCAACTTCAGAAATTGATAATATATGTATATGGTTCGTTTTGAGAATTGATTATCATTAGTTGGGAAAATGGGGATGAATCTTATTGGAAGACAGGATACTTTAGGATGATTATATACTATAGGTCGACTTAGTTACGTGAATCATATGAGGGATTAGTGTGATGCTTGAAAGATATTGACGTTATACGGATTTTGAGTTTGTTGATGGTTATTGAGAGTTAAGTTAGAGTATACTGTAATGTTTAATTGAAATTCGGGAATGATTGATCGATGTGAGTTCCAATTATATTTTCTGATTTAGAAATTATAGTATTTGATTGGGAACTAGATGTTTACAATATGTTGTTGCTAAGTATGATACTAATATCAAAGGTAGGGGATAGATGACTCAAATTAAGTAAAAATGTTGAATATACAACTTGAGACATTATTGGATTGAGGATGATTTACCTAGTTTATAATCTTAATGGTTGTTTTAGTGTTATTTATCGGAGATAGTAATAGTATTGCGAGATTGTGTTTTCTTATAGAGAAATTAACTAAGTATAAATATTATGAGTGGTGGCTACACTATAAATAGAAGTCAAACAAGAATATTATGTTAGGAGTGTTTTAAATGTGCTTTAAAACTTTGGATTGTATATTGAACTTCGGTATGAGCAATTGTGCCCTTCGGGGATAGATGATTTAATAAGGTCAGTAAACCATTTTCGTATAAATTAAAATTTGTGAGTAATTTAACTATCTACCACTGGTATGGGACGGTTGTAGATAATTAAATCACTCGAGTTATTTTTGTTAGCTTATCAATCCTTTGAAATTTCTGAGTGGTTTAGTTAATTAAAACTGGTATGGGCCGGTTTTAAATAAGTAAATCATTCGGGTCTCTTTGGATCTCTTCTTATATTATCATTTGAAATTCTGAAAAATGTTGTAAATTTTCGAAAGACATGTTACTTTAAAGTTATAGTTCGTACAGAAGCAAGTAGAAAAGCAACCTAGTTCCCCTATAGTGATTAATTGTATTAAAAGTTTTGATCCGAGAAATAATTGATAAATTGTGGAGTTATTAATGTGGAAGTCGCAGTAGACTCGGTTTTTGTTATGGAGTTGGATCGGCTCCGTTGTGGGCGACCAACCATTCAATTTGAATATTGATTTGTCACTAGTCCTGAACATAATTGGAACATTGAATGGTGATAATAGAATGTTGTCGTTAGAAGATTAATTAAAATATTTAGAGTTCTAGATTGAACTTGAGAGTATTATCACTATAAAATTTTTGATTAAGTTACCTTGGAAGTAAAAAGTAGTATGTTGTTTTGTTTATAGAAAGTTGATTGTATTTTCCACTCATTGTATATGTTTATAAGTGATACAATTCTTTGATCAAGTCCTCACATATGTTAGGGGATCGTTTAGTTGTATAAACCCCTAGTATTAAATGGATTGGATAGACCTCATTTGGGAAAGTCCTTTTGAAATGTAGGAATGTTATTGAGTTTAACCTTGTGAAAATTGAGGAATCATTACGTATTGTTGAGGATATGCTACGGGCATGTACAATGGATTTTGGTAGTCGATAGGTCGTATGATTACCAGTGGTTGGATGCGTATGATAGCAGTTATTATTCTAACTTTGAGATAAAACCGTATGAGGCGTTGTTAGGGAAGAAAATATCGATCTCTAATTTGTTGGGTTGAGATTAGAGAAGCAAGGCCTAAGGTAGATTGGCGCCAAAATTTGTTAATCCATTTGAAGTTTTAGAAAGGGTTGGTGATTTGGCTTATAGACTGACTTGGAGAAGCTTATAGAGTATTTGAAGTTTTAATGTGATATTGTAATGTATTTGGTGACATAAGTTGTAATACCTTATGTAATTATATTTTCATCGAGATCGGAAAATTCGTGTTAGTGATAATTGTATAGTACGCTTGGATCATTAAGTGGTAATATCATACTATTAATGGAATTAGAAATTTAATTTCTTTGGGAGAAGGATCACAACATTGAAGAGACTATTTGGAAATTGAAGTTTGAGGTATACATGTAACCGAGGCGGGTTGATCAGTTAGGTAAGTGACAGTCAAATTTGGGACGAATTTTCTTTAAGGGAGAGTGAGTGTAACGACCCTAACCCTAGGCACTATTTTAATATAACATTATACGTTTTTAATATTAATGATTTCCTTATATGCTTACTTTATATCTTTAAATTCTTATATTAGGATAAAAGGATAAGGAAATAAATAATGTTCTAGGAAAAAAAAAATAAGGATAGAAAATAGAATAAAGCTTGAAATGAGAGTTTAAATTTAAAAAGATTTGGGAAGATTTTATTATTAAAGGATGGTGGGGGGACCATTCCCCTTATTTCCTCCCATCCATTTCCTTAGTCAATCACCATACCCTTCCCCCTACTCCCTCAAATCCGGCCCCCCTCCCTTCTCTTTTATCAAATTATTACTCCACCTCCCTTCTTCCTCCTCCCTCCTTCATTTCTTATACTTTCCCTAGAGAGAAAGCTTTAGAATTCCATGGAAGCTCCCATGTCCAAGCCTTGAAGCCAAGCCATTCTCCACCATTTTCAAGATCAAGAGCATTTTTGGGTTTGGATCATCTAGAGGATCAAGTCAAGCTAAGAAGATCAACATTTTATTCTAAAAACCTAAAGTGAGTTATTATGACTTCTTTTCTTTGTATGCTCATCAATGATTTGATGTTGTTATTGTTATTGAAATGATTGTTTAATGCCTTAGAAATCTTCTTGGAAGTTGAGGAATTGATTTATCTTATGGAAGGATGTTATTGTTGATCAAGAGTGTAAGAACATAGGTTGATTCGGGATTAAAAAGGGTTAAGCTCGAAATTGGTAAAGGAAGTGGGTTGAGATTAATGTTCATGAAAGATGATCTAGAGGGTTTGAAGTGGGTGGAAATTGTAGTGATAAATAATCTAGAGTTACATTATTTTGAGTTTACATGATTATGTTGAACTTGGTAAAGCTAGGGTTTCCTCTTGGTGTTCTTAAGATTAGGGTGGATGGAAAGAAAAGGAATTGAAGTTAAGAAGAAAGAGTTAGAAATTAATTTGAGCCGGAAATCGCCTTGGGGCGGTCGCCCATGGGGCTTCGCGGCCGCCCATCACACGTAACTCACCATTTGCTTGAAAACCCTCTTGGGCGGTCGCCCAGAGGTTTGAGCGATCGCCCAAGACCCCCGAAACACGAATTCAAATCAACCGAATTTGTGTAGTAACCTTGTTTGGTCCCTTATAGATTGTGACTCCCACTTAGTAAATTGAGCTTGAACCTTCATAGAGGCCTTCTCTTATCAGATAATGAAAATGTAGGAATGGTTTACGATACATAAGTATGGCCTTACTTACTCCATATCTTTGGTGAGTAGTTTGCAATAGAGTAGAAGCTATAGGTTTCACTATTGAGCTAATTGGTAATGGGTATGTATCACCTGGTGGCATTAGATTCAAGTTGTGGAATTATTGATTATATGGGTACCTTAATATTCTAAGTATGGACTAATTGGCCAGTGTTATGTGGCATCCCAAAGTGTGGATTATGTGTTATATAGTGGTGTTATATTCCAATGGTGGATTATATGGCATGTTGATTTTATGGTATTCCGGTGTGGATTATTTGGCAAGTTATTGCATTGTTATTCCAAGTATGGATATGTTTACTATGTGGTTGTATGGTTATCCCAATTGTGGATTTATTTGTTATCATTCATATTTATTGATGATACTATGCATAGTGTATTAAATGGTTGTTGCACTATAGTATTGATTTGCATGGGTATACATTACCATGTCGTTATATGATTATCCCTTTTTGTGGATTATAATTCAAGTATCTATTATGTACTTGAATGTGTTTATGTTCGGGTGGGTATGATGAAAGTCAATCAATTATTGATTTGTTCTATAAGTGATTGAAGGTTCATCATACCGGTGACCCTCCCCTCCTCTGTGGCCACAGAGTGGGGTCTAGCGATCGTATTGAGCATGAAGAAGCCTTTGCTGAGACTGCTGCGATTGGTGTACGGGGAATATATTATTTTTGGATACTCTATTATAGGTATCTTTTCTTATATGGATCTCTGGGGTATGAGTCCTATAAGAGGTGAATGTGCTGGAGGCAATTCACCAAAGAGTGGAGTTTTACTCCCACGTTGTACGACTTATTGTTCAGACGGGAAACGGTAAACTGAGGTAACGTAATGTGTTTACCGCTTTCATAATGTGTTATGTGCCACCATGCTATGTGTTGCATCTTGTTTGGCATCTTCTTTGCATTCATAATAGCTCATTGAGATTTATTCTCACCCCTCTCCCTTTACTGTTTTAGATTCCGAGACAGGTGGTCCGACCAAGTAAGGGCGGAAAGGAGTGTAGAAGTGGTATTTTGGGTATTGTCGGGTTATGTGTACGTTGGTATAATTCATTTGTGGAATTGTATTTATAAATCTTTACTTTATGTTATAACCGAGGCCCTTTTGTAATTAAAACCGTTTCTTACTTTCTAAGTTAGTCAATTATTTCCCCGTTGTGAAAAGGTGTAGACTTATTTTGAAAATGGTTATAATACTTATATTTATTTTGGAAGTTTAAATAAAGATTTTTAAAAGTTTTGATATTTGGGTAAGTTTGAGGACGCTCCAGCTTGGGACACGTGTAGGTCCCGGGTTGGGGTCCTCACAGGATAAGCAACTACAATGAAAGAGAAAATGACAAGTCACCTCACTATGAGCCATCCCAGAACGAGCAGAAAATTCCTCGGGGGTGATCCCCTTATCAGCGAAATGAGCTAGGAGGTCGACATCTATTGCCCTCCTAACAATCACTTGGCCCAGGCTCATGTCGGGATAGCGTCGGCTCAAGATGTTAAACCCTTCCAGCGGAGGAACATCACTCTGCCTCTTCATCTTTTCATCCAGAGACTCCTTACTGGGAGGAAGGAAGGCTGGTGGAGGCAATTGACTCGAGGACACAGACTTTCCCTTCTCAGATCGGGACCTCTTCTTCGAACTTATAGGACGATCGTCCTCATCTTCCTCCATATCATCTTCATCAACGTTGACGACCAGTAAAGGGCTAGCCCCCGCCATCCCAGCTCCAGAGGTCTCCATATTGGCATCTTGATTTGGGTCGGAGCTCAGACTTGCCACGGCCGACTGTGGGAATCATCAGCTCCTTCATTAGCGTCATTGGATTGGGTGCCGCTTTGCAAAGGGTCTTCCAGCTCGACCTCTTCCATTGGGATCATTCCAGCGACATCCTTCGGGAGCAAATTGTTCCTAGTAGCAGCTTCTCTCTCTCTCTGCTCGCCTTAGCATTGGCAGCCCCATGAGCCCTCTTGGCTTTCCTCTTATCAGAAACCCCAACAATACGCACCATATTCGCTTCTTGTTCGGGAGTTAAAACTACACGACATCAAAGAAATCAAGTGTTAGCTCGGCAATTCAAAACAGTTCTACGAGTAAACCATTGTGAGGTAATTGATACAATTCAAAGCGGTTCTATGTACGAATGGAATAACTCTACATACGAGCAGGCATTTTGATAAAGAGTTGCAATTCGAAATAGTTCTATGTACGAGCTAACTAAGTTCTACATACGAGCAGACAACGGACGATCTAAGAGTTGTATATGCAGCTAAAATAACGCTATGTGCCAATGATAAGTTACTTATGCAAGTTAACAATGGACGAGCTAATGAATGCAGGTCAAGTAAATCCTTACCACCAACATGCTCTCCGTGGTCTTTGCAGTAATTTTCATTCTTCTGACAAAATTGACAGTTCTCCTTCAACCTACCCAAGGAATGAGTAACCCAGTCCGGATATACCTGGCCTCTCAATACAGGAACAAGGGGTTCTACCACTCCATCCCCAGGCATCATCCCAGCCTGGATGTAGTTATACTTGGTCGTCCCTAACACCTCCCAGCTAATGGGCCCTTTCGCGACCAACGCGCACAACTTCCTATACAAGGTTTGGTGCCATGGAGGCTCCCAGTAGTTTTCCTCGTCAATAGTGTCAGACTCACTATTTGGCAAGTGGAACTCCCATCCCACTACTACTCTCTACAACTACCACATAGGAATTCCAGCTGCTATGCTTGTTGGGAAGGTTGGCAAACAATTTTGGAGAATTGGGTTTGGAAGGAGTACTAATCCCCCAATCTGCCTTGTCGAGCTTTGGAGCGAAAAATTCCTTGAAGACTCTCATGCAAGGTTCATGGCCTAGAAACCTACATACCATGGCAAAGCACACTAGTACTCTGCAAGTGTTGGCCCCAAGTGAAGGGAAGAGCATCCATGCACTCCAGAAGCTCATTGATAAAGGGATGTAAGGGCAACCTCAACCCCGCCTCAAACTGTCCATAAAAGAAGGCCACCCTAGTGGCATCAGTAGTGAAGCTGGTACGAAACTTGGCCATAAAGTCCGCCTTACTAAGGATGGTTATCCTATAATCCACTCTACTTACTCCACAGAAATCATAAACCATGTTGTATCGGGACTCCATATTTTTCTTTCCTCGAAGAGGCCTACTGGGTATATATCCTCTCTCGTTCTTCCCCGGTACAACAGAGGAGCCAAACGCATCCACAATTCGGGGCCGAAGAGGTCAAAGCAGCATTTCCTTCTTGAGTTGTCATATACGTACAAGAAGAAGGAGAAACGGGGGAGTCGATCCTATGATCACATTCAGTCGACCTACCTAAGGGCGACCTAAACTCCCCTGGAAAACCTATTCTGTTCCTAAGGAAAGAAGGTTTGTGGACATCCCTAACATAAAATAAAGTGATATGATCAAGCAATTCATGAAATAGATGAAAAGCGACAACATTTGAGTCGTCAATCACCACATTTTCAGTTTCTCCTGCAACTGGCAACCCTATTTCACTAAAGTTCAACTCCCACCTGGTCAAGATAGAGGCACACTCTCTTAATGACATCTCTCTCCACCCCCCGTTTATGTGCTTGCATACTCTACGGTTAACAGTGCAATACCCGTACCAAGCTCCTGGTTCACTACTAAAGGTCCTAGCCATGGCGGAATTAAACACAAAGCAGAAATCAAAACCCTAAAGCAAACATACAAGGGAAATACCTTAATTGATTGCAGAAAGGGAGTTCGTTGCTGAAGCCGAGAGCGGAGTTTTAAATCTTACTGCAATCCCGTGATTATCGCCGGGGAGGGAGAGTTTGGAAACGGTAAGAATTCGAAATTGGGAAGAAGACTGAGCATTTCTATTTTCCTAAATTTGGAAGGGGAAAAGAAAATAGAAATTAATTTTCCAAAATTAAAAACTGAAGCGGTTTTCGAGAAGGAGTTCCAAGCGTCAGAATTGCAATCATTACCAAAATCGGCGCTCCTTCATCTCCTACCGTTCATCGCCAACGACCAGGATGGTGCCACGTCATCAAAGGTCGACTATACCTCAGAATGAGTAGCGACCTGCGAGTAAAGCAATTCCCGTCAAAGATTTCCTTAACTTCCAAGTCGACAAAGTCCACTCGAAAGTTGGGGGCCACTGAACATACCAAAAGTGTCAAGTTGGGCTAAACAAGTAAAGCCCACTCACAGATAGCATTGGCACCCACATTCTCAATGAGACTGATCCAATCAGAACAAGGCCCAAGGCCCATCTCAAACATCAGTCGACTAAGTCCATGATCCGACCTACCAGGTCCCGACCTAACTTAGTCCGACCTCATGATCCATACTACAATTCGGGTACGAATCATGCTCTACCCGACAGTCAGGTCGACCATTCCATGAGTGGCGACCTCGACCTAAATCAGCAAATGACGACCTGATACTTGCCGGCTTATTTGGTTAATCAATGCTCACAACTATATCCCTACAAATTAGGGACCGTTATAGACACGTGCCCACGACCAAGTAACTGCCGCTATAATCTCGGAGGACATGCCGCCTCCCCAAAAATACATCACATTTTCCTATAAATACTTCATCACAACCAAACGGTGAAAGGTAACTGCCATTTTGTTATCTGAATTCTATATTCAATACATTTTGAGCTTTATACAACTGTGATCTTACTCTCACGCCCGAGCGTCTTCGCCGGAGACACATTCCACGTGGCAGGACTGATCACCTGGCTCATTGACCTGATGTATGGGATGATAATTAATGGAATATTTAGAGTGTGTGCCAAATAACTTCAAGATTTTAATAAATTCACATAAATGATTATCTTACTTTTGCAGATGCAGCAGTCTCGTATGGAAAGTCACCACTGACTCACTAGTGGCGTCCCTCCAAATCTCTCGGGCTCTGTGATCACAAAACCCGTATATAAGTGAAACATTCTCTGGGCCGCCACCTGGGTCACTCTGAATCTGCCATGATGGTGGCTCCTCCTCACCCGCACCCTGCCGCCTCCTCCGTCCCTGCCCTCTAGCCACATCCTGACCCCTCCCCCCTATGACTCAAAGGTCTAACATCACGTATCTCCTCCTCATCATCATCATCATCATCATCATCATCCCTCCCCTCCTCCTCATCATCATCATCCCCACCCTCCTGCTCCGCCTCCTCATCCTCCTCACCACTATCATTAGAATCAGAAGATGCCTCATCATCTCCTACATCCTCCTCACCACTATCATCAGAATCAGAAGATGCCTCATCATCTCCTACAACCTCCTCAATCTCATGCTCAAACCCAGTATCAGGCTGCTCAGGCTGCTCACGCACGACAGTCCTATCATGTATCTTTTTGCTGCGTTTATCTGCCTTAGCTGCATTCTCGGCCTTCCTCTTTCTATTGGACGCGGTCATACGTTCACGTGCCTACAAAAAAACAAATAAGAGACAATAAATTAGCTATTTAGCATTTATAACTGAATATGAACGATGTAAAGAAAAAGAGTGGACACTGGGCACATCTCGTGTAAACTCACACGAGAAGCATCTCGTGTGAACTCACACGAGATGCTTCTTGTGTGAGTTTACACGAGATGAATTCATGAATTCATACGAGATGATTTCTGCCATTAAAATCAACTTAAACCCAGTTCATACAAAAACTAGAAAATCAATTGAAGCAATCAAACAAAAATTAGACATTGGAAATTTAAGGAATGTAAAATTAAGTTAAAATTAGGTTTAAATCGCATTACCTTCTTTACAGGCACGGTGGTAGAAGCGGAGGCGGCGGCGATGGCAGTGGCGGTAGCGGCGGCGGCAGTTCCGGCAGGGACTGCCGGAATTTTTACTCGAGCCATGGCGAATGCTGTCTTTTGTTCGTCGTACGTACTAACTTAGAGAGAGAGAGCGAGGGAGAGGAAGAGGGAGAGTGTTGTTTGAATATGAAATGAAAAAAAAAATTACATAAATGAGTATTTTGATAATTTTATTGGTTCCCTGTATTTTTTGGTCCCTGTATTTAACCATATCCATTTTCTTCTAAATTATGCTTATAATCTTTGAGTAGATTATATTCTCTCCCCCCGTTCCAATAAGAGTTTCACCAATTTTTTAAAAGGGCGTTTCGTTAGAAGCTTCACATTTTCTAAAATGGCAAAAAAATTTTACTATTTCACTCACTCATGCTCTCTCCTATTTTACTATTACACTCACAACAATTTTCAAATTTACTATTTCCTTCACTCATTCTCTCTCATATTTTACTATTACAATCACAACATTTTCTTCACTTATCAATTTTCTTAATTTGCGTGTCAAACCAAAATGGTAAATCATTTATCGGGACGGAGAGAGTATATTAAGTAAATTTACAAATTTATTATAAATTATAACAAAAAGGCATAAAATGACAAAATTAATAAGATGAAGTATTATGCGAACCAATAGCAGAGTTAGTTATACTCCTCCTCCTCCGTTGCATAAAACCTTATCCAATTTGCTATTTAGGACGTTCCATTCATAAGTCCCACTTGTTATATTCACAATAACTATACACTTACTATTTTCTACCCCACTTTCTCTTTTCTATTCACTCACAACTCCTACTTTAATAGCATTATTTTTTATTTTTATGTGAAATAATAAAATAGTAACATAATATGATATGGGACGGAGAGAGCATATTTTTTTTAAAAGCGGTAAAAAAATCATTAGGTGATTAGGTAAGGTGATGCATTTTTATTTTTATTTTGATACCCAGGTTCCCTGCCGTCGGACTAATCCCTGACCACTGCGGCTCCACAAGATCTTTGGCGGAGGTAAATCACGGGATGTGCCCTATGCGATCGGGGTGGCGGCACTTATACTCCGTGAGCCCCTGAGCCCTCCTACAAGGCATTTACATCACTCTTACATCACCAAATGAACTCAAGCTCTCGCCAAAGAGGCATTTACATCACTCTTACAACACCAAATGGCTGTTCCAGCTTTGCACGTGCCAAGATTTGAACTCCCCCACACTGAGGATACAAGCCCAGCAATGCCGCTTCCTTAACTGCACGAATATGCCCCGGGGGGCTCCTAAGGACTCTGAAATCAAGGTAGGAAATTAAGCCCCAAAAATTTCCTTGGGGGGACTCGAACCGGCAACCTCCTCTTCGAGAAGTCACCTTTGTACCACTGGGCCAAGACCCGTTAGGTAAGGTGATGCATTTTTTTCTAAGGGAGGGGGGGGGGGATGGTTGATAATTACACTAAAACCCCTAATTTTCTAAAGTATATGCAATGCTGACGGACTATTTACTATTTATATGTAACGAAAGGGACCATCCCATTTAAAAGTAATTAGTGAATTCTTATTCCTCGATCCCAGAATATTCTTAATTTAATTTTATGAGAGATTTTTTGTTTCAAAATACTTAAAGTTTTTCAATTTTTTATAAAATATTGATACACTTTATATTAACTATTCTTATTTATAATTAGATAATTATTATTGTAAAAATATTTAATCGCCTGCAAAAGGAAGGCCTTGGCCTCTATTCTTTCCCATCTTTCTTGGTAATTGCATTTGCAAATTCTTTCTTTTGTAGTGATCAAAGGTGTTGATCCTTTAGAAGAAAAAAAAATCAAAATTTTATGTTCATGCCATATTTCAGACACTATGTCCATTAGACCATTTACAATGGGTGTTGAAACTTTTTTTCAATAGCTGAATCCATGCAATGGGGGTGTTTAATTTTTTTTCAACAGTTGAGACTTTTTCATTTTGTTGAATTTTTTCAACGGGTGTTGAAAAAAAATTTGGGCCCCATTTTTGCCACATGTCGCGATATCATTGGGCTTTGGTTGGCGCGTGCACCTTCTCTTTAGGCGCGTTAGGCGCTGAAGGTTTCTTTTTGTTTCTTTTTTTTTTCCTGAGATGACACTTGTCGCTTTATGATTGGTCAGTTTTTTTTTTTTAAACTTTCATCCAAATTTTCAAAGGCAATTATCTTATATAAAAAATAAAAAAAAAATTTACACCAAAATTCATAATTTTTTTTTCTCTATAAATAGAGTCTTGTTTCATTCGATTTGGACACAGAAAAAAAAATATTTTTTTTCAATATAAAATTTTCAATTATATTGAAAAATAAGGAATAAAAAATAAAATAAAATAAGTATGAAGTATTTTTTTAATTATAAATGATAATAATAATTATTATTATTATCATTAATAATAATTTTTTTTTAATCAATAATTATTATTATTATTTTAGTAATTATAAAAATAAAGAATATAAAATAAAATAAAAGTGGTGAGATATAGGATGATGAGTTGGAAGGGTGTTGAAAAAATAAGGGTGTTGAAACCATGGTAGGGGTTAAAAATTGAATAGGATGTTGAATAATTAGGTGGAGGAAAGAGAAGATGATATGTCGTGTTTTAAAGGGTGTTGAAAAAATGGAATAGTTGAAATTATTGTAAATGGTCTTACACTATCACACCTCCATCCCTTGAACAATTTTATTAGCAATACCCAACAGGTAAAATGGACATCTATACTAATGCCATGGCGAAAACAAAGCTGACAAGTAACATCTGGAGGAGTAGGTAAAATTCCATGACCATTGTGCCTGGAAAAACCTCCACGATTTTGTGCACCATTCAAACCACCACGACCACGGTTCTGACCATTGCCTCTGTCATACCCATTGATGTTGTTGTTATTCCTAGAACTGTTCCACTGCCCACGATTTCTATTGCCCTCGTTTTATCTATTTCCATTGCCACGGTTCCTCCTACCATTACCACGGTGCTGACCACCACTACCACCATGGTTAGCCACAAAAAAAGCCTCCGGAGGGACAAATACAACAGGCTTCTCAACAAGCAAAGCCGCAGCCTGTTGAGATGGGGCAGAGAACTTTTGGAGAAGCATCTCCTCTTTGAGAAGTAGACAGAAGGTCCAAAGTGAGAGGATCACGGATATTAATAGCAACGGTGGAAGTGAGAAATTCCTTGTATTCTTGGCCAAGACTACCCATAATACGCTGAATGAGCACCGAATCATCAACTAGACTGCCCGCGGCCGTAAGAGCATCGGCAATGGGAAGCACAAAGGAAGCAATCAGCAACAATTGAGGTCTCAGACGATTTCTTGAGGTCATGATGAAGTTTCTCTTTCAGTGTTTCAATCTGAAGTGCAGAAGAGGCACCAAACCGCTTCGCCAAGGCTGCCCATGCTGCCGGAGCTGTGTCACATGAATTTAGATAGGGCTGGATGGCGGGAGTAACAGTCCCTTTAATCCAGCCACACACGAGATCAGTCCCTGATGTCCAAAGCTCATGGTTCGGATTTGCCTTGACATCGTCAAGTGTGGCCGGAGGTTGTTGAGAGTCAATCACGAACAGGAGTTTGTGAGTACGAAGAAGCGTCTTAAAGAGAGTACTCCAATTCACAGTTATCCTTGGTTAAGAATGTCTGATCCATGATTGCATTAGGGTTATAGAACACGGGCAGAGCATTCGAAGAAGAAGCGTGATGCGTAAGAGAAGAAGCATCGGAGCCCGGGGTAATAGACATGGCTGACAAGAGAAAGAGGGAAGCCAAAATTCTGGATCGAAGGTTAGAATGATACCATACAGAAGATTTTGCCTGATTAATGGATAGCAGCAGCCTTTTCCAATTTTCTTGCCATCACCTGCTCCATCTTCAATTCCTTCCTCAATTTGCAGATTCTTCGTCTTTCATACAATAACTTCAACGAAACTTTACCCAAATCCTTTGCCCATTCACAGATTCAATATCTATGGCATGATTTTCTATTTACAAATTCAAAAGTTTATCGGAAAGGAACTATCTTGTAGCAAGAACGAACGGGAATGTCTGTGTGTTTGAAAACCAATTTAGCGAGAAATCATTTAGGGATTTTAAAAAAAATAATAATTAAAGTGGCGTTTATTCTACGGTAAAATGTTATAAAAATTGGCAGTTAAAAATTATTTATGGATTTTTTTAGAGCAAGTTTACTTAATACCCCCGCATTATTATTTTCAAAAAAATGCCATTAATTGAAATGACTTTATTACCCCCAATAAAATCCTAAACGCAGCAACGATCCCTCTCTCAGGCAAGTCCCCACCTTTTCTTCTCACCCTGCTACTGCTCTCTGTAGTTCTTCCCCATTTTAAGTTCCCACAAAACCTAGAAATTGAAAGAGATTTATGGCCTTTGCACGCTACCCACTTGCAGTTACAGTTGAATCCTTATCTAAACCCAATTTCAAAGCTTCAATTTTGAATTCTTCAGAAACCCTAAATTCTTCATTTTACCCAGATGGCCAATCCCAGAGATCCTCACACTAGTATCCAAATTCGCACCGACATTAGCGATTGTTCCAACAGCAGATTTGGTCGACAAATTCGTCAAAGTCCCGGAAAAGAAAATCATAGGGTTGATGAATCCGACGAGATACACCGGAAACCAAGATTAGGAACGGTGACAGAGCTGTTACGAGTGACTGAATATGTAAGCAATCGATTGAGCGAAGTTGATATACCATTCATTGTTTTACATGGAAGTGCAGATGTTACAGATCCAGATGTGAGTAAAGAATTGTATGAGAAAGCGAAAAGTGAAGATAACAGTTTAAAGATTTGTGAAGAGATGATGCATTCATTGTTGTTTGGGGAAACTGATGAGAATGTTGAGATTGTTTGTGGCGATATACTGGGTTGGTTGAATGATGGATCTTGAGAAGATGATGAAGAGTTTAATTGAAGGGTTAAAAAAGGATAGAATAGTTATAATGGGGGTGTAGTTTTAATTTTTATTAGTAAACTTAGTAATGCGGGGGTATTAAGTAAATGTGCGGGGGTGAATAACAATTCTCTTTTTTTAAGTGACTCATTTTAGAGCAAAATTATGTTTAGAGAATTGTTATCCACCCCCGCAACATAACTAAATACCCTCGCAATATTAAGTCCATCCAATATTAAATAATAGCCACACCACCAATCTTCTTATTTCACCCTTTTGAACCATAGTGAGAAGACCCACAACTCATCAATCAATGAAGCTTTGCCGGAAAGAATGACTAGCGTACTACATACAGCAGATGGACAGAGATGAAGGAGATGGGCTGCCATAATAAAAACTGGAATTGATTACCTCCATAGATTTCAATGGAATGTGCTTAATAATATTGCTAACCCAATTGGTTGGAAACTCCACTTTTTGAATACTCCTCCAAGTATCATGAAGGCAGCAAATTCATCAAAGTTAACCACACATCCCTACAGACATCCCCAAATAATTGTCCACTTCCTATATTGAAAAGTCAACCTTGAACAATATCCCATCGGTACTAAATACTACTCCGTCCCAATAAGAGCTGCCCATTTTTTGGGCAGCACGCAAATTAAGGAATTGGGGGGGAAGTAAAAATGATGTGAATGTAATTTGAAAATAGGAGAGAGAATGAGTGGAGAGAATAGTAAATTATAATGGTGTTGTGAGTATTAAAATAATGGAGGAGAGAGAATGAGTGGAGGGAATAGTGAAGATTCCTTTGCCAAAAAAGGAAAGTGAAAGCTATTAACGGGACACCCAAAATGGCAAAATGGGAAGCTACTATTGGGTCGGAGGGAGTATATTGTATCATGTTGAAGGTACTGCTCCCTCCCTCCGTCCCTCCCTAAATAAATGTTCAACTTTGAAAAGAATTGTCCCAAAATAAATGTCCCAAAATAGATGTCCAGAATTTGGGAGTTATCAAATCCTCTCCTGCCATACAACAGTTAAGACTTGCGATGCAATATAGTGAGATTATTGAGGGTTTTTATGTACTTATGTTACTAAAAAATGCTTAAGTTCAACAATTTTGCAAATGTCCCTCAAAGTTAAATTTGTACATTCGTTTAGGGACGGAGGGAATAAAGAATAATCACTGAAACAATATTATGAATACTATCATTAGCTCCTTCTACAATTACCAAAAGACAAGTGTTTTTTAAACCTTTGGTTAAACTACTCAAAGCCTTTTATGCAAAATGCATTCGAAGTACCAAATGATAAAGGTGGCACTTGCTAACACCTTTGTGCAGAACTACGTGGAGCATGCATTTAGATAAGTGGGATAAATCAAATAAATTCAAAGAAACAATGCTATTTTGGGAGGGGGACAATTAAAAACAGTAGAAAGCAGTTATTTGAGTATATGTTGCAGTAGTAACCTTCATGAGTTTGCCAAAACTCGAAAAAGAAAGAAAAATCTTGGCCTAACCTATTGGCACAGTATCACGACACACAACAATTGCACCAAAAAATAAAATAAGTGATAATAAGGCTGCTGGTCAAGAGGGCCTAAGCTTACAAGTGCAACAAAGCAGCATACCTCAAAGCAGATAAACAAAGCAAAATAACATTTATCCCATTTCAAAAGAATATAACCCAAGTACCAGATGTGTATTATGACAATTGACAGCCTTACATACAGAATAAATTTGCATATTTAATAATAGAATAGAAGACTAACATAATGGGAATAAGCCAGAAAATATACTCCCTTCGTCCCAAAATGATCTTCCCTCTTTTTATTTGTTTCTACGAATGAACTTTAAGAAATAATTTTATATTGATTTAATAATTCTAATGAAAATCTAAAACTTGTTATTGGGTAGTATTGTTGAGCGTGTATCAATTACAAATTTTAGATTCATTTGTACAATTAAATAAACCTAAAATTATTGTTCAAAGTTCCTTCGTAGTAACGGCAAAAGAAGTGAGAAGAACATTTTGGGACAGAGGAGAGTATCTAACAAAAGCACACAACTACATGATGCCAACACTTAATTTCAACAAAGTTAAAAGGAAAAATACCCGAGAAACAAGATGAGCGCAAATTTCGGAATGTGTTTAGTTAACATCCTTGAGTCTTTTTATCAAAGATTCTAGAGACTTCTTCTTTGGATTTTGCTTGTACCCTCTCGAGCCAAAGGTTCCAAACAGCCGCTCTGAAGGATCCTTCAACTTCTCTGAAATGGTCACAACTTTTCTGTAGTCCAAGGCATTGTAACTCCTTTCCCTGATTACTGGATTCAGGAAATTCTCAGGATTATTGCTCAGAAGCAAATTAATCAACTGCCTTGACTCAACAAGGGCACTTTTCAACTGATCTGCATCTGGTTCGGATAAGAGAGGAGCTTGATTTTCAGCAAAGGATTCCAACAACTTAATATCTACATCAATCCCCATTATAGCATTAAAGCTAAATCTTTTAACCGACTCCCCAAGCAAAGCCCCGACAATCAACTCAGATATATGAGACAGAACATCTTGCAGAACTCGTTTCAGGACCTGAACAGGCAATATCTGCTGTGCGGTAGAAAGAAGTGTTTCCAGAAAAATTATCACCTCATTCACATATTCATTCTCAGTCTGCGGAGGTTCATCAGCCATCCAATTCACATTCTCAATCAATGTCATAAAACCATCAACCTTTTGTTTAAGCAATCCAGAGAGCATCTCTTCGGCCGCATCACGGGCTTTGGTCAGTGGAAACTGCCTCCTACCCCTCTCTGCCATTCTCAATGAAATTCCCGACAGCTGTGCAGCATGACGAAAGAAGAAGTCACAAGCACGCTCAAACACAGCCATGTTAGCTGCGACAACCATGGCTTGATTGACACCACTAATCGATGTGCTGATAAGCTTCAATAAAGCCCCATCCAAGACCTCAGTCAAAAGCCGATCCAAATATTTCTTCACAACATCATAGAAATCAAGTTGTCCACCATAAGACATAAAACTGACAGAATCCTCAATAAAAGACCGTACAATTCGACAACAATCCGGCACAGTGGAAGAAAACGGAGCAATATAAGGAAATGCAGGTATAATATCCGACACTTGAATGTGAAAAGAAAGCACATTCATGGAGTACTCATACTCTTTGTTCATCCACATTTGCTCAAACTTGTCAGCAGCAAGGGCTTCAGCAATTTGCTTGCGACAATCCGATAACAATAACTCATGGTACTTATCTCTATGCTTGCTCAATACATCAAGCAATGCATCAACAGAGTAACCATATCTACGCAAAGTAACACCTAGTAAACTCACATAATCCTTTATAAGCAACAAATGATTCGCAGTTCGCATCCTAGAGAACTGATCTTCTAATACAGAACACATTTTACTAACAGCAGTATCCCACATGTTTTCAACTTCCATTTTAGATATCAAACCTCCACCAGTTCTTAAAACACGATCTTCGACAATGAAGAAGCCAGCAATTTGAGCAAAAAATGTCTGATGTGATTCGAGAAAAGGAGTCATTGAAGATACCTGGAAATCCGAAGTTAATTGAAGCTTCCGATTCTCAAAATAATACTGCTTGAACCGATCCTCGAGCCCTAGTGTTTGATGAATGTGATAAGATCTATACAACGGAGTCAAATCAAACCCTAAGATACCAGCACCACCGTTACTGTAGCCACCAGTAACTTCATTTTCGTTATAACCGTCATCATCTTCTTCCTCGAGTTCGTAAACGCAGTCCCTCAAACTGAGTCGGCTCTGTTCCTCGGCTTGCCTTTGCTTGATCCTCAGCTCTTCTTCACGCTGCCTCGCGGCGGACGCCTGTCCGATGGCTAGTTGCCCTAAGTTGCGGCTCACTGTACGAATCTCCACAAGCCAATCGCCGAATTCCTTAGTTATTCTTCTTTCGATGTGTGCTCGGATCGCCGGGATCTTCTTCTCCAGCATGCGGCAGAGCGTCGACGACGGCGTTTTATCGATGAAGTGTCTCTCGATCGAGTCAACGCATTTCAAAGCCATATAGAAGTTGTTCTTAGATAGATGGAGATTGGCTCGGGAGCAAAGCTCGATCAATTCGACGCATGTTCGTAGAGAATCGACTGCTAGGCTAATGTTTTGGCACTTGTTTCGAGCCTCGAGGAAGGAGTCGAGTGTGGATAAGAGAGGTCCGGCGACGGATTGTAACTGAGAATTTGAATTGGATAGAGAAGATTTGAGAGAGTCGACATCGGAGAGGAGGGAGCGTAGGTCGTCGACGGCATTGATGAACTCCTGGTAGTGGGCCCTGCAGACATCTTCGATCTCCGACTCCTTAGATCGGGAGAAGTGACGGAGATGGTGGACTAGAGTCTCAGGCTTGCCAGACGCGAAGGCCTTGCGAACGAACGGGCCTAAATCCTCGCCGTTACAGATGGCGGTGGAGAGGAGGAGTTGGTCAAGTTTGTCGGCAGACTCGCCATTCTCCGCCGCTGGGGCGATTTTCCGTCGCGACTTAGTTGGGTTCATTGGGGTTGGTTTTTTCTGCAAACGGACGGTTACGGTAGGCGGAACCGTTTAAACGACGGAGATCTAGGACAGAAAAAATGGGTTGAAAGAAATGGTGGTTGGATTTGGATTTGGACAGTGGTATGCCCGCGTGGGAGCAGTTGGCGGAGATATTTGTCCAGACCAAAATGCCCTATAATTGAATGAAGACAGATAGGGATGGCAATTTGTTCGAACCCGATCCGTATTCGGGACGATCCGCATCGTAGTGGGGCGGGTTTGGTAGCATTTTTTGAAAACCCGACGGGTCACGGGGCGGGTTCGGTTTCACCCCTCAACCCGCGGGGCCCCGCCCCGCCCCGCATACTATTATATATATATATGTAATTACTATAATACCCCTTACCCATTTTAATTATTACCCTTATTAATTACTTCTATTTCTAATTACTATGCGCATAAGGCATATAACCTATTCGATCCAGACGACCAGAGACGCGGCTTCACTCTCTCTCTCTCCTTCTCAAATCGATTTCTAGGGTTAGAGCTTCTACGTCTTCCACTCCGCCGCCGCCGCTTCCACGACCTCCTTTTGGGTAATATTTTGTCTCCATCTCAGTCCGTCTGCTACCTTGTCTCCATCGTCATTGTAGCTTTCGTGTCTTCATTGCCATAATCCTGGTGAAACCATAAACATCCACTTGCTTCAATTCCAATCGATGTCACTTGCTATCATTGTAGTTTCAATGCACCAACTGCTTCTTCTCTCTTCCTTCGACACATCAATCAAAATATCTATTCGATTTTGTATAAATTTGTCAAGAAATGCTTTTTGGTCTTCGTTCTTACGCTAGAATTTATTAGATGTGAATTAGGTGCGGATAATCTGGTGTATAGAAAACCTTAATTCCTTCTAGAAAACCTTAATTCCTTCTCCATTTAGGTTTTCCTGTTTTGTTAGTTCAAAAATTACGACTTCTTTCAATATTAGTCCTCTACAGTTTCCTTAATCTGCAACCAGGATACTGGTGTGATTTTGAGGACTTTTTCTTGTTTGAATATTCGAATCTAGATCCAGATGTGTTTTTAGTTTTCAATCAAGTGCTCTGCGATTTGGTCATATGCGTGTGTCTGAGTTCTTTTTATCTTCAATTAAAGTTGCCTTTCCTTTTCTTTGCCAAAAAAAATTGAGGGGCGGGGCGGGGCGGATACGGGTTTTCCAGTTGGCGGGGCGGGGCGGGTTCGGTACTAGGGGGGTTCTTTGAGGGGCGGGTACGGTTTTGGTCAAACCCGCCCCGTATCCGCCCCGTTGCCATCCCTAAAGACCGATGAGATTTTTATTTGAGAATTGTTATTTCCACACATAAATTAATGAGTGTACCTAGAGGAGGTGTCAATAGTTTGATGTAAGCCTTGAAATTGAATCAAACCAAATTGCATGGTTTAATTAGATTTAAATCACACGATTCAAATCACGTTTTTATTTGTAAAAAATATTTTTTTGAATTTGTGATATTACAGTATTTCTAATTTTTTTTCTTCATCGTCATCAAAAGGTATTTTCTATTTAGTAAATAAAAACGTGATAATGGAATGATTTGGGTTGTGGTATGTGGTCTGTATTGTGGTTTGGATCAGACTCTGGATTGCGATTTTGATCACTGTCCAAACTGTAAAATTAAATCTGGTTCAAACTGTAAAATTAAATCGTGATTTATATTGAATCGAACCAGACCATGGTGGTTTGATTTAGCTCGCTCTCAAATCGATTAGTAGTGATTTGACTTATAAATTTACCCATGTCAATCTAAATCGAACTACTTACACCACAAAGTATACCTTTATTATCATTTCTTACATAATTGTGATTAATGAATATGACTATAATAGCCTTCATGTATCATGAACACTCACTGCTCTCAAAAATCCCTCTCTTTTTCTTATATACCCGTCATCCCTCCTTCACTTATATGAAACTCAAACTTTAACCTTAACCCTAAAGAAGGTGTCAATAGTTTGATGTAAGCCTTGAAATTGAATCAAACCAAATTGCATGGTTTAATTAGATTTAAATCACACGATTCAAATCACGTTTTTATTTGTAAAAAATATTTTTTTGAATTTGTGATATTACAGTATTTCTAATTTTTTTTCTTCATCGTCATCAAAAAGGTATTTTCTATTTAGTAAATAAAAACGTGATAATGGAATGATTTGGGTTGTGGTATGTGGTCTGTATTGTGGTTTGGATCAGACTCTGGATTGCGATTTTGATCACTGTCCAAACTGTAAAATTAAATCTGGTTCAAACTGTAAAATTAAATCGTGATTTATATTGAATCGAACCAGATCATGGTGGTTTGATTTAGCTCGCTCTCAAATCGATTAGTAGTGATTTGACTTATAAATTTACCCATGTCAATCTAAATCGAACTACTTACACCACAAAGTATACCTTTATTATCATTTCTTACATAATTGTGATTAATGAATATGACTATAATAGCCTTCATGTATCATGAACACTCACTGCTCTCAAAAATCCCTCTCTTTTTCTTATATACCCGTCATCCCTCCTTCACTTATATGAAACTCAAACTTTAACCTTAACCCTAAACCCTATAAGCCTCTTACATGGAAACTCCAAATTCCTACCCCTCTCTAACAGTCCTCCGACATTCTGCCACCATCAGTTCTGATTTGGTTTTGTTCTTAAAAAGAAATGGTGAAGGAAGATAGTTAAAAAAATGCAAGCTGAAAGTTTTTGGGTTTGATTTTGTTTTTCGGGTTTCTTACTTATTAAATTAAAAGTTTTGAATATCGATTGAGAAGATGACATTCAATCAAACTTCGTCTCTCTAACAATGGCTTTAATAATCAAACTTTGTTTTCTCTGGAGATGGTAAGTGCTGCAAATAACAACTCTCTTGTTATTTAGACCCCATTTTTCTTAGTTGACTCCTCATTTTTTACAAATTCTAAGACTCATTACGAATATATCCCCATGTCTCCATTTTTCTCCTTGCTAGTTCTTTAGATAAACGCCAAACTTTCAACCCTTTCATCTCTAACTCTCTGAGAAAAATGTCCACCCCTTTTAAATATTGATGTTGAAGGAAAGTTTCCACCGGAAACAAAAACCCCACCCAATGTTCAATGTTTGGCCATGGACACAGAAACATAAACATCCAAGTGTTGGGCATGGGTTATAAAACACATTTTATGGTGTTCGGCTATGGTTGACCGAACACCATGAGATGTGTTTTATCACCTATGGATGAACCTCCCTAGGTGTGTTTGGAGTGGGTTAGGGAAGAGATACGGCGGCTGCAAAGATGGGGAAAGAGGGTTTGTTATGGAAGATAAAATAAAGAGTATGATAGATGGTTTCAAAAATCTCAAGAAATATGATTATATCAGTTAGGTTATGTAGTCTTTTATAGCAATAGGGGAGAAGAATGATGTTTTGTGGAGTGATGGCCGCTTCAAAGATAGGGTGGTAGATGGAGCATTCGGGACGAAGATAAAGGGTTTGTCCGAAGAAGAAGGAGAAAGTTAGTTGTGTCTTTTAGATAAATGGAATACTATTTGTAACAAATAAGAAGGGGTCAACTTGGAGGAAAATGGGGTCTAATAACAACTATTTTATCAACTTCTTTTGTTATTAGACTAGTATTCTCCTGCCCGTGCCATTGTGACAATACAACATAAATAATGTGTGGTTGAGATCATAACCCCCAAATGCATTTAGTTTAGTATCTATGATTACATTGTAAATAATCAAAACCCATAAAAAAGAAAAAAAAAACAAATATATTAAACTGTTAAAATTTTCATTTGATTGCAAGAACAACAATATTGATGGTCTCTTACATAACCCCATCCCACCCAGTTTCCTCTTTCCCCTCAGCCCCCTCACCCTCTTTATGTAACCCACTATCCTTTTTAGTTTTAGTTTTTCAAACTTCCAAGACTACGATGAAGCATGCATATCATAAACTAAGTGAATCGTGTCACTATAAATGGCAAAACAATGGAAACAATGATGAGTATAAAACATGTAAAATTGATATGCTATAAATAAATTTCCTAAACTTAAACTTAGACTTCCTAAAATCCATAAACTAAGTGAATTGCGTCAGAACTTCAGTTAAAGAGTTATTGACAATCTTAAAATAGATTTGTCAATAACAATTTTGAATAATTTAAGTCAAACCTCAATTAAATTAATAATGAAAGTGAATAGCAGTCATATTGATGTAACTTTGATCAATAATTTAAATAACAAATAGTTATTCTAATAAAAAATTTAAATTTTTTTATTCTAACACAACTAATAATATTTTCTATTAAAAGCTTGATCTAAATAGCTTAAAGTACCCTCAGCTGAAAGCCTCTAAAGATGGATACGCCAAAACATGTCTACGTGTTTCTATATGTACATTTGGAATCAAAATCTCAAAAACGTTTCAGGTATCAGAACGAATTATTAGGAAATTAATATCCCAAATTAAAAACCATTTCACTATTATGTAACCACCACAATAGCATTGTATCCAAACCATCCCCAACCCAAATTTGCAAAACTTCGATTCCCGAAATCCCTCGTCAAATGGGAAACATAATGGGATTTTTGGTAGTTGATTGAATGTCAAATGACTTTGCAATATAATTCAAATGTGTTGAATGAAATAGATGTCAACAACTACAATTCCAATGATTTAAAAGGAATATATGTTAACAAATACAATTCAACTAAGCAATAATATAGTAGGTAAGAGTACGACGTTTACGATTTTTAAACATAACATAAGTAGTTTTGACATAAATGTTATAACTGCAAGAAGCATGAACAAACACAACAACTAGTTCACAATCTCTTAGCATTCCAATACTCCATTCTATGTACTCTCCTCATACCCTTGATTAGTGTTCTCTTAATCCTTGCCATTTCCTACAATAAGGGCAAAAATTTAATTAGCTTCAATAGAATAAAGGGTGTGGTTCATGCTTCTTTTCTTTCACTTTCTACACCTATTATCTTTTTGGTGTCTTTAAGTTGATAGTTTGTAGCCTACTGGTGTTTAAGTCAATTATAGTTATTAAGTAGTGAGCCGAAGATTAGCGAAAAGAAGGATAACACTAAAAGCAAGAGCAGTCATATACACGCAAAATAAAAACTCTGTAAAGTATAAATCATACAAAGTGATTAACTCGCATATCAATATGATCGATATCAGAAAAAGGCTTTTACGTTATAACCAATTGATGCATGACAAAGTAAAAGAAAATTCAACAAAACTGAATTGAAAGGCAAACACGGTTAACCGAAGTAAAGTGCTGAATTCATGGCTTAAAGGCAACTCATTTTATCACTTAAATTTTAATCTTCCAAGCCGAATCATTCGATACTCTAAATGATTGTTCTGATGTATATCAATGGATTTATAAAGGGAAAGATAATATGATTGTTCTGAAGGATATCAATGGATTTATAAAGGGAAAGATAATATTTAGGAGATCCAAATGTCAATATGATAAGTCCCCTTAAATTATGAAAGTTACTGAACAACTATTAAGTGAATGTATATTCATTCAACCCAATATGATAAGTGAAGTATTGCTTTATACTCCCTCTGTCCCAAAATGAATGATCAAATTTTGTCAATTATAATTATTAAGTAGTGAGCCGAAGATTAGCGAAAAGAAGGATAACACTCAAAGCAAGAGCAGTCATATACACGCAAAATAAAAACTCTGTAAAGTATAAATCATACAAAGTGATTAACTCGCATATCAATATGATCGATATCAGAAAAAGGCTTTTACGTTATAACCAATTGATGCATGACAAAGTAAAAGAAAATTCAACAAAACTGAAATGAAAGGCAAACACGGTTAACCGAAGAGAGGGCGGGGTGGGGATGATGCTGAGGTTAAGGAGATGTGGGAGACTATTGCTGGAGCTGATTTTGAGGTTTGTTTTCAGCTCTTTTTATTTTGCAACTTCTTGTGTAATTGTGGTTGAAACTGTTGATTGCCTATTTTGTCAGTTTTGGTGGAGTTTCTCATGTTGTCACCTGAATGCTGGTTATAAACACCTGTTCTGATTTCAAACTAATTTAGGCTATCCCCTCCCTTTCCGTTTGGTGCTTTTTTTGGTTGTTCAAACTTGAGTTTTCATATGTTCTTGACTGGAAGAATCTGTAAAAGAGTACAATATTTCATGGATTATACTCTACAGATTTGGGTCAAACTTTCTTCAACTAAAATCAAACTTTTGTGCAATCTGTTGTTATTAATAAAGCTTAGCTTTTAGCCTTTTACTCGACAGAGACACTCATCCTTCTTGTGTATGTAGAATTAGACCCTTCTGCACTCTACCTTCACATTGTTTACAACGGACAACCTTATTTCTAGATACTTTCTCTTATTTAAGTCTTCACAACCCAGAATAACTAAGATGGGCTCTTTCGGTGTTAAAAGTTAAGGGTTTTCAGCAAGTAAAATGTTCAAATGAAGATTGCTTTGTTGGAATTTGGTTTTGTAAAAGTAAGGTTTTACCGACTTTTGACCAAGAATTCCATTGGGTTCCATTGTAGGAAAATGGAAATTGATTGCATATTAACAATCTACATTTGGAGTAGATTAATTTGATATATTTATTTTATCAAAACCAATTAGTGGTGAATGAGAAATTAATGTTCAAAGTATGCAAAAAGAAATGGGTATATGAAGAGTTTATGGGATATGGAATAGTTATCCCACATTGCTTGAAGATGTAAAGTGATGATAGTTTATAAGTGGAAGCATCCAAATGAGTAGTCAACATGTTGATCTCCTTGGGCCAACCTAGGTGGATCATTGGGCCAACCATGCGAGGAGTAGCCCAATTATGCTAGATTTTGTACTGGCTCAATTTGGACCACACCCGCGAAGGTCGCAATGGGCGCTTTGAGGCACACACTTCGCACGACTGCATCGTCGCTAGGAGCTAAGGAGCCTTAAACTTTTGACAAAAGTTGACTCGGTTCATGGTTCGATTCGGTCCAAGGCAAGTGGCGGTCCATGGCTCGGTAAGGATTGGTTCGGCTAAGGCAATGGTGGTTCGGTCCATTTAGCTCGTGGGCTGGTGGCAGCTTGGATTGGGCCTTAGCCCAGTTGGGTCAAGCTCGGCTGGACCATGAAGGCAGGCGCTTGGGCTAATGTCCACAGATTGGGCTTGGTAGTTGGCTAAAGATAGGTTGTGATGGTTGGAAGTGGTGGGGCGGCATGACCCATATCCTTTCAAAGGGACGGGTCAAGCTGGTGGATCGCTCCAGCAAATCTCCTCCCTCCAATCTGATCAGATCTAATGGCTATGAATTAAGGGGTGCAATTTGTGATTATTCCAAATAGACACCACATCTCTTCATACACTATAAATAGACCCCCTGGTTTGGCAAATCAATTCACTCACTCATTCAATCACTTCTCTCTTTCACAAATTCACTCTCTCTTCTCACTTTAAGAAGAGAATCACATATCTAACGGAGATAACTAACTCAGTCAGATATTTAACTGAATTATGAAATTCAGTCTCAGAATTCAACGAAATTCTTAACATCATGAAGTAGAAGATAGAGCATCTCGTTGCATAAGTCTTCTTCAAAGTCTGGAAGTGTCAAACACGAATTTTGTTCGCCGAAGTCATTAATTTGGAGTGCTTCTATTAACGATTGTAAAGTCATTTCATCTTGAGAGAAGATTGTCGCTAATCCGTAAGCACCAGTGCGGGGCAATATCTTCTTGCGAAAATTGTGTCCAACACAAGACTCGACTTCTTTAATTACTCGGTTTGCTTTAATTTCCGCATTCTAGTTTATCTTTGTATCCTGCCCCGTTAATTACTTAATGGTTCATTATTTATTTGTCATTTCGTTAAATTCAAGAAAGCCTTATTTATTGTTATATAGACAATTTTCCCAACATTGCTTTGCCATATTTGATAGTTGTATATCTTTTTGGGCAAAGAGTAGGGGTGGCAAAATGGGTATACTAGGTAGGTTTGTGTAAAAAACATATTTATCCACTAATGTTATAGGGTAAGCTTAGATTTGTTCATTATACCCATCAATTAATGGGTTAAATGGTTAATCTTCAAACTTATCCATTATTTAATGTATATCACCCGGGTATGCCCAATATTTTCATGCACCACAAATTAACCCCTCCATCACCATGGCCCATATTGTAGTTATGAGCATTCACAATCTAAGATGGTTACAGGAAGCTTCAAAATTATTAGATTTTTCATTGCTCAATTCTTTATTAAAGTTGTCTGCATATGCCTTAATCTGCAATAAGAATTGAGCAATAAAAAACCTAATAATCTTGAAGCTTCTTGTAACCATCTTAGATTGTGAATGCTCATAACTACAATGTGCTGGAGGAGAAATCATAGAGTGTATCATCCCTCACATTTACTCCAAATCAACCCCCTCACAGAAAACTACCACTAAGCAACCTCCAACATCCAAATAATCGAATTTTAAACTCTCACAAATTTGAACTAAATAATTTTGAAATGCCAATGTGGGTTGCAACAGTTATTTTAGATTGTGATTACAAGAAACAACTAAAGCCCTAAACCCCACATTTGAAACAAAATCAAAGAAATTCAAATAAACTTCAGAAAGAATCCAATTCAATAATTAAAAGAACAAAAACACCCAACAAAATAATCAATTAGACAAAGAAAGAAAAAAATACCTGGATTTACTCTAGGTGTATATATAAAAGACAAACCCACGAATAAGGAAATCGTCAAAACCCAAGCAACACAAAAGGATTCTTGAGATTCTCGCCTGCTACCTCCGCCGCCGCTACACCTCCAGCACCGCCGTGGTCTTAATTTTGTCGGGGACATGCTAAATCGAAAGAAGGAATCCAATGTCGACTTCAAACAAACAAACAAAATTTAAACAACCATCAGACTTAAAAATGTTGGATGGAAGCTGAAGAACAAATGTTGGATTGAAGCCCTAGACCTCTTACCTGATCACAGTTTGAGCAATTGAAATTAAAGGGGGAGCGCGATGTCCAAAACAGAAAATTGGAGTCGGTATAAGGTGGGTTTAACGTGTAACTGTTGTGTGAAGAGTGGGTTTAACGCGTAACTGTGGTGGGAAGAGGGGAAAAAGAGGGAGGAGGTGGAAGAATGGTGGTTGACGGAGGAGGGAGAGAAGAGATCGTGGGAGAGAAAAGAAATATCAGCCGTAGAAACAAATTTCTAACTTTCAATTTCAGCCACCACTTATGTTGTAGATAAGAGGCAGTTAAAATCCCCTTGTATTGTATTACAGATAATCTATAACAAATGAAAACCGTTCTTCTCATCATATTGACATTTGTCAAACAAAAAGATCGCTAATACATCTGCAGTATTAAATTTGTGGCCAAGATTATAAATAAACGAACAAAAAAGAAGAAATTACACGATATATTTATGTCATGACATATTCATATTGACTCAATATGAACAAAAAAAGAAGAAATTAACCTCAATATTATTGAGGTTAATTTCTATTTTAAGGTTAATTTGCTCTTTTACATGTAAGGATTTTGTAAATTTAACCAACAAAAAGGACCATCTTAGAGCTTAACCCAATTCAAAGCCTATGGACCGAACTAGTGGGCTTATTCTTATAATTGGGCTGGGTTATTGAGTGCAAAATGCGTTAGTCAACGGGCCTCAAAACCTCGCGCTTCGGCGAGAATAAAATGGTTGTTTGAAAAACCCTAGCCCTTGAGCGTTTTTGGAAGGCATTTTGGTTTCACCAGCAGCAGCGGAGCGGCGGCAACAACAGCATCAGCCATGGTATGATCTCCATTGAAGCCACCTGATCCTACATTTTCTTCATTTGCTGTAAAAAAATCAACCAATAAAGGATTTCATGTTTTAATGGGGTATATTTAGGGTATCGATCTTGTTGCCGGTGGAAAGAGCAAGAAGACCAAACGGACGGCTCCTAAGTCCGATGATATCTACCTCAAACTCATCGTCAAGGTGATTTCATCTCACAATAATTAGCACACTTTTTGTTTTTAGGCATTTCATTGCTTTTGAAAGCTCTCTATTTTTGTTTTTGGATCTCAGCTTTATAGGTTTCTCGTGAGGAGGACCGGAAGCAACTTCAATGCAGTAATATTGAAGCGTCTCTTCATGAGCAAAGTCAACAAGACTCCGATTTCTCTCTCCCGTTTGATTCGTTTCATGTCCGGCAAGGTACCTCCTACACACCTTGACACACGCTCACACACATATTTGCATAACTATATATTTTTGGCTAATTGGTTTTTTGGCCAAGGTTTGGGAAATAGTCATAGCTACTGAAAATTGTTAGGTGTTTATATTGAATAACTTCCATTAATTTGTTCGTAACTACTAATTTGCTTAAATTTGGTTTGCGATTGCTTGTTTACTTGAATATGAAGAAATGTGCTGTTAATTTGTTGATCTTTGTTGAGAACATTGTTTGTAAAAACTTTTGTTATTTTAGGATGAAAAGATTGCTGTGGTTGTTGGGACAATTACTGATGATGTTAGGGTGCATGAAGTCCCTGCTATGAAGGTTACTGCTCTGAGGTTCACTGAGACAGCAAGAGCTAGGATTGAGAAGGCTGGGGGAGAATGTTTGACATTCGACCAACTTGCTCTTCGTGCTCCTCTTGGACAAAACACGGTATGGATTTTTGAATTTCTACTGCCACCATTATATTTCATGTCATCATGTCTTTAAATTGCGAGAATCTGTTTAATCCAATCTGACTGCAGTGCTTCTAGGTTTAATTTGTTGGTAGGCAGATAATTTATCACAACAAAATATGTTGGAAGCCAGATATTTGTTGTCACGACTATTATGCAAGTGATCCGTTTGCTTAAAAAGTCCAATACAGACTAGTTGATGGCAGTTATCCAATGTAATAAAGCTTTTAATCGAGAATCTGCTAAAAAGTCCAATATAGAGTTGTTGATGATAAGACATGTCCAAACGGTTCCGGTTCCGGTTCCCGGGTCCGGAACCGCCGGTTCCCGGTTTTCAAATAGCCGGAACCGTATTCGAACCATATTAATCCGGTTCCAACGGTTCCACCGGTTCAATCACCATCTAACTTTTTTTTTTTTTTTTAAATCCAAACCTCTTAAGACAGTAAAGACGCTAAATATTACAACATTTATCTAAATTCTAGTCCAATTTAAATAAAACAACACTACAAGTACAAATACTAAATAAATGCTAAATGTTACATTTAACTTACCTTGATCAATAGCCGGTTCCCGGTTCCCGGTTCCGCCGGTTCCTCGGTTCCCAATATGGTGGATTCGTATTCGAACCGTTTCAATCCGGTTCCCGGTTCCGGCGGTTCTCGCCGGTTCCCGATTCCGGTTCTACCCGTCGGTTCCCAGTTCTATTTGGACATGTTAGTAGCGAATTCTATTGGTATTGCTTGTTTACTCTGTTGCTTTGATGGCTTATTTTGTACCTCCTCTGTCCCTTCAAAAATGTCCAAATATCCAAAAGTTGTGTTCCATAATGAAATTCCAAATTTTGGGGAAGATACTAAATCACCCCTTTTCATACAACAAGTTTTAATTCACACTTAGACTTGTGATGTGATGCAATATTGGTGAGATCATTGTGGGTTTTTCATGTACTTGTGTTAAAAATGCTTAAGTTCATAATTTTCACGAATGTCCCTCAGTGAAATTTTGACATTCATTTGGGGACTTGGGTTGATGACAAGGGGTCGTATTGGCATAATAATGTTAATGTTTATCGAGAAATATAACAGGATATGTTCATTGTTAGGGCCAGATAACATTCTGTTAGTGTGTTAGTATAGCTGTCATTTAGTTCCTATAGTTATAATCTGTTTGTTATTTTGTAGTGTATGTACTAGATAAAGTAAATAATTAGAACTAATTAACAGCCCTATCAAGACTCTATAATTGGCTTTCTTATGAAAATTATCCTTTTCAGGTCCTCCTTAGGGGTCCAAAGAATTCTCGTGAAGCAGTGAGGCATTTTGGCAAGGCTCCGGGTGTGCCACACAGCCACACCAAGCCCTATGTGCGATCCAAGGGTAGGAAATTTGAGAAGGCTAGAGGAAGAAGAAACAGCAGAGGCTTTAGAAATTAAGTTAAAACTATGAATGGGGGTCCTGGGTATGGGATCCAAGCAAAAGATTTTTACAATGCAAGACAATTTTTATGTTCCATTTCTCTTTTATACAACCGTTTATGTTGAACTTTTGTTACCAGAAGTTTTCGCAATGGATTAATGTTCTCGGTTTAATGTTCTTACTTTCTTTTTTAAGTTTGTCTCAGTATTCTTAGCCATTTTATTATCTAAAATGGATAATGCAACCCATTTGTCATTCTCAAAACAAAAACTCCCTATTTACTTTGTCTCTCCTACTTTATTTTTTATACTCATGACATTTAATTTTTCTTAATATTAATGTATGTTAAGTCAAACTAAAAACATTAAATCAAGACCGAAGAAGTAATGGTTTTTTCTTTTTGAAACTAGATAAATTGTAATGTTGAATTGTGCAGATTTTTCTGCGCAATATGCCTTCTTGCAAAGGATTCCAATTAAATGGGGACAAATATATAACCTACTGCAATTTCTTTCTAAGAAAAAGAGGGCAAAATAATAATATTAAAAATAAAAAAATTTCAAATGTGCTTTCAATAAAAAATAAATTTGAGATTTATTTGAACATTTAATTTGGGGCGGAGAAATAGTGAATATTAGTTGTTTATAACTAGAAAAGTTTTCTTTAAAAATAGACTAAAAAGGGCCAAAACTATGCTTCTACAGTGTTACAATACATTTTTATTTTTGATCTGCTTCAACTTCCAATAGTATCAAACCATCTACACGGCGTTACCCATTCTGATCTCACTCCAAATTCATGTGAAATAAAACCCTATAAATAGAAAATACACCAAAACATTTCAAACTCCACAGATCAACGCAAAATGGACAAGATTAAGCACAGTAACATTTTTGTCAACGGAATCAATATGCACGTAGCCGAAATCGGCCAAGGTCCGGCGATTCTCTTCCTCCATGGCTTCCCAGAGCTCTGGTACTCCTGGCGCCACCAGATGCTTGCGCTCTCCTCACTCGGTTACCGTGCCATCGCCCCTGACCTCCGCGGCTTCGGCGACACCGACGCACCGCCTTCTCCCTCCAGCTATACTATCTTCCACATAGTCGGAGACCTGGTTGGCCTACTCGACGCGCTGGGATTGGATAAGGTGTTTCTAGTGGGTCACGATTGGGGCGCCGCCATGGCTTGGGATTTCTGTTTGTTGCGGCCCGACCGGATTAAGGCCTTGGTTAATACCAGCGTCGCCTACCGGCCTCGGAATCCGAAGAGGAAGCCGGTGGAGACTATGCGCGCTTTGTTCAGTGATGATTACTACATGTGTAGATTTCAGGTACAATTAATCAACTGCTTATTTGTTATGATCAATATTATCTTATCCTAATTTCGTGCTATTTGGATTATGGTGTTTCGAACTAAATTGATCTAAAATGGAATTAAGCTCGAGAATTTTGATTCCAGTAATGAACTCTTAGGTATTGAATCGATTAAAGGCGGATTTCATCAGTTATAGTGTAGCTGCTCATTTTAGAATTTGCCTAGCTTTGAATTCATTTCTAGATTAGAATTGTGATTTAAATAACGAATATATATATATATATATATATATATATATATATATATATATATATATATATATATATATATATATATATATATATATATATATATATTTATGTCTGTGTGTGTGTGTGTTAGTGTGTATAATCATATCAACCTCAATTTGACATTATAAATATGTATGGGAAGTCATCTTAGTAGAAATTTTCAACTTTCTATATAGGCACCAGGGGAAGCAGAAGGCGAATTCGCTCGCATTGATACTACATTACTGATTAAGAAATTCCTGACATCTCGGAGGGCTGGTCTACTTGTTGTACCTAAAGAAGTAGGGTTTGGGGGCAACCCTAATACTCCGATCACGCTGCCTTCCTGGTTAACTGAAGAAGACATTAACTATTATGCCAACAAGTTCAATGAAAAAGGCTTCACGGGTGGATTGAACTACTACCGAGCTCTTGATCTGTAAGTTGCTTTTCAAAGCTTATTTTGGCTTTGTAAGTAGCTTTGATCTCAGCCTGACAAATAATTTCTCCGTTGTGGCAGAAACTGGGAGCTCACAGCTCCATGGACCGGTGTACAAATAAAAGTGCCTACCAAGTTTATTGTTGGTGACCTCGACTTAACTTATAACACACCAGGCGTCAAGGATTATGTACACAAAGGTGGGTTCAAAAGAGACGTGCCATTCTTACAGGAACTCGTTATAATGGAAGGAGTTGATCATTTTCTCCATGAAGAAAAGTCAGAGGAAATCACTGCTCACATTTATGATTTCATTAAGAGGTTTTGATTCATAATTTGAGCTTATCCCCCAGTTTTCTGTTAAGGTTCTTTCCACATTTTGGGAAATAAATGATTTTGGTGTTTGAAACAATTAAATTATCCCCGAATTAATCTATTTGGTGGCATATGGATATGCAATTTTACTTTGTGTACAACTTTTATTGATTATCATAAACATAGTAAAAGTACACACGATTCATCGTCTTTTGTAGAAATTGTGGAACGAAGGAAATTAAAACGGGGGTGGGCAAGAAATTTTAGATTTACGGATCAAAACTTTTGAATGAAGTCGTAAATGTGATTGTTGATCTCTTCGGGCTTTTCTTGATTGATGAAGTGACCGGTATCTTCCATCACCACCACCTCTTCAAGCAGCGGCACAAATTTCTTGAACCCGCCACCATGTATGTAATCCTTTATACCCGGAAAATGATATGTTAAATCCAAATTTCCAACAATAAATTTCACAGGCACCTCTATCTTTGACCCTGTCCATGCTGTTGTCAGCTCCCAGTTCCTGCAATCCGTCATTAACTCCGGTTAGCATCAATATACTACTCCCTCCGTCCCAAAATGAATGTTTAATTTTTTTATAAATTTGCTCTTGATCAAGAACAAATTTGCAAAATCTTTGGACAGCAGGAGTATATCCTTAACTGTGTGTGTGTGTGTGCAAGGGAGGTACATACAGATCAAAGCACCGATAGTAGTTTATCGGACCCGTGAAACCCTTGGCGTTGAATTTAGACGCATAGTAGTTGATGTCATCTTGTGTCAACCAAGACGGCAGTGTCGGGGGAAGTAATTCTATTAGTTTTGCAAAGCTCGATTCTGCAGGAAGGAGGGGCGGTTCTGGATCCCTATATGTGAAGAAAGCTTCAATAAGTTTTGCAGTGTCCACTCTATCAAACTCCTCCTCAAATCCAGGTTTCTGCGAGTAAAACAAGAAAACGCGACATTTATTTTGATACGGTCAAAAAGAAAATGGGATATTTTTTTTTGAGACAAAGTATGCGAACAAAAATCACCTGAAATCTGCACATGTAGAAATCATCACCAAGCGCAGCTCTCAGATCTTCTATGGGCTTCCTCGAAGGATTCCTAGGATTGAATACAACGCTCATATTGACAAGAGCCTTCACTCTATCCGGCCGGAATAAACACAAGTACCATGAAATTATGGCACCCCAATCATGGCCGACGACAAACGCTTTGTCCAAGCCCAATGAGTCCAGCAACGCCACCAGGTCCCCAACTATGTGTAAGGCGGTGTAGCTGGCGGTGGAAGGTGGGGCATCCGTGTCACCGTAGCCGCGGAGGTCGGGAGCGATGGCTCGGTAGCCTTTGGAGGAAAGGGATAACATCTGGTGGCGCCATGAGTACCAAAGTTCCGGGAAGCCGTGGACAAATAACACCGCCGGACCTTCTCCGATCTCGGCTACGTGCATGTTTATGCCGTTGACTTTAATGGTGTTGTGCACTATGTTCTCCATGTGTGTAATGCTTTTATCGGTGTTGTTAGAATTTATATAATGTGTGGTGAAGAAGAGAGACGGTGAGTGGGTTTATATATGGAGCTATTTCATTTTAATATGTACCGAAACTTTGTCTTTAACGTGAGACATTTTGACAATTATGACCCTTGCTTACGGAGACGGTCTGAGATGATCGTGGTCTTTACCCCGAAGGTCTATCTGTCCGGTCTAGGGTATGTCACGTCATAGTTTGTCTTTGAACCAGACCAAGCTTGGACCCGATCTAAATGATCCGGGCTCATCAAGACATGTTCAATCCAATTGTACAATAGCTCGGTGGTCCCCCGATTTTGGCTCTCAATTCATATTTTGAGAGTTCATTTTTACACATTATTATTGATATTTTGATCATTTTGTTGGGCTCATTATTTCTATCCCGTTGAATCAACTATAACTCAATTTCAGCCGAACACCTCACCGACCAGGACGGCTAAATCCTTCATATAAACTTTAAAATTGTGTGTCTACTCAACAACGTAAATTCCAATGCCACATTGTCATTTAGTCCCTCCTTGTTTTTTTTTTTTGAATAGTCCCTCTTTGTTTATTTTCCTCTTCATTTTCACCTTCACCTTCGTATTCGATACAATACAATACTCATCATCATCTATGACTATGATCGGGCCAAAATAATCTAATCCCAAAATTTTGAGATTTATGACATACCAAATTCCTTAAAAATTACAGTTAACCTCCTCAAAGTTTACAAATGAACCCCCTCATATATAAGACGATAAAAAAGGTTCATATGTTTGAGCTTGATTATTATTATTAATAAATGAGCCATTGAAAAGTGCCATTGCCCATTGCTTTTGAATGGGCCAAACTATGGAGCCCCCAATCACTTTATCATGATTAGATATTAAGACACAAAAGCTTTAAGTATTATCACTTTAAAACAACTTTCATTTAAAGAAAAAAAATAAAAAAATTGTTTATGGCCGACTCGAAAGGACAAATATTCCCAATAATGTTGGCAACATAATAATAAAAGGTGAATAATTCTCTTTTCATAATTATGTTAGTTTGATTGTGTTTGCGATTGCTTGTTTACTTGAATGTGAAGAAATGTACTGTTATTTTGTTGAGAACATTGTTTGTAATGTGCTGTTAAACATTTGCTATTTTCGGATGAAAAGATTGCTACAACAGAATTGGGAAGAGTCAACAGAATTGGGAAGAGTCAAAGTTCGTCATGCAAAATCATCAGTTAGCAGACCTCAAGGCAACGGTCAAGCAGAGGCTGTCAACAAACTGGTCCTAACAGCCCTTACCAAGAATCTTGAAGGACGCGAGGGTAGATGGTTGGACGAACTCCCCCTAGCCTTATGGGCCGTTCGCACAACCATCCGGGGCCAACCGGGAAAACCCCATTCGCACTAACCTTCGATTCTGAGGCTATGACACCAGCTGAAATGGCCATCCCTACCGTGAAAAACTCCCATTATGATGAGCAAGTCAACGAGGTTAATAGGCTCATAGACCTAGACCTGATAGATGAAAAACGACTAGCTGCACAGATGAGGATGATGAACTACAAGCAAGGGACCAAGGCATATCATGACAAGAGGGTCATCAGAAGAGTATTTCAAGTAGGTGATTGGGTACTTAGAAAAATTGAAGCAACTGGTCGGAAGGCAGAACAAAACAAGCTCTCCCCGAACTGGGAAGGTCCCTACATCATCACTCAAGTCATTCGAGAGGGGACTTACAGATTGAAGACTAAGGAGGGGAAGGACCTTAAGCATCCATGACACTCCGACAATCTCCGCAAATATTATCACTAGCATGTTTGCTTTGCAATAGATTAGTTTCTTGTTTTCTGTCTTTTTACTTTTTAGTTGATAGGATTGCAGTTCGATGTAATCACGTTTCAGTTTTACGAAAGCAGTTTCTTCCAACATGTAAAGCAACCATCAACTCCTCACACAAACACCAGAAGACGAGGATCTTATCCCCGACTCTTCAAAACATACGCCTTACGTCTTGACAAGGGTCCGCCTTGACTCAATGAATATAGGTTCCGGACAGCCAACTCGAGGACTCTCCCTCGACATACTGGCTTACCTTACATCCTGACAAGGGTCCGCCTTGATTTAAGGATTACAAGGTTCAAACAGTCAAGACCGAGGATCTCTCCTCGGCCTAATGACTTGCCTCATGTCAAGACAAGGAAACACCTTGTCACTACGACTAAAAGGCATCACGTCTGAAACCTGTGCACGAGTCATCTTCCTCGGCATAAGGAGACGAAAAAGAAGAAATCATCCAACAGTCAAAGCCGAGGAACCCCTCCTCGGCTTATACGACTTAAAAGTACCGCCAATGCCGAAGGACATCACCTCGACCTAACCACGTGCTTTATAACCGAGAACGAGGGACCTTCCTCGGCTTCCACCTTCACAAGTTTTGCGCCTATGCATAGTATACAAACAAACACTCAAGCAATTCATTGAAACAATATGAATTAAAACAAAAGGACCTTTTCATTAATATTCAAAAGAAAAGTACAAGTCCTACCAGCTATTACAAAAAGAAAAAAGGAAAAATCCTAAATCTATTGGGTGTCATCGAAGGGCTTTTCAAGCCACTCCTCCGTGATAGTTCCAGGGGGAGGAAGGACAGTCTGATCAGTCTTCTCGGTTTCTCCCCCCGCTCCCTCGGCGTCTCCCCCCTCGACCTCGGCTTCCCCCTCATCTTGGATGGCCTCCACCAAGGCTTGAAGGTTGCCGGGAACCACAGCCAGGGGCATCCACACTTCGCGGTCGACTTGGGCATCTTCCTCAGCCATTACATCCAAGTTATACTGGGAGAAGGGGATCAAATGGTGGAGAGCCCTAGCTTCCTGGTCATACTGATCCTGGCTGATCAGCAGAGCAATCTTGTTTAAGTCCAGGCCGGTAGAAGGGTCAGCTAGCAGACGACGGGCCAAGTGAAGGTACCCGTCCTCGAACATTGTGGCCGTCTTCCCGTCCACGGCATCTTGGAAAGCTTGGCTCTCCTTAAAGCGGGTCACGACCGCCTCCTCCCTAGAAACAAGGGTAGTTTCATAACCTCGGCATTTGGCCTCGGATTCCTCGGCCCTTACTTGGACCTCGGCCCTCACTTGGACCTCGGCCTTGGCTTTCTTTGCCTCAGTCAGCTCAGCCTCCTTCAGCCGGAGACTTTCCTCGGCCTGGGCACGAGCCTCTTGCACTTGCTTCCGGGATTCCTCGGCCCTCTTCACCTCGGCCTCTACCTTGGCCTGAGCAGCTTCTAACTCGGTATCCTTGGCCTTCAAAAGCTCAGCCAGGGCAGCCTTCTCGGTCTCACCCTTCTTTTGGGCGGCCTTGGCGTCATGCACCTGCTTCTCCCGAGCCTTAGCCAAGAAGTTTTCATACGCCGTGATAGAAGCCCACTGCAAGATAAACCAATATCAGATATTCTATCAAGTACAAGTTACGAAATCGACAACTAAGGGTACGAGAAAGCTACCTCAGCCATCATGAGACCCTTGCGACAGAGCAAGTTCTCCCTGCTCGGTTTCTCCTTCACCAGGGCATCATAAGCCTCCTCGTCCATGGCCCTTTGGACAGGAGCTCGGCCCAACCTCAAAAGGGGGCCCTTCCTGGTTTGCAAATGAAGGCCCTTCAGACGGGGGACGTCGGCAGCCAGGCGCCGAGCAAGCTCCTTGGCTTCCTCCTGGGTTTTGATTGTTCGGATGGTGAGGACGGGAGGATCTTGGGGATTGGAAGTCTCCCCGGCATGTCTCTTGGCTGCGGGCTCCTCGGCAGAGGCACCTTGAGGCCTCTTGGAGCCAGAACGCCTGTGTACGAGGTCAGCGTCCTTGGTCGCCGGAACATCCGTCTCAGTTGCATCAACTTGGAGGTTATGCCCCTCTACAGTCGATTGGTTAGCCCGCTCCTCGGATGCCGTCTCCTCGGCGTTAACCTTCTCATGCAATTTGAGGGGAAGGGGATGGTCACCCTGAGCACTCAGTAAGAGGTTGCGGGTGTTTGCATCCTCCTTCCTCTCCGTCAAGCCCGACTTCTTGGCCAAACGGCGTTTCTGCTTGATCAGCTCCATTGGATTCATCTTCTTCATGGCTAGCTCTGCCTCTTGCTCGGGGGTCAAATCTGCGAAGATAAGGGGGAGATAATTAAGTACGAGCAGAATGAGAGTTGACATTAACAAGTATTAAAGACAGGGTAAAGCATTTACATCCAACCACGTCTTCTTCTTTAAGACATTGGTCAATTGGAGGGACTTTACACCTCGGACAATCCTCGTGGAAAACAAGGCCGGGGTGCGTTCTCCAGTCATTAAAGCGCCTCCCCCTCCTAACAGTGATGAGGGGAACAACCCCGTCCTTCGGCCCTGGCATCAGTCCTGCCTGGACGTAATAATGATCAGAAGCCTCCAAGCGGCAGACATCGCCGAGAAGCCCCACCTCGGCAAACTCCTCAAGGCGCTTTATCAAGTCCTTGGTCCATTCATATTGTTGAACGGGACCTGATGAAGTGGGATCATGGCAAGGGGATTGGAACTCCCAGCCTTGGCGACTCTCAACCCTAATCACATGATTCTCCCAACCTGCAACCTTGCTAGACATAGGGAGAAGAAGTTTTGGTTTCTTGGGGGCACTCCGGATGACGAGGAGCCAACTGTCCTTTACGTAGCTGACTTGATAGAAGTGACGGAAGGCTCCCATGGTCGGCTCATAACCTAAGCTACGGCAAAGCACTATAAAGCTAACGAGGACCCGAGTACCATTAGCTCCCAGCATGGCCGGCACAGCCCTCACGTCGTCCAAAAATTCATTGATAAAGGGGTCCAAGGGAAGACGGAGACCCTGTTGAAATTGATTGAAGTAGAAATGGATGTGGTTGTCATTATAATAGAAGCTCCTCTCTTTCTTGTCTGTCTTAAAAACGGGTTTGCCGATATAAGTTAATCTATATTCAGCTTTATCTACCCCGTATTTGGAATACAGCTTCTCCAGCATGGGATCCTCGGCCTTTGGAGGCTTCTCTCGTCGTTGCCCTCCACCTCGGCCTCCCCTTCCTCAGCCTTTACTGCCTTCAACTTGGGCACCTTCCATGAAGGCATCAACTATTCGGGTGGACGAGGAGGTCTCTCCTTCTCTTCCCGTCATATCTGCGAAAAGATGAGGGGTCAAAGTTAGTTACCTCGTCAATAGCTGATCTTAGGACGGGGAAGGGAGATACCCCTCCTCGTCATTACATAAGGCCGAGGAGGGATCCTTACCACTCAGACACTCACGAACTATACGATCTGAAGACGGGTAGAACATTTCGATGTGCTCCATCATCTCTGCCATATCCTCAAACACAATAATATTGGGGGAATCCGACACAATCCTATCTATCCTTGTGCTATCTGGGTATTGAATGAACATCCGAGTACGGCCATAACTTCTCAACCTCTTTCCTATGTCATCAAGGTTCAGCATCAACCAGGGTCCTCTCTCTCTCCGGTAAACCCTCAAATTGCCGGTGTGATACCCATAACGGAATCGGGGGGAATGATCCCAAGAACGAGCCATTTCTAAGGGGAATCAAAGATCAATGGGGGAGTTTATTCAATATTCAAAGGAGTTCATACAAAATTCGAAGAAAATCAAAGATTCAAAGTTTTTGAGAGTTAAAATTGAAGATTCAGGAAGGAAAGCTTCAACATTCAACAATGGCGGTTCTTTTTCTTGACACACCAAAATCTTTCTAAAGCCCTAGAAATGGCGAAATCCCAAAAAGAAAAGCACAAAAAAGAATAAAAACGCATACCTGTTGACGGAAAAACGGATGGAATCAAACTCTGAGACGGCTACGCCGGAAACTTCAAGCTCGCCAGAAACTGGGAATGAGAATGCTCTAGAATTCGCCGGTGGGTTCCTTGCCTTTGCTCTCAAATGAAACTGATGCGAAAAAGGTTAAAATGAGAGGGGTTTTTGTTTTTATACTCCACGAAACCGGATCAAACCCATGGGTAAAGCAAGTAACCGGGTGTGATGCCCCAAGAATTAAATGCTGGCAACAACTTTCGAGGCACGTCAGATCTGGGGGCCCACCACTTATCATCATGGCAAATAATCGGCGGATATTGAAGCGACGCACTAATTGAAGCGCCTCTGGCACGTGGAAAACCTGTTCGTATTCCGTAAGCCGAGGACGAGATAACTTTCTCCTCGTCCTAAGCCGAGCTAGAAAGTCGGGGGCCACTGAACAGTATAAACCGAGGTACGAACATGGGCTTGCCCGGGTCAGGCCCAAATGGATTGGGCTATAAACATAATCCAATACACAAGTATCAATGCTTAGTTATTAGGGCCGAGGTACCCTCCTCGCATGCCGAGGAGCACCTCCTCGGCCTTACATCGATGATGGGCTCTTCATACTTGGCTCATCATGCTCTGATACGCCACAAGTGACGAGGAGAGAAAAGTTCTTACCTCGGCATATCATCACAAATGACGAGGAGACAGAATCATTCACCCCGGCATATTCACATGTCTGCAAGTCATCAAATGACGAGGAAGCAGAATCACGCATCTCGGCTTACTTGCCAATGCCGAGATAAGGAATTCATGCTCCTCGGCTTTTCGGCTAGCAGATCGTGCAATCCTATTCAAACGAGGATTCAACAGTTATGATCCAATCAGGATTGTAACCACCTACACCAATTCAAGTCAAACAATGACTCCTTAACAGATATAATTCTCTTAGGATTATATCTTATCTCTTTACAAGTTCAATTTTACATGGATTCCATCAATCCATCCCTATAAATACAAGTCATATGGCCTATTATTTGGTACGTTACTTTTTACAATACAGAAACTCTGTCAATTTAGTTTCTCATAATCAAATCGTGAACTTACTCTCACGCCGGAGGGCCTTTAGCCGAAATCGCCCCGGCTTAGTTTACGTGTTTTCTCTTATTTTCAGGCCTTGCAATCTCCGGAGCATCCGAACGCTTAGATTTGGGTTGATTTGACGATTTTGACATCATCAACTACAAAAGTTTTCTTAAAAAATAAACTAAAAAAGGCCAAAGAAACTCTGTCAATTTAGTTTCTCATAATCAAACCGTGAACTTACTCTCACGCCGGAGGGCCTTTAGCCGAAATCGCCCCGGCTTAGTTTACGTGTTTTCTCTTATTTTCAGGCCTTGCAATCTCTGGAGCATCCGAACGCTTAGATTTGGATTGATTTGACGATTTTGACATCATCAACTACAAAAGTTTTCTTAAAAAATAAACTAAAAAAGGCCAAACTATGCTCTACAGTGTTGCAATACATTTTTATTTATGATCTGCTTCAAAATATACTCCCTCCGCCCCATTATATGGTTCACATCACACTTTACACTTTTGGCTCAAAAATGTTGTGAGTGTAAAAGTAAAATAGGAGAGAGAATGAGTGGAGGGAATAGTAAATTTGAAAAGTGTTGTGAGTATAATAGTAAAATAGGAGAGAGAATGAGTGGGTGTAATAGTAAAGATTATTTGTCATTCTTGAAAAGGTGAAGCTTTTAACGGGACATTCATTTTGACAAAAAGTGAAGCTTGAAATGGGAGGAGGGAGTATAATATAAACAACTACTTATTTTTTTTTTAAAAAAAATGTTTGACAATACAATCATTGATACAACTATAATATAATGAGAGTAATATCCTTTACTAAGTTTTCTATTTCTTTTTAGTGAAAATTAATTAAGCGTGAAATATTTTTTTTTATTATAAATGATAATAATAATAATGATTATTATTTTACTATTAAAAAAATAAAGAATATAAAATAAAATAAAAGTGATGGGGTTTAGAATGATAAGTTGAAATGGTGTTGAATATGTATAAACAAAATCATTGTGTATATATAAAGTATACTCCCTCCGTCCCACGTGAATAGACACTTATTTCCTTTTTGGGACGTCCCACGTGAATAGACACTGCCCAAAATGGAAAAGAATTTATTATTTTATATTCATCCTACCCCACCCACTCATTCTCTCTCTTCATTTCCTACCACACAATTTATTCAACCAACTCCACTCATTCTCTCTCTTCATTTCCTACCACACATTTTCATTATTATATTCATTTTCCTTAGTTATTGTGCCAAAATTTTTGATGTCTATTCACGTGGGACGGAGGGAGTATATAGTTATTTACTATAAAATAATAATAATAATTTTACTAATAAAGAAATAAAGAATATAAGATAAAATAAAAGTGATGGAATATAGGATGATAAGTTGGAATGTTGTTGAATACTCCCTCCGTCCCAGCGAAAGAGCCATTTATTTCCTTTTTGGGCGTCCCATTTAAAAAGCCACTTTCCCAAAAAGGAAACCTTAAATCACTATTCTCTCCACTCATTCTCTCTCCTACTTTACTTTTACACTCACAACATTATCTTTCTTACATCACCTCCCACTCATTCTCTCTCCTATTTAATTTTTCATACTCACAACATTTAAACTTTTTCTCTTTCCTACATCACATTTCTTATTTTGCGTGTCGGACAAATTTACCGACTCTTTCGCTGGGACGGAGGGAGTATTTATAAACAAAATCATTAGTATATGGTTATTTACTATAATAATAATCTATATCTATACTCCCTCCGTCTCGGAACAATCTTCACACTTTCCCTTTTGGGCGTCCCAAAACTTACTTCACACATTTAAAACTTACCTAAAATGGAAAAGAATCTTTACTATTCCCTCCACTCATTCTCTCTCCTATATTATTTTAATACTCACAACACCATTATAATTTACTATTCTCTCCACTCATTCTCTCTCCTATTTTATTTTCACACTCACAACACTTTCAATATAATACTCCCTCCTTAAAACCAGTGCAAACAGTGTTTGTGAAGATTGTTCCGGGACGGAGGGAGTATATATGTAGGCCGGAGTGTGATGAAAGTGAGTTTGAGTTTCTATTTAATAAGTGGGATGGAGTAATATGATTATTGAGTTTATTTTAGTTCGATATATAGAATAATTTATTTATTTTTTTTAAAAAACATCTTTGACGCATTGTAAATAAAGTATTATAAAAGTGTCGATTTTTCTATATGTCTCAACAAATTGTGTATTTATAAAGACGAATATTGGAAAAGATGTCCATCATCATTAATACATTGCACTCTGGGTACAGCGGCGACACTCTCTGGCTTCGGGGGTCCCAGGCTTTCACGATATGCGTTTCACACCGTGGCAAAACTGCAAATAATTCGTCCTCGAAGCCACGTGGCAGGCTGTGATTGGGTTGACTACGGCGCGTCTATACTAGGCGAATTTTTTATTTTTTTTTAATTTGGACACATGTCTCCCGTTCAGTGAAGGGCATTTTAGAACAAAATATCAAGTAACTAAATGAGTTATAATCTTAATTTTTGTGAAATGAAATAAATTACTTTTATGAACAATTACCCAAATAAAGTGGATAGTAAATTATTTATTTTGTTTCTTATTTTTTTTATTTGTTAAAATTATTATAGCCGTAAATTACACGGGCCTAAATAGGCGCGTGAATGTATTAGGGTATTTTTTTTTGTAAACTTTAAACACGTGTCGTCTGTATGTGGAAGGGCAATTACGACATTTCTCTGACGCGTTAATTATCTTTTGTAGCTTTTCATTTTTTTTCAATATCTTTTTAATAAAAATTAAATAAGTGTGAAGTATTTATTTTTAATTATAAATGATAATAATAATAATAATAATAATAATAATAATAATAATAATAATAATAATAATAATAATAATAATAATAATAATAATTTTACTGATCATAAAAATAAAGAATATAAAATAAAATAAATATTAAATAAGTGTGAAGGGCAATTTAGTCATTTCACCCCATGACATAATTGAAAATAACAATAGTCCATCCAAGGGGCCAACTGTTGAGACTCATTTCAGTCATTTGTAACTCTATATCCCACATTGCCTATTTATCAGAGAGCAAGGAAACGAAGTTGGTATATAATGAACGGTCATTGATGAGTAGACATTGCTCAGCCACGCGGTGAACACAAAGCTAACTATTATTTCGCCTCTTTTTGGTTAGGTATTTCCTTTATAGGAAGCCCTCAACCAGATATCAGTTCAAATTTTCTTATATACCGGTAATTGCTTCACCATTTTTTTTTGGTATGCAAATTAAGGGTTTCAAAAATGTTGTGAGTGTAATAGTAAAATAGGAGAGAATGAGTGGAGGAAATAGTAAATTTGAAAAATGTTGTGAGTGTAATAGTGAAATAGGAGAGAGAATGAGTGGGTTGAATAGTAAAGATTTTTTGCCAAAAAAGAAAAGGTTTAGTTTTTAACGGGACGTCTTTTGGGTAATTGGTGAAGCTTTTATTGGGACGGAGAGAGTCTTTTGGGTAATTGGTGAAGATTTTTTTGGGACGGAGAGAGTATTAGCTTTTTTCTGGTAGCATAATCCATTCTATAAACCTTTGCGGGGTTTCTAGAGTGTTAATAACTCTGTAGGTATTTAATATTTTTTCAGATTCACCTGAAGAAGTCTAAAATGGGTAAATGCAGTTTGTAAAGTAGTATAAAATTTGAAATTTTGTGGGAGTGTTAGTTTTAATTGAGACAAAGAAAGAAATTTGAAATTTTGTGCTCAAATGGGCCGGAGGGAGGGAGTAGGTTCCAATATACTACTCTCTCTTTGCCTGTTTCGTTAAAAGAAACAAACCAGTTTAGGTATGGCATGAGATATACAAATAAATATTAAAGATGTTGGCAATGATTGAGAGTTAAGAAAATTGTTGTTTGGTTGCAACATTAATTAATTATTATGGGAGAGGGAGCATGTTTTTCCAATGCTTCAATAACTGTAAAATGAGTAATACTTTGGGATGATGAATCCATGTGAGGAAAAGGGAAGCGACAAGGACATGGTGAGTAAAATTATTTTGTATACTTGAAGCGTCATTATATACAAAGGTCAATGGCATTTTACATTGGTTTTCTTTTGATGTGGGAAATCGGCCTTCGCTTTGACTTGGCCTTGGCCTTTATCCCACATGCAAAAAATACCAAAGTAAAATGGGTTGCCTTGGTATATAATGACTCATTATGTATCAAGGCCTAGGCCATTTCACATTCGTTTTCATTCGATGTGGGAAATCAGCCTTGGCCTTGCCTTGGCTCGATGTGGGAAATCAGCCTTGGCCTTGGCTCGACCGGCCTTGGCCTTGGCATTTTATCCCACATGGAAAAAAAAACAAAAGTTTTAGGCTTACATTGGTTATATAAGGAGGCTTAAGGACGTTGGCCGGCCGTGGCCTAGGCCGTGCGATGGTCGTGACTTAGGATTGTCGTAAATCTTTGGCCAGATCCAAGGGCATATTGAACATTTCACGTCGTGACAAAATTGGTATTAACAAGGCTGAAAACACATGGTGAAGCTGTCATTGGGCGCCTGATGTGAACGCGCTGACTGTGGAGCGTGAATGAAGGCACTTTTTTTTTTTTCATTTTCGTGGCTGGACCCGTGTTGCCCAATCTGCAAAGGGCAATCTGGACATGTCCAACAATGGCATATTTGTATATAATTAAAAACCCATGTGTCACTTTCTCATTGGATGATTTTATTTCAGATTTTTCTTTTTATCCCATTTTTGATTCGTTTTCTTTCGATTTGGAAAATCTGCCTTCAACTTGCCTCGGCTCGGCTGACCTTGGCCTTGGCCTTGCCTTGGCCTTCATCCCACATGAAAAAAAAATCAAAGTAAGATGAGTTGCCTTGGTTATATAATGAGGATGAAGCTTAGCCAAGCATGCATGATTCGTCTGTGAAATTATCAATGGTTGGCTTGGCCTTGGCTGGCGGTGTGTTGCCATGTGTCAAGATAAAAAAAAAAATTAATATAAATTATTTTTTTTTACATCAAAATTTATAATTTTTTTTTCTCTTTAAATAGAGACTTATTTCATTTGATTTCGACAAAGAAAAAAATTTCTCTTCTTTAAATATAAATTTGTTAATTATCCATTAATAATTTTTCAATTTCTTTTTAGTGAAAATTAATTAAGTGTGAAGTAATTTTTTTAATTATAAATGATAATAAAAAATTCTAATTTTTTAATTTATTATTTTAATTTTGTTTTACACCAAAATTCTTAATTTTTTTTTCTTTTTAAATAGAGACTTCTTTTATGTGATTAGGGTAATAATATGAGGGAAAGATGGGCCAAATATGTAAGCTACCCTGTGTTATTTTAAATTTCTTTTTTTTTTGTAATAGTTGATTTCCATAATATCGTTATGATTGATCTTACATTTGTGTTTATTTGAAGATGATTAATGAAAAAAATGAACATCGTTTTTTATTTTCGTTTGAACCATATATTGATATAGGTATAAACAATTTTGGTATATTTATTTTTTTTTCGTTTGAAAAGTAGGTATTTGTTGAATTATTTTTCTTGACATTTATTTGAGAAATGAGAAAATTAGTATAATAAAATTTCAGTTCAAAATTATATTAGTTTCTTGGTTTAATTTTTTCATTAATTTTAAACTCGTATTAGATTTCATTGTTGCGAAAATGAGAAAATTCGTTTACAAACATCTTTATTTCCTTTTGTATTTATTTCGATTTCGATAAGTTTTTCGTTAGTAACTGCACGTGGATCGCACGGGAGTCAAACTAGTGAGAGTAATATCAACCATCTACACGGCGTTACGTTACCCATTCTGATCTCATTCCAAATTCATGTGAAATAAATTAAAAAAAACCTATAAATAGAAAATACACCAAAACATTTTAAACTTACAGATCAACACAAAATGGACAAGATTAAGCACAGTAACATTTTTGTCAACGGAATCAATATGCACGTAGCCGAAATCGGCCAAGGTCCGGCGATTCTCTTCCTCCATGGCTTCCCAGAGCTCTGGTACTCCTGGCGCCACCAGATGCTTGCGCTCTCCTCACTCGGTTACCGTGCCATCGCCCCTGACCTCCGCGGCTTCGGCGACACCGACGCACCGCCTTCTCCCTCCAGCTATACTATCTTCCACATAGTCGGAGACCTGGTTGGCCTACTCGACGCGCTGGGATTGGATAAGGTGTTTCTAGTGGGTCACGATTGGGGCGCCGCCATGGCTTGGGATTTCTGTTTGTTGCGGCCCGACCGGATTAAGGCCTTGGTTAATACCAGCGTCGCCTACCGGCCTCGGAATCCGAAGAGGAAGCCGGTGGAGACTATGCGCGCTTTGTTCAGTGATGATTACTACATGTGTAGATTTCAGGTACAATTAATCAACTGCTTATTTGTTATGATCAATATTATCTTATCCTAATTTCGTGCTATTTGGATTATGGTGTTTCGAACTAAATTGATCTAAAATGGAATTAAGCTCGAGAATTTTGATTCCAGTAATGAACTCTTAGGTATTGAATCGATTAAAGGCGGATTTCATCAGTTATAGTGTAGCTGCTCATTTTAGAATTTGCCTAGCTTTGAATTCATTTCTAGATTAGAATTGTGATTTAAATAACGAATATATATATATATATATATATATATATATATATATATATATATATATATATATATATATATATATATATATATATATATATATATTTATGTGTGTGTGTGTGTGTGTTAGTGTGTATAATCATATCAACCTCAATTTGACATTATAAATATGTATGGGAAGTCATCTTAGTAGAAATTTTCAACTTTCTATATAGGCACCAGGAGAAGCAGAAGGCGAATTCGCTCGCATTGATACTACATTACTGATTAAGAAATTCCTGACATCTCGGAGGGCTGGTCTACTTGTCGTACCTAAAGAAGTAGGGTTTGGGGGCAACCCTAATACTCCGATCACGCTGCCTTCCTGGTTAACTGAAGAAGACATTAACTATTATGCCAACAAGTTCAATGAAAAAGGCTTCACGGGTGGATTGAACTACTACCGAGCTCTTGATCTGTAAGTTGATTTTCAAAGCTTATTTTGGCTTTGTAAGTAGCTTTGATCTCAGTCTGACAAATAATTTCTCCGTTGTGGCAGAAACTGGGAGCTCACAGCTCCATGGACCGGTGTACAAATAAAAGTGCCTACCAAGTTTATTGTTGGTGACCTCGACTTAACTTATAACACACCAGGCGTCAAGGATTATGTACACAAAGGTGGGTTCAAAAGAGACGTGCCATTCTTACAGGAACTCGTTATAATGGAAGGAGTTGCTCATTTTCTCCATGAAGAAAAGGCAGAGGAAATCACTGCTCACATTTACGATTTCATTAAGAGGTTTTGATTCATAATTTGAGCTTATCCCCCAGTTTTCTGTTAAGGTTCTTTCCACATTTTGGGAAATAAATGATTTTGGTGTTTGAAACAATTAAATTATCCCCGAATCAATCTATTTGGAGGCATATGGATATGCAATTTTACTTTGTGTACAACTTTTATTGATTATCATGAACATAGTAAAAGTACACATGATTCATCGTCTTTTGTAGAAATTGTGGAACGAAGGAAATTAAAACGGGGGTGGGCAAGAAATTTTAGATTTACGGATCAAAACTTTTGAATGAAGTCGTAAATGTGATTGTTGATCTCTTCGGGCTTTTCTTGATTGATGAAGTGACCGGTATCTTCCATCACCACCACCTCTTCAAGCAGTGGCACAAATTTCTTGAACCCGCCACCATGTATGTAATCCTTTATGCCAGGAAAATGATATGTTAAATCCAAATCTCCAACAATAAATTTCACAGGCACCTCTATCTTTGACCCTGTCCATGCTGTTGTCAGCTCCCAGTTCCTGCAATCCGTCATTAACTCCGGTTAGCATCAATATACTACTCCCTCCTTCCCAAAATGAATGTTTAATTTTTTTATAAATTTGCCCTTGATTAAGAACAAATCTGCAAAATCTTTGGACAGAGGGAGTATATCCTTAACTGTGTGTGTGTGTGTATGCAAGGGAGGTGCATACAGATCAAAGCACCGATAGTAGTTTATCGGACCCGTGAAACCCTTGGCGTTGAATTTAGATGCATAGTAGTTGATGTCATCTTGTGTCAACCAAGACGGCAATGTCGGGGGAAGAAATTCTATTGCTTTTGCAAAGCTCGATTCTGCAGGAAGGAGGGGCGGTCCTGGATCCCTATTTGTGAAGAAAGCTGCAATAAGTTTTGCAGTATCCACTCTATCAAACTCCTCCTCAAATCCAGGTTTCTGCGAGTAAAACAAGAAAACGCGACATTTATTTTGATACGATCAAAAAGAAAATGGGACCATTTTTTTTTTTTTTTTTTTTCGAGACCAAGTATGGAACAAAAATCACCTGAAATCTGCACATGTAGAAATCATCACCAAACGCAGCTCTCAGACCTTCTGTGGGCTTCCTCGAAGGATTCCTAGGATTGAATGCAACGCTCATATTGACAAGAGCCTTCACTCTATCCGGCCGGAATAAACACAAGTACCATGAAATTATGGCACCCCAATCATGGCCGACGACAAATGCTTTGTCCAAGCCCAATGAGTCCAGCAACGCCACCAGGTCCCCAACTATGTGTAAGGCGGTGTAGCTGGCGGTGGAAGGTGGGACATCCGTGTCACCGTAGCCGCGGAGGTCGGGAGCGATGGCTCGGTAGCCTTTGGAGGAAAGGGATAACATCTGGTGGCGCCATGAGTACCAAAGTTCCGGGAAGCCATGGACAAATAACACCGCCGGACCTTCTCCGATCTCGGCTACGTGCATGTTTATGCCGTTAACTTTAATGGTGTTGTGCACTATGTTCTCCATGTGTGTAATGCTTTTATCGGTGGTGTTATAGTTATTAGGATTTATATAATGTGTGGAGAAGAAGAGAGACAGTGAGTGAGTTTATATAATGTCTATTTTTTTTTTATTATTATTATTAAAAATAAATTTATTTTAAGATAAAAACAATATCATATGGTTATGATTTATGATCTTGATATGTTGTGGATTATTGTCTGTTTTACGTTCTTTATGCACCACTAAATATAATTAAAAAGAATGTACTCCCTCGTCTCATTACAAAAGATACGAAAATCTGTCTCATTACAATAGATAGAAATTCAAAAAGGAAAGATTTTAATACTTGTTTATTCATTAAATTTACTTGTTATGCTCATATCATCTATTTACTTACTATTCTATACACCCACATTCTCCATCCATCTTATCGTACTATACATTTTTTTTAATTTTTTTACAAAATTTGTTTGTAATGGGGGCGGAGAGTAAAAGAAAATTCAAAGGGCCATTGTTTAGAGTTGTTGTGGTGGTCAGTCAACATACATTGCACACTTCCGTTTGGCTCATTTTCCATATTGATAGCTACTCCTTGCCTTTTTGTCTCGTGAAGTTTCCATCATGCCATTTTCCAAGATACAAAAGACGTATTCATTCAACTCTCTTTCTTTCCATCTTAATTATTCCTAAATTGTTCAATATTATTTTTTGAATATTATACTTTTAAGAGTTAATTGCATAATTTGAGCTTTATAATTTTTATTTTTGTCATTTTTTAATTCCATATTATATTATAGGAAAATATAACTCTAAAAATGCCGAGTTTTTATGGCGGTCAAGTAACACACAACGTTTGTACCAAAAATAAAAAAAAAGAGTAACACAAACGTCATTACTTACCGGGTGTCATATAAAGGATGTGAGGCACATTCAATCCAATCGTACAATAGCTCGATGGTCCCCGATTTTGACTCTCCATTTATATTTTGAGAGTTCTCATTTTTACACATTATTATTGATATTTTAGTCATTTTGCTGGACTTATCATTTCTGGCAAGTTGAATCAACTCTCACTCAATTTCAGCCGAACACCTCTCCAGGACGGCCAAATCCTTCATATAAACTTCAAAATTGTGTGCCTACTCAACGTAAATTCCAATGCCACGTTGTCAATTAGTCCCTCTTTTTTTTTTTTGGACAGTCCCTCTTTGTTTATTTTTCCTCTTCATTTTCATCTTCATCCTCATATTCGATACAATACAATACAATACATCATCATATCTATGACTATGATCGTGCCAAAATAATCTAATCCCATATTTTTTATGATTTATCATACCAAATCCCTTAAAAATTACAGTTAACCTCCTCAAAGTTTACAAATGAACCCCCTCATATATAAGATGATATCCTAAAATTTTGTTTAATAATGTGGTTTTATTATTTGTCCAAAAATTTAAGTCGATTTAACAAAACTTGTACATGATCATAAGATATTATTACCCCCGTTTTAAATAAATGTTAAAAAAAGAAAAGGTTCATATGTTTGAGCTTGATTATTAGTATTAATAAATGAGCCATATTCTCTGAGGAGCCGGTGGCTGATGGTTCAGGACTTATTATGACAAAGCTGGGAATCTGGATATAAAAAAAAAATTTAAAAAAATTAATAAATGAGCCATATTGAAAAGTGGCATTGCTCATTGCTTTTGAATGGGCCAAACTATGGAGCCCCCCATCACTTGAGCATGATTAGATATTAAGACACAAAAGCTATAATTATTATCACTTTCAAACAACTTTTATTTAAAGAAAATAAAAATAAAAAATAGGAGACATTTTTAGTGCATGTTGGTTTATGTTTACTCTTTCTTCATAGATATTTTAATTTAAAGCCTATTTTCTTTAGCTAAAAATAGGATAAGGGGAAATATATTAATGGAAAGGACAAATATTCGCAATAATGTTGGCAGCATAATAAAAGGTGGATAATTCTCTTTTCATAATTATGTTAGTTTGACTGTGTTTGGCATCCTAGGCTAGGCTAGTCTGGTTTTTGAGGGATTTGGATTTGCTCGGGAAGAGAAAGAGATTGTTTTTGAGGGATTTGGATTTGCTCGGGAAGAGAAAGAGATAAGTATCTATTTTGTCACTGATTTATAGTTATTTTTTCGTTTTATTTCGCAATGTATTTTTTTTTCGTTTTTTCCTTTTACCTTGTTTTTTTTTGTTGTTGTCGTCCAACCGTCAATACTCCGTCCATTCCTTTGTTAAATGATGCCCATTTGGCATGCTTACATCATCAAATCGCTTATGTGAGACAATTGTTGCTTTGTTGACATATAATTGAAGCTGACATGAAAATATAGGGGTTAAATTGTACAATATGAAAATATTGATCCCTCTTGAATAACCATTAATGTTTCTTTTTTGAATAAAAATGTTTAAAAACTATGTTTTTTTTTGAAAAAAAATAAGTTTGTTTTGCTTTTTTTTTTCTGTGTTATTAAAATATAATATTGCTTCAAATTTTTATTTTTTTATATTTTCTCAATAATTATTAAAATGATTAAAAATTCTTCCATTAATTTTTTTCTCTATAAATTTTTGTAATATAGTTTATTCAAAATTTCTACATCTATCATTATTATTAACCACTTTTAAAAATAAAAAAATGAAAATCTAACAATAGTAACTTATTTTTACATCACCTTCATCAACCTTCATCAATGCTCCACACCATTGCCACTACTCCCTCCCCACCATCATAATCATCAAAACAACACAAATTTCATCAGATTCGCACCACCACCATGATAAAAAGAGCAACCAAAAATAAAAACAAACAAGTCTTACATTTTCTTATTTTCTATTTCTCTTTCTTTGCATATCTGGGTTTGACAATAGAGGTAGGGACAGACGCCATAGATGGAGGAAGCGCAGAGATGAAGAGGGCAGTAGGAAGAAAGGGGGTTAAGGGTTGATCGAAAGAGAAAAGGAGACAGGGACGAGGGAGCGACTAACCAAGGAAGATACGGAGAAGGGCGACGGTCGAGGAAGATGTAGGAGAAGGAGACAACTAACAAAGAGGAAGGGGAGATCGGAGTAAAAGAAGAAGTGAATGTGGAAAGGCATTGAGAGGGGTGAAGACATGTTAGGGGTTGTGTGGTTGGAGAGAGGGGGGAGAGCAGTAGCGGCGGCGGCGGCGGCGGAGGCGACTTGAGAGAGGGGAGCCAACATCAAAGGGTGGAGGGTAGAGAAGAGAAAGGGTTGCTGATGTATGGAGAAAAAGGAGTTTTTTTTTCCCTTTAGATCTAGGGTTAGGGAAGGATGGGGTTTTAAAATGTGTGAGGGTATTATTTATTTTTTTGGCTCTAAAGTTATATTTTATACACTTTAACCCTTTAATACTTCCACCTCAGCCTATTTTATAAAATTTTAAGGTCAATTCATCATTTAATGAATTGGCATGGCATATGGAAATTTTTAACGGTCAAATGGATGGTCAACTAACGGAAGGACGACACCAACAACAAAAAATGAGATAGAGGGGAAAAACGAAAAAAAATACATTCGGTACGAAAGAGAAAAAGTGACTATACATTGAAACGGAATATGTACTTATCTCGAAAGAGAAAAGGGAATAAAGTGTCGACGAGCTATTTCAACGCACTTCCGTATATGGTCCAGATTCAAATGCATGTCATTTGTTAGCAAAAAACGATCATAATTTATTTAATATATTAGAGATCCACTTTAAGTCAAATTAATATCAATAATTGATTCAAAAAGTAAAAAAAATAAAATATAGCGAAATCTCGACCATTCACTCTCTGCTACTCTGCAACAAAATCTTGTTGTATGAATTTTGCGTTAGATTTTTGAGAGCTTAGAAACAATTCCGAGCACTTTTGGCATACAAATGATTATGCTTTTCGGTATATAACCAATTAAAATCAAAATTTTGTCAAATGATTTTAATATATTGCTATTTATTTAGTTTGGCATTAAGCCTCCGTATGTTGGGGGGAAAATATTTTTCGGAAAATGATTTCTGGTAAATGAAAATATTTTTTCAGAAAATGACATTCGATTGTTTGGTAAATCTATGAAAAGTGTTTTTCAGAAAACATTTTCATGTGTTTGGTAAATCTAAGAAAAATGTTTTTCCTGAAAATCTGACGACGAAGTTTGCCGAAAATATATCCGGAAAATCCGCCGGAAAAGATTCCCGGAAAACTTGCAGGAGAAAACTGTCCAAAAAAATTATGTTAGGAAAACTGACCGAAGAAGCTGTCTGAAAAAACTGTCGAAAACTGGCCGAAAAAACTGATCGGAAAATGGTCTAAAAAACTCGCAGGAAAATTTGGGGTGGGTGCGAGGTAGTAGGTTGTGGGGTAGGAGTGGGGTGGGTGTGGTTTAGGTGTTTCGATAGTGGGTTGGGAAGATGGGTGAAAGGGGTGATCGGAAATCATTTTCCTTATCAGAAATACGAAAATCGTTTTTCTTAAAAAAGAAACCTATTTTTTATTGATCGGAAAATTATTTTCATTAACTTTATTTTTCTTTATTTACCCAACACCGAAAAATTAAAAAATATATTTTTTAAAAAAATATTTTCCCAAAAATAAAAGAAGCTAAGATCTTAATCCTTATCGGAAGAATAATCGTGGTCAATAGTTTTGAGAAGTAGATAAATGAATACAAGTGAAATTACTAGTTATAGGGATGTCCAAACCGGAATCGAAACCGGCCCGAAACCGTGGAATCGGCCCAAATCGGAACCGGCCCAACTCTCTCTTGAAAGCTCTAACGAATTTCGTTAAATTCTTTGATACTCAAGCTCAAATCATAATTCAACTTTCTTATTTTCATCCAATATACTTATTTCCATCCAACATCTTTATTTCATCTTCATTTCATATATTTCTTCCATCTAACATCTTTATTTCATATATTTTCATATTCTATTTTACATTTTGAATATTCTTAAGAACCTCACAAGCAGGAACGGTAGCAAGGGTAGGGGTAGAGGGCAAGGGGAGTCTTCTTCTCAATCACCACCACCACCACCACCACAATTTGTTGAAAATGTAGGTGGTCAATTTAATGATGTGGGGCTTTCGGGGCAAAATGAAAATGAGGTGAAAGATTGGAAAGATAATGACGAAGTTGAAGAGATTTCAAATTTTGTGCCACCACAAATGGCACAAAATGTTGATAATCTAACGATAACTACTCAAGAAGGCAATACTATGGAAGCCACAATGGAAGGGCGGCAGCGTAAAGCCGCAAAAAACAATCCCCCTTCCGTTTCAAGAACCAAGAAAAGTGAATCCGAAGTATTCACGAAATTCTACAAAAAGTTCCAATTGACGCGTCGGGAAAGAATTTCAAAGCAATATGCAACGCTTGTCCAACAAATAACAAACAAACATATGATTACTCTACTGGTGGTAGGGGTGTAAATGGTTCGGTTTAGCTCGGTTTGGACAAATTTAGGAGCCAAACCGCTAGTATCAGTTCGGAAAAATTCCAAACCGAGCTAAACCATAAAAAAATTCGAACCGAGCTGAGCCAAACCATCATGGTTCGGTTTGGCTCGGTTTGAACCGCGGTTTGAACCGACCGACTAATAGAGGAGTGAGTTTCTTCAAGAATCAATGTGAGATTATCATGTCAATACAATTGTCTCTGTCTTCTCCGTGAAGTCGTAATATTCACTACATTACGACTAACCCTAACTCTAACCCTAATCCTTAGATTTAACCTTCAGCTTCAATACCACAACCTTTAGTTTAAGGCACTGATGACTAGAGCTTTCAACTTACAGCTTGTGCCCATAGACTTAAAGTAGATGCATATCAGCAGGCCAATCTTGCTTGACATAGGAATTCCAACAGCCTTGTAAGTCAAAACCAAATTCATTTTATCAATCTGACTTCTTATGAGTCTTCCATGCTCCAGCAATCCTAAACCCATCAATGTAACTAAACTAGAAAATTAGGGATCTCAACATTCAAATTAGAAACATTTTATTCCCAAACAACAAAGCTATTCTTCAGGATTATGGTTTATGTTGGTTTGGCTCGGTCTCGTAGCTCGGTCTCGTAGCTCGGTCTCATAGCTTGGTTTAAGGGCTAAACGGTTTAGCTCGATTCGGCTTGGTTTGGCTCAGCACCCTCAAACCGCAAGCTAAACCGAACCACGTGGTTTGTAATTTTTATAAACCGAGCTAAATCAATTAAATAAAAAAACCGAGCTAAACCCCACGGTTTAGCTCGGTTCGGTCTCAAACCGCAGTTTGAGCTAAACCACTTACACCCCTAACTGGTGGTGGATACGGTACTTTGAGAAGACATACACGAGAAAAACACCCCGGGGAATATGGTATAGATACCACTCAACAACAATTGTAAGGATTCACTTATTCGGAAAATATTTGTATGTCTTCTCAAACTTCTTCTAATTTATTTAGTTATAATCATCTAAATCATAGAAGCGAAATGGCTAAATTTGTTTGTAAGTAATCTCTTCCCTTTAATTTTTTCGATAACGAAGACTATGAACATTTAATTAGATGTTGTTTTAATCCCGCTGCTAGCAAAGTAGCTCGTACAACCCTAACACGAGATGTTAAAAATATAGTAGGAGAATATAAATATGAATTACGTAATATTTTTGCTAATTTGTCATCTAAAGCTTCTATTTGTTCCGATATATGGAGTGATAAAAAAATAAGACATTTTTATATGGGAGTAACATGTCATTGGATTGATGATTCTTGAAAAATTCAAAAGAGGTTATTTGCATATAGATTATTTGATGATGCACATACCGCACATAACATAGCTCATATGTTACAAACAATTTTGCATGAATATAATCTTGTTGATAAAGTTTTTTCAATGTCTTTTGATAATGCTAGTTCTAATACCGCTAGTTTGCCCGAATTAATTTTAGTTTGTAGACAAATAGGTGGTAGATTTTTTCATATTAGATGCATTTGTCATATTTTAAACTTATGTCTACAAGATGGTTTGCGTGGTTTGGAAACTTCTATTAATGCAATTAAAGATGCCGTTTATGATATTATGAAAATATCAAAAATTACAAGGCTATGAAAACAATATTGCACAAACCATGGGAAAAAAACAAAAAAGATTCTCAATAGATGTTCCAACTAGACGGAATTCCACCATTCATGTTTTAGAAGAAACTTATGCTTGGAAAAATGAAATTTGCATGTTTTTAGGATCGATTAATTATGGTACCCAATATGGTACAAACTTATATACTACACAATGAAAAGAATGTGCAAGTATGATTAATTTTTTGAAGAAGTTCGAGGCGGCAACCTTGGTGTTATCCGGTACGTATTACCCTACTTCTACTTTAGTTGTTGATCATTGTGTGAAAATTTCTAATTTATTTTCCGAATTTAAAGATGATGTTATTCTTAAAGATGCGATTTTCAAAATGCGAGAAAAGTGAGAAAAATATTTGCTTAACATTCCCGATATTTTTTTGGTTGCTAAGTTATTAGATCATAGAGTTAGAGAGTATGGTTTAACTCAATTTTTAGAATATTATTATTCAAACTTTTATTTTGTGGGAGATCTTAATATGCCTAACATAGGTAAAAAAGTTGCTAGTGTTACACAATCATTTTTAGAAATTTATCAGGAATACAAGTCAATATACGGTGATGCATATGCAACAACAAGTGAGCCTTCTTCTTCGCTACTTCAACATCCGTCATCATCACCCGTCCCTCTTTTCTTTTATATACTTTCATTTGTTTAGTTATTTTCTATCTTTTTTTATATACATTTTTGTAAAAAAAATCACTACTAAACAAAGTCTAAAATATTATTTCCTAGTTAATAAAAAATTAAAATAAATAAATAAATAAATATAGAGTAGTTTGTCCCTCTTTTTTTCTATATACTTTCATCTGTTTAGTTATTTTCTATCTTTTTTTATATACCTTTTTGTATAAAAAAATCACTACTAAACAAAGTCTAAAATATTATTTTCTAGTCAATAAAAAATTATAAGGAAATAAAAAATAAATATAGGGTAGTCCGTCCCTCTTTTCTTCTATATAGTATATACATTCATTTGTTTAGTTTTTCTATCTTTTTTTATATACCTTTTGTAAAAAAAAAATCACTAAGAAAAAAAGTCTAAAATATTATTTCCTAATCAATAAAAAAATAAAAGAAAACAAAAATAAATATAGGGACCAAATTGCAATTGGGGAGTAAACTGGTATTATAAACTTCAGGGGCTAAATTGCAATACAATGAAAAAGGAGGAACATAGCTGAAAAATAAAGCTGGCCGGCCAATGACAAGAGTGGCCGAGACAAGGCAGCAGCTGGCTGCACAAACAAGGCCGCGCCGTGGCCGAGAAATAGGGCCAAAGGCCGAGCGCCAAAATGAGGGCGATCGCGCGATTTGGGCAGAAGAGAGGGACGATCGCGCGGTCAAAGGGCAGCGATCGCGCCCAAACTGTGGTCGGTTGACTCCTTTCAATCTCAGAAAGAAACCAATGTTTACCACTTTAACTAAAATATTAGTAATACTCACACACACAATCTGTAACACACCATAGAACTATCGGTTGAGCCCACTACTAAAGTATATACCGATATTTTCATTTTTTCATTTGTTTAGTTTTTTCTTTTTTTTTAATTATATATCATTTTGTAAAAAAAAATCACTAATAAAAAAATTCTAAAATATTATTTCCTAATCAATAAAAAAAATAAAAATAAAGGGTAGTCCGTGTCCGTCCCTATTTTATTTTATATACTTTCATTTGTTTAGTTTTTTTAATCCTTTTTTATATAACTTTTTGAAAAAAAAAATCAGTAGTAAAAAAATTTTAAAACAGTTTTTTCTATTAAAAAAAAAAACGTTGAACCGCCGGATCGAAACCGGAACCGTAAATCGTGAACCGACGGTTCGATTCCGATTTCCCCTTTTTCGAAATCGGAACTGACATTTTCGAACCAAAACCGAAACCGTAAACGGCCATCCCTAACTAGTTAGAGAAGTGGTTTTTGGAGGGTGGAGGTTAGGGATGGTGATGTATCCCAAGACGAAGCTGCAGCAGACCTGGGTAGATGGCGCTGTAAGTCGCGCGACGGTGTTGGACACGGGGCACGACTCGTGCTTTCAAGCACGACTCATGCTGAGAACCTGCACGACTGATTTTATTTTCACGCTTCGTACCACGAATGTTTAAGCCTGGGACGACTCGTGATACAGAGGACGACTCGTGCTCTTAGCGTTTTTGCTGATTACGTTTTATTCTGTTTCCCCTTTTTGAAGTGTTTTAATTAGGATTGATTTCTTTTTCCTTTTCCAAGTTGTTTAGGGTTTTGTTTAGAGTATAAATACTCTCTTTCATTATTTGTTTTGGAAAACATTGAATTATTGAATTAAATTGAATTGCTTTGCAATTGAAGGTTTACCTTGAAGCTTTTAGGTTGTTTCTTGAATTTCTTAGGAGATTCTTGATTGAGTCTTAATTGACTTAATAGGTTTTAACTGATCTGCAGAAGATTATCATCATCTTGGTGATTCTCTTGTTCAAACCCTAGTTCATTGATTTGAATTGGATCAAGTAGTTGTTCAATCAATTATTTGTCTATCCTTTTATTATTCCGCTGATACCCATTACATCAGATGGCAATGGGGCGGGTTCGGGAAGGGTTTTTCATTTCCCAAACCCGCCCCTATAGTGATCTACCCTTGCCCGCCATTTAACCTGCCCCGAATTTTGTATTACCCGAGCCCGCCCCATTTAACCCGCCCCGGGAGTTACATCTCCAGTCTGAACTATGAATCAACAAGCTGGACACTTCACTCTCCAGCTAACTGCCATTCCATCCTTTTTCTTCCGGTTCAGTAACCAAAGTGTATTTACAAACTAACATCAAAATTCATGTCATGCTTCAAATCTTCCACGTAATCGTCACATAAATTTAAGAAACAAAAAATCAGCTCAGCAAAAACATTCAGCTGCATTTCAAACATTCAGCAAAAAACATTCAGTTGCAAAGAACATTCAGCTGCATTTAAGAAACAAAATTCATGTCATGCTTCAACTGTATTTACAAACTAACATAAAAAACATTCAGTTCAGTAACCCAAGTGTATTACAACTCCCATACGCAAATTCTAAATATTACATCTCCAAAAACGAACAAAGACCCCTGGTTCTAACATTTGATCCACGAAAATGTTCAAACTCTCTTTAGGCTGTCATGGCAAAAAGGGCACGATTGAGACCTTTAGTTCATGTAATACAAGTACGGCTGTAAACGAGCCGAGCCGAGCTTTGAAGTTTCGAGCTCGAGCTCGAATAAAAGTTATCGAACTCGAGCTTTTCTCGAGCTCGAGCCCAGTATGACCGTTTGAGTTCGGATCGACTCGAGTTTAGAGTTTTTAACGAGCTGCTCGAACTCGAACCTAAACGAACTCGAGCCTAAACGAGCCTTGATTTTTTTAAAAAATCATAATTCACTATATTTATTCGAGCTTTTAACGAGCTTAACGATCTGAGCTCGAGCCGAGTCGATCTCGGTCAGAGCTCATTGAACATACGAGTCGAACTCAAGCCGGCTCGAAAAAAACCAAGATTGAAAGTCGGTTCGAGCTCGAGCTCGAGTTCACCTCGAGCTCACTCGAACTCGAGCTTTTTAAGAGCTGAGCCCGAGCCAAACTCGAGCCGGTTCGTTTTGTGTAACAGCCCTAAATACAAGGGAGAAATTGGATGAATAACTTATCAATTTATATCAAAAGTTCAAGTGCAGTGATAACAGAACATAAATGAGAAACAAGGGCACAAAGTACAACACCACATCACTGAAGGAGAAGATCAACTTAAGGCAGCTATTTGGTACAATCACAGAATAAAATAACATAAAACTGGTTCAAGCCAAAAGGCAGATGTGGTCTAGTTTTATAATCTACCCAAGATTTACATTTCATAGCTTAAAAAGGTAATCCAGACAATAACAAATGAAATGTCACTGAAATGTGAAAAAGAGACCACATGTATAATGCTTATCTTTTTGCTTCAATCGTGGAAATACCGACTTATATAGTAAAGCGGTTTCAAGCTTGATATATGTTGAATTCCAACGAGTAGGACAATCAAGAGACAAATTTTTGGTGTGTGAGATTGATAATTAGCGTGCCGCTTCTTCAAACTTTTGGATTCTACTAGAAGACCCTATCCAATACACCACGCTATTCCTCACTTTCTCCAACTCCTTCTTTATGACTTCTAATCCATCTTTTACAATCAAATTTAATATATAAGCACAAAAACGCATGTGAAGAACCTTTCCACTCATCAAAAGTGTACTAGGATCAAGCCTATAACCAATTTTATCCATCATTGTATCATTTGAAATGGCATTATCAACGGTAACCATATACACTTTTCTATCAAGATTTAAGTCCATTAATGCATCAACAGGAAAATCTGTAACCACCTCGCTATTATGTGGAGGGGGAACATATATAAACCTAAAATGAAAGAATTACCAATAGAAAGTTATAATAGGCAAAATAACACAAAGTATGCACACTTGCAATAAAAAGTTATAGATAAAATGCTATTAATGATACTAGAATGTACCTCATGATACGGCTTTGCAAAATCCATGAATCATCAATATAATGTACCGTGATAGCCATGAAACATCTCTTAGTTGGCTTTGCACTCCATAAATCGGTGGTAATAGCAACTCTTGAATCCAAAGCCTCTAACAACTCAATCATTTTTGCCTTCTTTGATTGATATATCTTTAATATAAGACTCTTGACATTGTTCCTTGAAATCATCTTGAACAAAGGTTGAAGATTACTTGAGTATGTCCGAAATCCGTGATGATTCACCATGTTGAGTGGGTACTCATGCAAAATGATCATGTTAGCAAGATCATTCTTCGTCACATTTTCATCAAATGAATAGGCCCGATACTCCACCTTTCCATCTTGTTTTTTTCCTTCACTTGCAAAATTTGTTGCCTAATATCCATATTGTCTTTTTTCTTACACCTGTTTAAGTGATTGTGCAAATGTTTTGTACCATTTGCACTTTTTCCCTTAAGTTTTGAATGACAATGATTGCAAATAGCATAGACTACTCCATCTATGTTTTTTTTTCCCATATGATTTCACACACTAGATGTTAAAGTTCTACCTCGTAAAGAAGACCGACCTTCATTTCGAGATGAAGTTGAATCAATCGGGGCTTTATTTGCAACACTTTGGCTTTCATCATTCACTTTTTCAACCTCATCTTGTTCATCATATATAATACAAATCGTCATCCTCTTTTTCGTACGATTTCAAATCAATTTCTTGAGACATCTAAAGAAAGAAAGAAAATGAATATTAAATAGGAAGATATAGTTGGCATTAACATTTACTAACTAAATATGCAAAAAAAAATGTATTAAAGAGGAAGCAATTTTAAATAGATGTTATCCAAAAAAAAAAAAACAGCAACACTGTAACAAATTGGCTAATTGAGTCTCAACTCTCAACCAAAAACAGCAACACTGAAACTAAATGTTAAGCTCATGAGCAGAATGTTAAACAAATCATGGTATCTGAATAAACATGGAAAACCTAGAGATAGAAAAATGGAATTAGGGGATAGAGAAATGGAATTGAATCTCAACCAAAATTTTTGAATTACATATTTATTTATGAATTAAGTAAACCTAGAGATAGAGAAATGGAATTAGGAGATAGGAAGTGAAGTACCTGGAGATGGAGATGGAGATGGAGATGGAGATGGAGATGGAGATGGAGATGGAGATGGAGATGGCGATGGCGATGGCGGTGGCTCACGGCTGCGTGGGAATGATGACTTGCGGGCAGCGGTGGGGTGCGGCGCCAACTGGGAAGTGGGAACTGGGAGTGGGAGAAAAGAGAAAAAGAATTGGGAGAGGAAATGAAGGAATGGGGAACTCTAAGCGTCGCTTAGTTTAGCGTTGTGAGAAGAATTTTATCTTTTTGAGTCGCCACCTATATTATTCGTTTGGAAACATAAGAAAACCATTTTGAAAGAGATTTGGGTTCGGGGCTTAGGTTATGGAATGGGTAGGTCAAGGAGCATCCATTCCACCCAATCCGGAGATCGGTCTTGCTAAAGAAAAGAGAGGTTTTCAATCTTTACAATATATATATAATTAAAGAAAACAAGCAAACCCTAATCAATTTCTTGATTAGGAATGTCGGATTGTATGCTTCGAGATCGCCTTCATCGATTGAAGGGACTCTAGGCCAATCCTTTTGATGGGATTACACTACTCTAAAAGCCAATAGAGAGAGATTGAGAAGAAGAGAATAAAAGTATAGGAATTTACCTAGCGTTTAGGGAGTATTTGATTTAGAACGTGGTTCTAAGATGTCTTCTCGGTCGAGAAGTGATTTGGGCAGAGTTTCGACTCAATATGAGAGTCAAATCTTGATGCGGACAGAGCTTCGCCTCAATCCTTGATTCGGGCTTTGATGTTTGTTGATCAACGAGGTTGATAAACAAACTTTAGGTGATTTTAGGGAGGTTTTGTGAGTAATTTGAAGAAATCTTTCGTGGAGAGAAACCAATAAATTGTGTGTGTTGTGTGGAATTCTGGACCTTTGAAACAGTGGAAGTCACCAAGTATTTATAGGGGTTTAAGAGGTAGAGGTGGAGAGGTAAAACACTCCTAGGAAGCTTTCAGAACTCAAATTTGATTGGAGAACCGGATTGGATGAGGTTTATCAAGAAAAGAGGTTGAAACGGAGAAGGAGAGTGATTTCTGCACATCATGTCGAGGGGATATCTCGCGCGAGATATGATATCTCCTGCGAGATAACTAGTCTGATGACTATTTTGTCATCTTCAGTTGTTCCGTTAGTCAGTTAGGTCCAAAACTAACGAGGTTAGTTAGAAAATTAACGAAAACATGACGAAACTGATATGCTTTCATCAAAACATAAAAGAGAGACGAAGAGTAGTGTAATCATGATTTATTGGTTCAGAATGGGGTGTCTACATAGCCCCTCGGCGACATGTCTTATGAAAGAAGAAGTGTCGTCGATAGAAAAGACATCATTCTGAACATTGGGATGGTCGTGCCGCACGGCTGCCTACGTATCTCTAAGAGAGAATCAGACCAAACGTAGTTCGACTCCAAAACACTAAAAAGGCTATTTTAGATATTTTGAAAATCATTTTTGAAAATCGAAGAGGGAATTTTTTTTTTGAAAAGGTAAAATCATACTGAGAAATCAAGGACCTGACCCAATTCTGATGATACCCGATTTGTTGATGAAGTTGTTGAAGTGCGTCGCCTGAGGTTACTGACGTTGCCATTGTTGCCGAGGTCACGGACTTTGTTGACGTTGCCGAGGTCACGGACTTGAAGTTTGATGCCGTCAGAGACTTTGAAGTTGTCGCCGAGGTCACGGACTTGAAGTTTACTGCCGTCACAGACTTTGAAGTTGTCGCCGAGGTCACGGACTTGAAGTTGCTGCCGTCACAGACTTTGATGATGTTGTCGAGGTCACGGACTTGAAGTCGTCGGTTGAGATGAAGGTTCTGTCGGTCCCTGTAATGCAAGGATATATGCATGATGGTCTCGGATAGACCAGAATGATTCTTACCTTTCTGTACCTGTCAGCACATAAAGATTCCAAGTAGATTTTTTCAAATTTTAATTGTTTAACTAGACTCACGTGGTGGTGCTCACGTCTGTTCGTGTAAATGGCCGGTCAGACATTTTGGTGGTGAGTTTATATATGAGTATATGGTGTATGGATATGTAGGGACATTTGTATGGATTTGTATTTGAGATGGGTGAACTGTATGGGTGAACTTGTGTATGACAAGTTGGGACCAAATCAGGTTTATGCAGAATCTGTTGCTAGTCAGCGAGGCTGTAGAATTTCGTTCGGTGAGTATCCTTGTGTGAACACATCTAGGTCTGTTGAGAATCTTCATTCTTACTTCTCCTTTGAATCGTGTCTCTAGGAGGCAAACGACTACAAATTTGTCGACTGTCGTAATGGTTCTATGTCCAAGGCCTTTTGCTGTCTCAAGCCCTAGGTTGCTTGCAAGTGGTAGATGACTTTGTGAACAGGCTTGTGGGTCTGCTCTCTTGATTTGAAGGTGATTGAAGAAGACTCTCCTTGTTGGTTTGATTCGAAGAGGATCGAATGACGTCCGGTGAAGAAGGTTGAAGAATACTCTCCCTTTGACCTTTGATTTTTTTTTCTTAGTGCGCACCCTGGTTTTTGCCTAGACCTCCCTTTCGGGTTTTCAATCTAGCGGGCATCTCTTTTGCGTCTTTTTTCTTTTGTGCTCTAACTTTTGCCTAGGCCGCTCTTTACGAGTTTTCAACCTAGCGAGCCATTTTTTTTTTGAAAATTATGTTAACTCGAAGAGAACTCAGAGGAGAGAATCTTATTGAAGAGAGAGAGATGAGATCTCAAGTTTAGTTGAGGAGAGGTGGACTCTATTTTTTGGAAGGTGATCCAAGCATTGATTCTTTGAAGAAGCGTATTCTCTGATGATGAGAGCGAGAAGCAAAGAGGAAAACCTCTAATGCAGATTTGATTATTTTGAGGAGTTGAAGAAGAGATTGACTGGGGGAGGAAATGTTAGGAAGCCCCAGTTTTGATGCTTGGATTTCAAGAGTGTGTATGAGAGTGGCTAACAGGAAGCCCCTAGACTCAACGAGAAACGCTTCTTGGCTCAAAGATCTAGAAAAGTCGTTCTACCTTTTAATGAACCGTGCATCATCTAGAAGTTTCTAAATAAGTTTGAGAAAAAAGCCAATCATTAGTATGACTTAAGGGTAAACATTTTTTTCTTGATACTGAAAGTCTTCTTCACTTGATGTAAGAGGATGTTGAGTAATCTTCATTTCTTTTGTTGGTATCTCTTGACTCCTCTTCTTTGTGGGAGAGTCCTTCTTGCATTTGAAGTTTCACCTTTGTTGTGGGGGTGATGAAAGCTTGAGAGTTTTTCTTTCTCGTTTTTTTTTTTTTTTTTTTTTTTTTTTTTTTTTTGTACTCTCAAAGCTTTGAATTGAGTAGCCCCACTCTTCTTGGGATGAAGGTTGACAGCGGCGCCTTTGACTTTCTTCGTTTGTTGAATTTTTAACTTTCGATAGGGTAATGTTTAGCCCTTAAGCCTTCTAAGGATAAATTTCTTCTTAAACTCATTTAGAAGTCTCTATTTTCGCGATGATTTAGGAAATGGAGGGTCCATTATTTTGCATGAATTAAATGATAATTATGAGGTAGAACAACCTTAGGGAAAGTGTTTAGGAAAAATAACTTTGATTAATTGAGAAATTTAAGAACAGACTCGATAGTTTAGAGGACACAAACTAGAGGAGGTGAGAAGTACTAGAAAGACAGAACGACTCTTTGAGTTCATACTTGGAAATTTAAAACCTAATCTACTTCTATCAAAGAAGAAATGGAGAGGATAGTTGTAGCCCCAAAGTGGTAAGTGTGGGTTTCTTCTTGGAGCTTCATCTTCTTCATGGAGTACGAGGAAGAGGATTGGTGATGAAGTTGGGACGTTCTAGATCTCCATTGTCGAAGAGGTCTTGGATGATGTCCTTCAAGTGGTGGCAGGAGTTGGTGTCGTGGCCGGTGAAGTTGTGGTACTTGCAGAATAAGTGATGAGCATGGTTCGGACCCATATCCTTAGGAGGACCACCTTCCCTTGGTTTGATCATTTCATTCTGGACGAGCACATCGAAGAGTTCTTCTTGAGTGATTCCTTCAATTTTGTCGTAGTGCCTCTTTTTCTTTTCGGGAGGAGGGACAGCAGAATACTTTCCGGTGTTGGAGCGGTTGACTGCAATGGCATTGACTGAAGCATCCTTACTTGTAGCGGGTTTGTTGTAGCGGAAGTTACTTTCCCTCTTTTTGCTCTTTAGGAAGTCGTCAACCCTAATTCCGGACTCGAGGAGTTCATTGAAACTAGGAAAGTAATTACCGGCGAGCTTCTCTTGAAATTCATCACGGAGGCATTGGAGGAAGATGTGGATTTGCTCTTTGAGAGTAGGCCTTTCGACGATTTCAGTGAGTTTGAGTCTCCATCTTCTAGCAAATTCAGCAAAGGACTCATTTGCATGTTGTTTGGTTTATTCAAGATCCCTCCTAGTAGGGCGGTAAGTGGAGTTGTCTTCAAACTGCCTTTGGAAGAAGACTAAACATGCAGACGACCAATCAAGCCTTGTAGTTGTAGGAAGAGACATGTACCAATCCCTTGCAGCACCTTCCAAGGTTTGAGAAAAGCATTGGGCCAAGATTGTGTTGTCAACGCCCATTGGAAGCATGGCCCAAGTGTAGGTTTCAACATGAGCTCGAGGACAAGTAGTACCATTAAACTTGGCAATGTCGAGTGTCTTGTACTTGCGAGGAAACTTAGCGATGAATTGTTGAAGAGTATCGGGATCAAATGGAACGAATGACCCTTTGGAAGTGTCAAGAGTCGCAAGCTTGTTTTCGAGGTAGTTCTTAGTAACATGGTCACCAAGTTTAGTAGTTTCATCACTGCCTTCTTTCTTGGTTTTAACACCCTTGGAGGTATGTTCCTCATCATCGGAGGAGGATGAGAAAGAGGAGGAACTGGATTCTTCCTTTTTCTTGCTTGACTTCTTGATTTTTCTATTCACTTTGGTGTAGGATTCCTCTTCGTCGGAGGAGGATTCCACTTTCTGCTTTAGTTTTCTGCCTTTCTTGACTTTCATGTCGTTGAGCTCTTTCATGAGGGCGGCCATTTGGGCATTTTGCTCATCAATTTGCTTACTTTGTTCATCCAACCTAGTCATGGCTTCGATGAGTTGGACCTTAGCATCGTTGATATCGACCTCGGTGGTAGAAGGAGAAGCAGACATCGTGACGACGAACCTAGACGTTTAGCAACCGGGTTAAACCATGATCGAGTCCCAACAAGTCGGCTGAATAGGGTGTATGAAGGCTTTGAAGGTTTGAAGGTTTGACAGTTTTGGCCAAAACACGAAAAGACCAAACACTTATCTCGCACGAGACAAGTAGTCTCGCGCGAGACTTCACCACAGAAAGTCACAATTTTTCTGATTTTAATCCTAATTTTGGTCGGACGGAAAATACGTTTTGGGGGTTTCTAGCATTCAGAATCCAAATGTAGGGACCTAGGGGTCGGAGTAATCTCAAGTAACATCAAGTTTTGTGCAATAATTTTGGCGAGAAATTTTTCTCTTTAGGGGCAAATTCGTAGGGACAATCATAGGGACGTTTCCGAAGGGACAATTCCGAAGCAAAAATTTATTGATTTCTTTTCCATGGTTTATTGCACAAAATGATCTTGACAAGGGATTACAAGGACTCCAAGATCAAACCGACCGGTCACGGAGTGTCTTAAAAAGTCAATCTACATGATTATGTGGCGATACAGGGCTGGAAGGCTAGGCTCCCCGCGATATAACAATCTAGGTGGATTGAATACGCGGAGTGGGATGATCCAACTTCGGAGAAACCGGCGACTAGGTGGTTACCGTCATCTGTCCTTAGTGTGGGTCCCGGGTTTATCAAGGGTATGTAGTGCAATGACAGTTATAGTATGAGTGCGCGTGTGTGAGAGTCAATCTAGGTGATAGAGTAAAATAGAAAGTTTTATTTTTTGAAAACAAAAGGAAAACAAATAGTGGCTGCACCAAGTGGTTGCCTACGTTTCTCCCAATTTGGGAAGACTCAGGTCGTCGTAGTTCCACATAAAGGAGAGAGAGAAATAAATAATTTAAATTACAACTCCCGAATCCCCAATGGACCGGACTTTAATTAAATAAAACCCAATCGCACGCAGTTTATAAATAATAATAAATTATTTAAATGAAATAAAGATTCGAGTTCTACACCTTAAGGAAGGCCTTAAGATGCAGGAACTCTGCAGATAGTGAATTCTGGGATCCCCTTTGCACGTTCGGCTCTCGTCTTGAATTATGAGATGAACGGGAGAAACCAGAAAGCAACCAGACTGCCGAGGCGATATCTCGCGCGAGATATGATATCTCGTGCAAGATATGCCTCATCTGAGAGCAGAAAATCGAATTTACAATTTTTTTTTGAAAACCTCTCTTTTAATTTTGACGCAAGTTTAAGCCTCTTAATTTTAAGTCCCCAGCGGAGTCGCCACTGTAGCGTTGTGAGAAGAAATTTATCTTTTTGAGTCGCCACCTATATTATTCATTTGGAAACATAGGAAAACCATTTTGAAAGAGATTTGGGTTCGGGGCTTAGGTTATGAAATGGGTAGGTCAAGGAGCATCCATTCCACCCAATCCGGAGATCGGTCTTGCTAAAGAAAAGAGAGGTTTTCAATCTTTACAATATATATATAATTAAAGAAAACAAGCAAACCCTAATCAATTTCTTGATTAGGAATGTCGGATTGTATGCTTCGAGATCGCCTTCATCGATTGAAGGGACTCTAGGCCAATCCTTTTGATGGGATTACACTACTCTAAAAGCCAATAGAGAGAGATTGAGAAGAAGAGAGTAAAAGTATAGGAATTTACCTAGCGTTTAGAGAGTATTTGATTTAGAACGTGGTTCTAAGATGTCTTCTCGGTCGAGAAGTGATTTGGGCAGAGTTTCGACTCAATATGAGAGTCAAATCTTGATGCGGACAGAGCTTCGCCTCAATCCTTGATTCGGGCTTTGATGTTTGTTGATCAACGAGGTTGATAAACAAACTTAAGGTGATTTTAGGGAGGTTTTGTGAGTGATTTGAAGGAATCTTTTGGGAGAGAAACCAACAAATTGTGTGTGTTGTGTGGAATTCTGGACCTTTGAAACAGTGAAAGTCACCAAGTATTTATAGGGGTTTAAGAGGTAGAGGTGGAGAGGTAAAACACTCCTAGGAAGCTTTCAGAACTCAAATTTGATTGAAGAACCGGATTGGATGAGGTTTATCAAAAAAAGAGGTTGAAACGGAGAAGGAGAGTGATTTCTGCACATCCTGTCGAGGGGATATCTCGCGCGAGATATGATATCTCGTGCGAGATAACTAGTCTGATGACTATTTTGTCCTCTTCAGTTGTTCCGTTAGTCAGTTAGGTACAAAACTAACGAGGTTAGTTAGAAACTTAACGAAAACATGACGAAACTGATATGCTTTCATCAAAACATAAAAGAGAGACGAAGAGTAGTGTAATCATGATTTAGTGGTTCAGAATGGGGTGTCTACACTTAGTCAGGTAAGGGTATTTTAGTATTTTTTTAGTTAATTGGGGCGGGTTTGGGGTGTGGTAAACCCAAACCCTACAAAAACTCGACGGGTTTTCAATTTTAGATCCCAAACTCGACCTATTAGAAACAGGTTTTTTCAGGTTCGAAGCGAATTCGAGTTTTTTGTCAGGTATCTATCTAGGCCGAGTTTTGCTTTATTTCAAAGTTGGATCAAAAGTTGGGCCCGTTGGTGGATCCGAATCAGTCCCACATTTCTTTTCCTTTCCTTACCCGGAAATATTTGTCTAGATATGGACTGTACATTACCTTTATCCGTACTTTCTACTCATCTATCTATATATAATAATAAGATTGTGGTAAATTTTCTGCCATTGAAGGGTATTTTGGTAAATTCACGCGGTGGCAAAAGGGAAAAAAATTGGGCTGAAATGGCATGTGGCGAGGTAAGATTGGTTGAGTTTTTTTTTTTTTAAATGACTTAGGACACTTGTCGCCCGTGTGATGAGGGGCATTTTCGTCATTTTACTGGAGAGTGTACTACACTCGCCGACATTGGCGAGTCATTGCAGCATTTTTCCCTTTTTTTTTTTTTTTTACTTTGTGCCACGTGTCACCTTCTGATTGGTTGGAGGGATTTCAAATTTAAAAACACACTCCTATTTCTTTGACCTCAATTTTTATATAATAAATTAATTTTTTTAAAAAAAAAATTTACACCAAAATTCATAATATTTTTTTCTCTTTAAATAGACACTTCTTTCATTTGATTTGGATACAGAAAAAAATTCTCTTTTTTAAATATAATTTTCTTAATTATCCTTTGTTAATTTTCCTATATTTTATAATAAATTATTTTTTTAAAAAAAATTTACACCAAAATTCATAATTTTTTTTCTCTTTAAATAGACACTTCTTTCATTTGATTTGGACAAAGAAAAAAAATCCTCTTTTTTAAATATAATTTTCTTAATTATCCTTTGTTAATTTTCCTATCTCATTTTTTAATTTATTTTTACTAACAAATAAGTAAGCGTGAAATATTTTATTTAATTAGAAATGATAATAATATTAATAATTTTACTAATATTGAAAATAAAGAATATAAAATTAAATAAAAATGTTGGTGTATAGGATGATTAGTTGGATGGGGTAATATGGTTATTGGGTTTATTTTATTTCGATAGATCAAACAATTTATTTATTTATTTTTTTTAAAAAAAATTGAAGCATAGTAAATAAAGTATTTATAAATTTGTTGAATATATATCCGTCTAAAAAACTTGTGTATTTGGCGCCCTTTGATTGGCTTGATGGATTTCATATTTTAAAAAAAAAACTATTTCTTTGACCTCAATTATTTTATAATAAATTAATTTTTTTAACAAAATTATACACCAAATTTCATAAAAAAATTTCTCTTTAAATAGAGACTTCTTTCTTTTGATTTGGACACAGAAAAAAAATTCTATTTCTTAAATATAAATTTCTTAATTACCCATTGTTAATTTTCCTTTCTTATTTTTTAATATATTTTTAGTAAATAGTAATTAAGTGTGAAATATTTTATTTAATTATAAATGATAATAATATTAATAAATTTACTAATCTTGAAAATAAATAATATAAAATTAAATAAAACTGGTTGGGTATAGGATGATTAGTTGGATGGGGTAATATGATTATTGGGTTTATTTTATTTCGATAGATCAATCTATTTATTCAATTATTTTTAAAAAATACTTTGAAGCATAGTAAATAAACTATTTATAAATTTGTTGAATATCTATCCGTCTAAAAAATTTGTGTATTTATAAAAGCGAATAACGGGAAAGATGACCATCATTTTTAAAATTTTGATTAAAGTGTAAGTCATTTCATATTGTGGCATAACTAAAAATAGTTGAAGTAAATTTGTCGTGGCATGCAGTGATAGGGTGAAAATTTGGCGCGTGTCGTATTCGCGTCGATCGAGGCGCATTTACGCAGTGATATTTTCCTTTTTTTTTGTTGGGACACTTGGCGGCGTTTCACTGGCTTCTTGAGTTTCGAATTTTTTTCTTTTCCCATTCCTTTGACCTCAATTGTTTTATAATAAATTAATTTTTTTTACTATTATATTTTACTCCAAAATTAGATGAGGGAATGGAGGGTTTGGGGAATTTTTTTTCATTTAACACAATTGTTGAATATAACTTTCTTAATTAACCATTGTTAATTTTTCTTTCTTATTTTTTTAATATATTTTTAGTGAATAGTAATTAAGTGTGAAATATTTTATTTAATTATAAATGATAATAATATTAATAATTTTACTAATCTTGAAAATAAATAATATAAAATTAAATAAAACTGGTTGGGTTTAGGATGATTAGTTGGATGGGGTAATATGATTATTGGGTTTATTTTATTTCGATAGATCAATCTATTTATTCAATTATTTTAAAAGAATACTTTGAAGCATAGTAAATAAACTATTTATAAATTTGTTGAATATCTATCCGTCTAAAAAATTTGTGTATTTATAAAAGCGAATAACGGGAAAGATGACCATCATTTTTAAAATTTTGATTAAAGTGTAAGTCATTTCATATTGTGGCATAACTAAAAATAGTTGAAGTAAATTTGTCGTGGCATGCAGTGATAGGGTGAAAATTTGACGCGTGTCGTATTCGCGTCGACCGAGACGCATTTACGCAGATATTTTCCTTTTTTGGTCGGGACACTCGCGGCGTTCCACCGGCTTCGAGTTTCGAATTTTTTTCTTTTCCCATTCCTTTGACCTCAATTGTTTTATAATAAATTAATTTTTTTTACTATAATATTTTACTCCAAATTAGATAAGGGAATGGAGGGTTTGGGGAATTTTTTTTCATTAAACACAATTGTTGAATATAACTTTCTTAATTACCCATTGTTAATTTTCCTTTCTTATTTTTTAATATATTTTTAGTGAATAGTAATTAAGTGTGAAATATTTTATTTAATTATAAATGATAATAATATTAATAATTTTACTAATCTTGAAAATAAATAATATAAAATTAAATAAAACTGATTGGGTATAGGATGATTAATTGGATGGGGTAATAGATTATTGGGTTTATTTTATTTCGATAGATCAATCTATTTATTAAATTATTTTTAAAAAAATACTTTGAAGCATAGTAAATAAACTATTTATAAATTTGTTGAATATCTATCCGTCTAAAAAATTTGTGTATTTATAAAAGCGAATAACGGGAAAGATGACCATCATTTTTAAAATTTTGATTAAAGTTTAAGTCATTTCATATTGTGGCATAACTAAAAATAGTTGAAGTAAATTTGTCGTGGCATGCAGTGATAGGGTGAAAATTTGGCGCGTGTCATATTTGCGTCGACCGAGGCGCATTTACGCAGAGATATTTTCCTTTTTTTTGGTTGGGACACTTGGCGGTGTTCCACTGGCTTCTTGAATTTCGAATTTTTTTCTTTTCCCATTCCTTTGACCTCAATTGTTTTATAATAAATTAATTTTTTTTACTATAATATTTTACTCCAAAATTAGATGAGGGAATGGAGGGTTTGGGGAATTTTTTTTCATTTCACACAATTGTTGAATATTTTTTTTGACATTTATTTGAGAAATGAGAAAATCAGTACAATAATATTTTACTTCAAAATTAGATTAGTTTCTTGGTTTAATTTTTTCATTAATTTAAAACACATAATACAAGTGAATATAATATATTTTTAAAAATAAGTATAAAATAATTATTTATAAATCGCTATCTCTCTCTCTATATATAAAAAGACTTGCATAAGTTTTAAAATAAATGAGGGCACATTTGTAGTTACTTGGTTAGGATTGAAATTCTATGGAGAGCAAAAACATTACTAACATGTGTGTCGCTAATTTAAGAAGCTTTGTACATCATGTTAAAAATACATAGGTGCACACACGCGAAAATACATTAGAAAAAAATATCAAGTAACAAAATGAGTTATAATCTCAATTTTTATGAAATAAATTAAATTACTTTTATTAATATTTACCCAAATAAAGTGTATAAGAAATGATTTATTTTATTTCTTATTTTTTTATTGATTAAAATTATGAGAGTCAGAATTACACGGGCCTAAAGAGGCGTGTGAATTCATTAGGTTTTTTTTTTTTTTTTAACATTGGACATATGTGTCGTCCATCTGTGGAAAGACAATTTCGACATTTCTCTAGGGCGTATACTGCACGGGCCGACAACAGTGCGTGTATGTAGGGTTTTTTTCCTTTTTTTTTTTAAAGAATTTGACACATGTCTCCCGTTGATTGGCTTGCTTAATTTCCAATTTTTTTTTTCCGATTTCTTTACCCTCAATTATTTTATAATAAATTAATTTTTATTTAAATTTTTTTACACCAAAATTCATAAATTCTTTCTCTTTAAATAGAGACTTCTTTCATTTGATTTGGATAGAGAAAAAAAACTCCTCTTGTTTAAATAGAAATTTCTTAATTATCCTTTGTTAATTCGTCTTTTATTTCTCTATATATTTTTTGTAAAAATTAAATAAGTGTAAAGTTTTTATTTTTAATTATAAATGATAAATATAATAATAAAAATAATAATAATAATAATAATACTAATAATAAAAATAAAGAATATAAAATAAAATAAACGTGGTGGGGTCTAGGATGATGAGTTGGAATGTTGTTGAATTTTTATAAACAAAACGATTGTGTATTTATAAAGTATAAATGGTTATTTTATATAATAATAATATATATCTATTTAATAAGTTAGATGGTGTAATATGGTTCTTGTGCTTATATACCAAACAATTAATTTATTTTTTTTAAAAAAAAGTATTTGAAACATTGTAAATAAAGTATTAATAAATTTATCGATTTTTGTATTCGTCTCAAAAAATTGTGTATTTATAAAGACGAATATCGGGGAAGATGCCCATCAGTTATAAAATTTTGATTTAATTTTATGTCAATATTAGAAGAAATAAAGATAGTATAAATCGGTATTTTAAAGGAGGGGGAGTAAGAAGTGAGTTGGGTTTTATGAGGAATTGGGAGGTTTGGCCAAAAAAAAATTCATTTAACGAAATTGTTAGTGTTTATTTTTCTTCTAACTATTAAATAAGTTAGATTGAAAATAAATATCATAATTATGTTCATAATGAGTTAATGTAAATCAATATGACATGATTTTTTAGATGTACGATCATGAGTTAATATAAATTTTTCATTTGAAAAATAATGATATTAGTTCTTATTAGATAACTGTACTATCCTGTTGGTATGACTAAATCTTTTGTTCTTATTTCAAAATTTCTCTTCATCAAAACGAAATAAAATATCACCTTTTTTTTTACTAGATTTCTAATCTTCACATTTTAAACTGATTTCAATAACTTATTTCGTATATGATAAACATGTTCGTCTGTTTTATTTAATTTTTTAAATTGATAAAAACTACAGAATTGTATACAGAGAAATGCATAATCATTATGATTTATGTTTTATTTCTATTTTATTGATTTCTAATTTTTATGTACTGACAATGTAGCCTTTAAGGAAGTCTTTTATAATGTATAAGCGAATTGAGTTTTTGGTTTATTTTAGTTAGATTTTTTATTTTTTGAATATATAGTAATGTCCCGTGCATCGCACGGGAGTCAATCTAGTTTACCTTTAATATTATCTCAACTAATATCAACACTACTTTATATCACATCAATACCATACGCCCTTTGTTCCTCCTCCCATTACAAAGGAAATAAAATAAATTTTGAACAATAATTAAGAAAAATATACTCCGTTCGTTTCAGCAAGAGTATCACCCTTTTAGGGATGACACGCAAATTAAGAAAAAAAGTGAAAAGAAAAAATGTTATGAGTATAATTTGAAAATAGGAAAGAGAATTAGTGAAAGAAATAGCAAATTTAAAAAGTGTTGTGAGTGTAGAGGAGAGAAAATTAGTAAAGAGAATAGTGGATGGGATAATAGAATATTAATAAAATATTTCCTTTTTAGGAAATGTGACGCTTCAAACGGGACGCCATTTTGAGTAAAAAGTGACACTTCTGCTGGAACGGAGGAGTATAGTAAAATATATAGTATAAATGAGGGAGGGGTTTGCTACAGTGGTATGAACAGTTTCAAGCGGCGAAATTCCCGTTTTGCCCTCATACATTTGTCCCTTTCCCATTTTGCCCTTAAAACAATTTTTTTTTTTAATTGAAAAAAAAAATTTTTTTAAAAAAAATCACGTGGCCTTGGACACGGGCATGTACTATTTATAGTATAAATGAGGAAGAGGTTTGCTACAGTGGTATGAACAGTTCTAAGCGGCGAAATTCCCATTTTGCAATCATACATTTGTCCCTTTCCCATTTTGTCCTTAAATTTTTTTTTTTAATTTAAAAAAAAAATTAAATTTTTTTTTTTTAAAAAAAATCACGTGGCCTTGAACACGGGCATGTACTATCTATAGTATAAATTAAACCCCTCCTTGCTACAGTGGTATGAATAGTGTCAAGTGCAAATTTCCCATTTTGCCCTCACTATTTTGTCCCTTTCCCATTTTGCCCTTAGAATTTGATTTTGAGAAAAATTGAAGGCATTTTGAAATTAATACTCCCTCTCTCTATCAAAATTAACTATCAAAAAATATTCAAATTTGATTTTAGGCGAATGGACAAAGAAAGTAGAGTAGGTCTGCTGAGAAACGCGTTTCTCCATAACTATGGAGAAACGTGTTTTTAATAGCCAGAAGCTTTGCATTTGATATCCAGAAAAAAAAAATCAAAGGCCAAGACCAAAGCTTCTAGATATCCAGAAACTTTGGGTTTGATATCCAGAAACTGTTAGGTGCATATCCAGAAGTATGTGAAATGTATATTCAGAAACTGTTAGGTGCATATCCAGAAACTGTTAGGTGCATATCCAGAAATGTTTTAGGGCATATCCAGAAATTGCTATTGAAGGTTTCTGGATATCCAGAAACCTTCAAATGTATATCCAGAAACCATCAAATGAATATCCAGAAACATTTTGAAGGTTTCTAGATATTCATTTGAAGGCTTCTGGATATCACTTTCATAAGGTTCTGGATATCCAGTTCATTGTCGCGCGACAAGTCGGGACCCATTTCTCCATAACTTAAATTTCTCCCTAGATTTTGGCAAGAAAGTATTACGCTATTCGTCAAAAAATGAACGGTAAAATAAATTCAAGTTTTTCCTTAACTAAAAGAAAATTTGAATTTTTAATTATTCATTTTGATACAAAGGTATTCCCTCCGGCCTCAATTATATATAAAAAATACACATATTAATATTAAGAAAATAATTAAATTAGTTAATTGTATTGATTTTATAATAAAAATATGTTAAAACTAGTACATATCCTCATATTATATTAGATGTGTAATAAATGTTACTAGTCATTGGAAATGAATAATTAAGTGAGAGCATTTTTGATAAGATAACATTAAATACAGTTGCACTTAATAAGTATTTAATAAGTATTGTATTGAAATTAACAATATTTGCTTATATTTAAAGCAAAAAGGAAAATCAATTTTTTTACTTATAATTGAGGTCGGAGAGAGTATAATAATTAATAGTATAATAATTAATAACGGAGCGTAATGCTGGTAAAAAATCACTTAATTTTGGTAATTAGTTGTTGCATTAATTAATTGCACAATTTACTAGCTTTATAATAAACCAAAAACTATAAATGTTACTCTACATTTTAAAAAGGACTTTTCTATCGTGTGCTATGGGCACATGATAAGGATTAAAGATTCTCTTGTAATGTGTATCAAATTAATAATAGACACACATTACAAGAGAATCTTTTAAAAATTTTCTTGTAATTGTGTCAAATTAATACTTGACACACATTACAAGAGAATCTTTTAATAAATCTTTTAAAGATTCTCTTGTAATGTGTGTCAAATTAATACTTGACACACATTACAAGAGAATTTTTTAATAAATCTTTTAAAGATTCTCTTATAGTGTGTGTCAAATTAATACTTCTATTAATTTGACACACATTACAAGAAAATCTTTTAAAAAATTATTAAAAGATTCTCTTGTAATGTGTGTCAAATTTAATTCTTATGATGTGCCCATGGATACACAATAATAGAAAATCCTTTTAAAAAACAAAAAAATTCATTTTGGTTGTTCATTTTATAAAAAGACCCATTTTCAAAATGAAAACTTTTTAATATTTGAGATTTATTTGTCATATTAATAATAACTATCCACTTACTATTCATTGTACATTACATTACATTCTCTTTTATATCTCACTTTTCATAGTTATATCAAATATTTTATTATATATTTTCTTTAATTTTAGTGCAGAATTAATTTTATACCTTTTCAAATGGATCGAGAGAGTATTCATTAATATTTTGAAATCCAACTATTATTTGTGTAAATATATACTCCCTCCGACCCGCTATGACCCGCACAGTTACACTATTTGCATGCAAATTAAGGAAAAAATTAATGAAATAAGTGTTGTGAGTATGAAAAGTGAGGTTTGAGAGAGAAAATGGGGTAGGTGATAGTGAGTAGATTGGTGTTGTGAGTATAAAAGTAAAGTAAGAGAGAGAATTAGCGGGTGAAATAGTAAAAAAAAATTACCATTTTAAAAAGTATGCAATTTGTAATGGAACGCCCAATAAAAAAAGTGTAACCCGGACTGAGGGAGTATATATATAGTCGCGCGCACACACACACATAGATGAACACATATACACAGCGCCACTTCACATATTTTCTTAGATTAGCTCCCAATCCTCTCACTCTCACTCATTCAAATTGGAAATCATGGATGACAATTCAGCCGATATCGGATGGAGAGGCGGTTCTGATCCGACCAATGACGCCATCTCCGGCAAAGTCATGTTAGCTACCGTTGTCATCCTCGCCATCGTCTGCATTATCGTCTCCTTCTTCCACATTTACTCTCGCTGGTACCTCTCCCGCCGCTCCGCCATCGATCAGCACCCCTTCCCCCACCACATCACCACCACCACGGTTACAAATCCACAACACGGCCTCGACCCGGTCCTTCTCAAATCTATCCCAACCTTCACCTACTCGCCAACCGCCACCGCCGCAACGCCACTCGATTGCGCGATCTGTTTATCCGATTTTGAAGAATTAGAAACGGTTCGGATTCTTCCCAAATGCAATCACTGCTTCCACCTTGATTGTATCGACATGTGGTTTCACTCACAAACTAGCTGTCCACTCTGTAGAAGCCCAGTTCAACCGATTCCGGCAGAATCCCAATTCACAGAAAGCTTAATTGGTGAGACAGCAGAGTATTTGGCCGTGATTGTTGAAGTTCCGGTGACGACGGAAAGGGAGGCGGAACTCGTGCCGGAGCCGGGAAGTGGTAACCGGTTTAAACCGATGGTGGGACCAATTCTGTCGTTGAGGCGTTTTTTGAGCATATAACGACAAGGAATCTAAGTCCGGAAGCTGACAGTAGACTTGAAACCAGAAAATTAAACCACTGGGTGTCTTGTTTTGATATTTGGTTTTATGACACCTGGTTATCAACGTCACCTGATGAATTTTTGTATAGCTTCAATTTCTTTTTTTTTTTTTTTTTCTTTTTTCTGTTTAAAAGACTTGTCATTTTTTCCATTCTGGCCTTTTGTTGGTGTCACGTTTACTTTGAAGTATTGCTCACAAAAGTACTCTCTCTCTCTCTCTCTCTCTCTCTCTCTCTCTCTCTCTCTCTCTCTCTCTCTCTCTCTCTCTCAGACCCGCCGATGATAAGATAGTTTTAAATAGCACGGGGATTAAGGAAATATTCCCTTCGTTTTAGTCTAGTCGAATGTATATTTATATTTCTTTTGATTCGTCCCAGTTGAATGTGAACTGTCCAAAATGAAAGGAAATTTTCACTATTTATCCAACTCATTCTCTTTCCTATTTTACTTTTACACTCACAACATTTTCTCTCCTAACTATTCCCTTCACTCATTCTCTCTCCTATTTTACTTTTACACTCACAACATTCTCTCTCCACTTTTTCTCTCTCTTACTTTTCCTTAATCGGTGTGCCCAGCATTTTGGTTCACACTAGGCTGGGACGGAGGGAGTAGTAAATATTGTGAGTGTAATAGTAAAATATGAAAGAGAATTAGTGGAGGGAATAGTAAATTATAATGGTGTTGTGAGTATTAAAATAATGTAAGAGAGAGAATGAGTGGAGGGAATAGTGATAAAAACTTTCCATTTTGGAAATTTTTAAGATTGGTGGAATGCCGATAATGGAAAGCTTTCTTAAGATCGACGGAACGGAGGAAATACACACTGCTGCGAATTAGAGAGAACAAAAGTACTCTACTTACTAATTAAAAATAAACTATTATAACACTCGTGCGTTATATACGACCGACTACTAATCATTCAGATCATGAGTTTTTAAAGCCAATCAAACTTTACCCCACAAATAATGAATCACAAATTCAATCAAACAAACAAACTGGCTTCGGTAATAGAGCATAATCACCAAACAAAAATATAGGTCTCATTCACATCCAGAAAACATAGTGTCACGACCCTAAAATCCGACACTATTTGATCACATGTTGAGCACGTGTACGTAGGGTGTGTTGCATTAACATTTCATGAGTTGCATGATATTTGTGATTTTTATGTGTTAGTTTTAATATTTTAATAACTTATTTGATATTTTAAGTATGTTAATAAATAAAATGTAATTACATGTCTAATTGGAATTAATAGGAATAGTGTAATGAATTAGAAATTGTTGAAAATTAATAAAAATCTATAAAATATGTTGAGGTGATTAAGTGTAAAAGTAAAACTTAAGAAAGTTAGTTGCAACAACCCAAGTCTTTAGAGGAGCTTAAGTGGAAATTTAGTTAATGTATATCCTTAGTTTGTGTTTCACGGAGAAGCTTCATAAACACAAAAACCCCAGCCAAATTACTCTCCTTGTTCCTTGATAGCTTCAGCCTAGGTTTTCATTCAAAAATTCCCCACAAATTCAATTCTTACCCGTTCTTCAATCCGTTTTCGTTAAAATGTTCGGGAAGAAGAGTAGAGCATTTTCATCCGAATAAATTTTGGATTCTTTCTTATTATTTCGTAGGTAAGTTATTATGTCCCATTCTTTTAATCTTGTTCATTTAATGTTTTAGGTTGAAATTGTTGAAGTATAAATGTTGCATGTTATTTTGGAACATTTTCTTTGAATTTTGGAATGAATGGAAATGGATTGGAATGTGTTAAAATGAAGTTTGGATGTGGTGAAAGGGTAGGAGTAAAATGTTGATTTTTAAGCCTTACTGATGTTTCAACATCAGTCCTGAAATTTTGCTGAAGGGCACGAGTCGTTCCCCCCATTTTCACTCGTGATACGAGTCATGTAAAGATTTGTACTCGTGCTGGATTGGGGCACGAGTCGTGCCCTGCCCTGTTTCTGAGGTACAATTTTAAAGCAAATAAAGCCTAACTACCTAATACATGTTTTATCCAATTGAACACTATAATCAAAGTACAATATATGAACTATCAATTGATGTCTTAACTTGTTCAAAATGATATTAGAAAGGTTATGTAATCTTGTCTTGAAAATGTTTGGAAATAATATGAAAACTTAACCAAAATTGATAAATCTTGGTGAAATGACCTTAAACATTTTATTGAGGTTAAGTAATGTTGTATTTGAATATGTAAGGCTTATTTGTGAGATATTGTGCCAATTCATGGTTACATATTCATAGTGTTTTTGTTCAATAATATATTGAAGCATAAGTGCACTATTTTGTTTGTTTAAACATGAGTATTAATACCATGTTAATTGATTGATATTGAAGGAATTATATTCCGTGAATAATATATTGCCTCTCTTCCCCTTATATACATCAGTCCTAGAATCCTACGAGATATTGATCTATACAAGAGATATACACCTACCTATAATAGAGATATACATACTAAATATAAAGATATACATGCCAATGATATAGCTATGCTATTACACCCCCTCAGTTGAAGCGGGAGGAGGACGGATACTGAGATTGTCCCTAAAATCATCAAATGATACGCGCGGAAGCCCTTTAGTAATTATGTCAGCCAACTGATCGCGAGACGGAACATGAAGCACCCGAATTTGCCCTTTTGCAACTTTTTCATGAACAAAAAGAATGTCTAATTTAATATGCTTTGTCCTCTGATGTTGTACCGGATTACCAGATAAGTAAATGGCACTTACATTATCGCAATACACTAGTGTAGCCTTTGGGATTGGAACATGCTGCTCAAGAAGAAGATTTCGTAGCCAACATGATTCGGCTACCACATTGGCAACGCCTCGATACTCGGCCTCTGCACTAGATCGGGATGATGTTTCCTGACGTTTGGAGGACCAAGAGAGGAGATTGGCCCCCCAAAAAGCACAATAACCAGAGGTCGAGCGGCGTGTATTAGGACACCCGCCCCAATCGGCATCAGTGAAAGCCGTGAGAGAAGAAGATGGGGATTTGTACAAATGAAGTCCAAGATGAATAGTCCCACGGATATACCGCAGTACACGCTTAAGGGCAGCCATGTGCTCACTGTGAGGTGCATGCATGTGAAGACAAACTTGTTGCACGGCATAAGAAATATCCGGACGAGTAAATGTGAGATATTGCAGTGCCCCTGCTAAGCTGCGGTAATAGGATGGATTTTCAAACAATGTACCACTCGAGCTGTTGAGTTTCGCCTTTGTATCAACCGGGGTAGGAGAAGGTTTGCATGATGACATCCCTGCCCGCTCCAAAATGTCTTCAACATATTTTTGCTGACTTAGAAACAAGCCATCTGATGTATGTGTGACAGCAATACCCAAAAAATAATTCAAGGAACCAAGATCCTTCATTGCAAATTCCGAGGCAAGAGTGGTCATGATATGTTGTCTAAGAGCAGTAGAAGAAGTAGTGAGGATAATATCATCCACATACAACAATAAATAAGCAATATCACTACCATGTCGATAGATAAATAAGGAGTGATCGATCGACTATGAATGAATCCCATAGTGAACACAAAATTCGCAAAACGCTTGTACCAAGCCCGAGGTGCCCGTTTAAGGCCATATAATGACTTTTGAGAAGGCACACATGATCCGGAAATGACTTATCCCGAAATCTCATTGGTTGATGCATATAAACCGGCCTCCCGCAACTCACCATGCAAGAAAGCATTTTTGACATCCAATTGATGAATCGACCATGAATTAGATAAAGCCAAACTAAGGATGGTACGAATAGTAGCCGGCTTGACCACCTGACCGAACGTATCCGCGCAATCCACACCAACCCGCCGTGACCGCCCATCACCTACAAGACGAGCCTTATATCGCTCAAAAGAACCATCAGAATTCTTTTTATGAGAGAAAATCCACATACTTCTTATTACATTCACATTAGACGGACGAGGTAATAATACCCACGTCTTATTTTTAATAAGAGCATCAAACTCGTCCATCATTGCGGCTTTCCGCCAGATCGCTAACGCATCTTTAGGGTTAAAAGGAAGTGGAGATGGAGAAATAGTGGTCACTAAATTGAACAGGCGTTTAGGTTTCACAATGCCTGACATACTACGAGTGGACATTGTTCTAGTCTGGGCTACTGGAGGTGGTGCAGCGGCTAGTTGGTGAGGGGAAGATTGAGCTGGGCTAGGGGAAAACTCAACCGGGCTGGATGTATTTATTGGAGGGGCCAGATGGAGGAGTAGGCTGCTGGGCCAGTGGGGCACCAGGTGAGGAAGGTGAGCCATTAGTTTGGCCAGCAACAAGGTGGTGAACCAACGGATGGACAAATTGGTCCAAGAAATCATAGACAGGAGCAGGTGGAGGATCTGTTTGTGCAAAGGGAAAAATTTTCTCGTCGAAAACTACATGCCGAGATATAATAATCTTTTTAGAAGAAAGATCAAAACACTTGTAACCCCTATGATTTTGTGGGTAACCCAGGAAAACACAAGGAGTAGATCTCGCATTAAGTTTGTGAATTGTGGTCGACGGAATGAGAGGAAAACACAAACACTCAAAGACTCGGAGATGCTTATACGATGGATTCCGAAGGAAAAGTTTTTGAGTGGGAGATTGGTTATGAAGCCCCTTATTCGGAATAATGTTAAGCAAATATGTAGCCATAGCTAACGCATGGTGCCAGAAGGAGGGTGGCATCGATGCATGAACGAGAAGAGTACGAGTCAAGTTGTTAATGGTAAGAAGTTTTCGCTCGGCTTTGCCATTTTGAGCGGAAGTGTGTGGACATGAGAGACGAAAACGCATACCATGATTTTGACAAAAGTATTTAAAGTGGTCGTTATCAAATTCCCGCCTATTGTCACATTGAAACCGTTTGATATGTCGTTCAAATTGAGTGGTAACATATTTGCTAAATGAGAGAAATAAAGATGGCACTTGCGATTTTTTACCAATAGGGAATGTCCACACAAAGTTTGTGAGGTCATCAAGAAAAAGAAGGTAATATTTATGTCCCGCGGAACTAAGGACCGGGGATGTCCACAAATCACTATGCACAATATCAAAAGGAAAAAGGGTGCATGTAGTAGACAGAGAGAAAGGTAACTTAACATGTTTTCCCATTACACATGATGAACAAATACCACTCAAACGAGATGGCTGACAATCAATAAATTTATTGTTCAAAAGAGAGCGAAACACAGGTGCCCCCGGATGACCTAAACGATTATACCAAAGACCCAGACTAAGAGCAGTAAAGGCTGATGAATAAGAAGAGGTGGTAATTGGGTAAAGATCTCAACAGCTATCACATCTTTTGATGGGAACCCCGTCCGAATATCCTTCACAGAAAACCTAAAAAGATCAAATTCAACGGTGACATTATTGTCAATAGTAAAACGGCGAACAGAAACAAGGTTTTTGATTAATTTAGGAGCATGAAGGACATTAGATAATTTAAGTGGGGGATGAGGTGGAGACAAGATGCGTTGACCAAAACCTAGAATGGGGACAGCAGTACTGTCACCAACAATAATTGATTTATTTGTGTTGCTCAAATTAAAGTAAGACGAGAGTGTACCTGAGGATGCCGTCATGTGAGAAGTGGCTCTGGTATCCATGTACACAGTGTCATCCGGAGCATGCAAAGACATAGTATGCATTGCCTGTTCAATGTCAGTAGGCGCATATGATGAGGAACTCCCTGGAGCATAGGGAGAAGCAGGAGCCTGAGTATGATATGCCCGCCGGACGTTGACCCAAGATGCCTGAATTAGGGGCTGCAGGTGGACGGGTCCAAGAACTAGTGGGACAGGGGCATGGCGGAGGAGCCCATCCGGAAGGTGACCAGCCAGCTGGATACTGCCAATAAGGAGGCGGTGGTTGCCATGATTGAGGAGGAGCATTCTACTGCTGCGTCGAATCGCGACCACGTCCACGGTTATCCTGATTCTGGTTCCTGCCTCTCGACCGATTCCGATTACCTCTGTTGCTTCCATTATTCTGACTAGCCTGACCATTATTTTGACCATTATTCTGTCGTTCACGACCATTAAACCCACGACTCGAACCATTGTTGTTATTGTTTAGAGGCTGTACATACCCAGTATTACCGCCATAACCCGTCAGACATCGCCATCTAGTCCACCAGAAGTCGCAGCTACCAAAGCGGCACCAGCTGCGACAGATGCCATGTGGGCCTGTTTTGATTTTCGAGTCTCTTCCATCACCAATTTAGAACGAACCTTGAAGAATGAGGGAAGAGGGTCACTTTGCTGAACTAGGGTTACAACACTGTCGTAGCTTTCGTTTAGGCCAGCAATCATCTGAAGCACCATGCGATGATTGGATACCGGAGCACCAACGTTTGCTAACTGGTCAGCAAGGGCCTTCAAGGCTTTGCAATAGGCCGAAACACTTGGATAGTCATCCAACATGATGTGAGAAAATTGATTTTCAAGATACACCGCCCTTGCGTGCTTGTTATCCTGAAAAATTCCTTGGAGGTGTTCCCATGCTTTCTGAGCCGTGGCACCGGGCTCAAGAATTGTCTCCATTAAATCACCCGAGATGGTCCCGTAGATCATTGAAGAACCAGCGAATCGAGACGTTTCCATAGTTTAGGATCAACCTCCTCTGATTTGCCTTCATCTTTCTCTTCGGGGATGATATGATCAATCACCTCAAAGACACGGCAATGAATTTGAAATAATTCAGCCCAAGATGCATACTTGTCAGTCTCCGTATCAAGAACAAGTGCAATATAGTTCTTGATGTTACCCACGGTGAGAGCCGGATGAAGAGTAGAAGGGGAAGGAGTGGCCATAAAGGACACGAAGAAGAAGAAGAACAAAGAGCCGTGAGGAAGAGAATGACGGCAGAAGAACTATAGGGCTAGGGTTTTCAGGATAGAGTCTCTGATACCATGAAGGAATTATATTCCGTGAATAATATATTGCCTCTCTTCCCCTTATATACATCAGTCCTAGAATCCCTACAAGATATAGATCTATACAAGAGATATACACCTACCTATAATAGAGATATACATACTAAATATAAAGATATACTCCCTCCGTCCCGCTATAAATCACACAGTTGGTCAACTGAATCAATTTTTGACCATGATTTTATGAATGACTAGATATCTCTATGCAATTCTAAAAAAAGTTATTGATAGTATTTCTAATGGTGAAGCAATAACAATTTTTAAAATTACAAAATCACTAATTGTATGCTTTAAATCATTGGTCAAAAATTCACACAGTTGACCAACTGTGTGAATTGTAATGGGACGGAGGGTAGTACATGCCAATGATATAGCTATGCTATTAGATATCCCGAGTGTGAATTTATTTTCAAGTATCGGTTTATGTGCTTGAACGTATGTATCAGTTGATGTTATTAGGGGTATAATGGTATTCGATCAATTATGGATTAAGCTCTATGAATTGACTGAATTATATTATACCTGTCACTGTCCCCTTCTGTTGGCCATAGTTGGGGTGATAGCTTCTGTTCTTTGCCAAAAGCATTTACAGATAGCGAGTAATCTTATATGGTTCTCTGAAAAATGAGTCTTATAAGAGGGTGAATATATGTAAACAATTCACTAAAGAGAGGAGTTAATACTCTCATGTTGTACGACATATTGTTCAGTCGGGAAAGGTAAACCGAGGTAACGAAATGTGTTTACAGCTTTAAACAAGGTGTTATGCGTAAACATGTTATGTGTTGCATCTTATACACTACTAGAAACAGGGGCATTACCGACGGAAAATTTTCATTTACCGACGGAAATTTATTTTAATTTATCGGGAATTTATTTTTTTAAAATTTCGTTTTGTCCGTCGGTAATTGATGAATTCCGCCGGTATTTCCGTCGGTAATACCGGCGGTCATAGTCCGTCGGTATTACCGTCGGACTTGTCCGTCGGTAACAAATCCATATATATACACGCGTATCCTCCCCATTTTTAATTACGTTTCATTTTTATTACGAACTCCTTCGTTCCTCCCTCAGTGTTCGCGAACCCTAACGTCGCCAACGCCAAGCCGTCGCCGCCGAGCCTCGTCGTCGCCGGTAAGTCTTCTTTCTCTCTCTCAATCGCTTTCTCTCTCTCACTCGATTTCTCTCTCTCACTTTCTCTCTCTCTCAGTAATTCGCCAAGAAGAACACGCCGTCGCCGTCGCCGTCGCCGCCCTTTCTTTCCATCGCCGTTTCTGTCGCCGGTACGTTATCTCTCTCTCTCTCGCTTTCTCTCTCTCAATCGTTACAGTTTGATACTTTAGTTTTAGTTATAAGGTGAAAATATATAGGTTATTGTGGTGACATATTTGCTCATTTTGTAATTGTAGTGTATAATAATTTGAGGAAAACTACTATCAGAACAGAGAGAAAATTTGTGCTCTTTTCTAACACATTTTTATTTTAATTTATGTTAGAACTTCGCGATAACATTAACGGTGACAGAGGTTTAGACAAATATTTGTTTCCACCTTTCTTTTAACATCTTTTATTTTCAACTATAACTATAAAAAGGTGGACACTAGTATTTGGCAAAACTTCGGGGTGTGGACCCTGATGATTTTTAACTACTCATCCTACCTACTTACGTAAAATGGTGGTTTTAATCCGAAGAAAGAGGGTGGGTGTGTATAGTGTTGATGAGTAAGTTTAGTAATACGGGTTTATTCAACAATTTTACCGGGTCCGTATAACAACTCTCATTATAAATTCCAACCCTTACTTTCACATTTTATTTTTGATTGTAACTATATAAGGGTGAAGGTGGAACACAAATATTTGACCCAACATCATGATGATTTTCCATTTATGGCTTTATCCCGATTATGAGATATGAACTTGATAACAGCTTATAGGATGTTTCATTGTGCTCGCATTCAAAGGAGGTAGCAAGGGTTGGTTTGAAAATATTACATTGTGTTGTTTAATGATTAGGGAAGACGGAAGTATCAAAAAAATATAAATAAGATTGAGGTACAACTCTATTTAAAATATAATAAGATGAGAGCTCTTTTTCACCCACAAATTTATCAAAATTCGTCTTCTTTGATCAAGGAAGACGGAGTAAACAAGTTCATTACCGTTTGAGTAAAGATTTTCTGTTTAATAAGAGTTTTTAGCCATCGTTCCTCTTTCTCTCTAAGGATCTCAAACATCACTTGAGATCCTTAGAGAGGAGGACAAAGGAAACCGAAAAAATTCTTATTAAACAAAATCGTTGACTCAAACGACAAATGAACTTGTTTGCTCGTCTTTCTTGGTCTAAGATGAGATTGGGTTTTGATAGTTGTGGATGAGAACGACTCTTATCTTGTTTATAAATGTTAATTTAATTCATCATTGTAAAATTTCAAATTTTACAATAAAGAATTAATATTTCAAATTATTCACAATATTAATAATTTAAAAATATGAGAGATGTGTGTGTTAATTCATTATTGTAAAATTATGCATTTTACGGTAATGAATAAAAATTAATGTTACGACGTGACGTTGTGACGGCTGAAACACAAAAGCTTAGAAACCCGTTTAAGAATCTTTAACTTATCATGTTGAGGTCAACATGTAGTCATCGATTCTTAAATTGTCCGTGTGGACAGTCTTGAAATGCACGATTATATGATTTGTAAATATCATCATTGTCTATTAAAATTGCTTGAATAGTCGATAGTTGAGATATTTTGGTTGCATTAATCCTATTGTTCTCTCGAGTGTATACTAGACATATATGGTTGATTACACCGTCGATTCTAATCGATAGTGTTTCGATTGACCTAGTCTACGTCGTGCACTTGGAGACCATGGGGTTATCCGCCGAAATTTCTTGATTTTCGATTATAAAGCAAGTAGACAAGGTGATATTTGCAATTCATATGTGTATTTCGGGATGGGATAGAAGCCAACCCAATTCTAAACTTAATGGACATGAATTGTCCTTTCATCATAGGAAATAATATACTTTACAACAAAGAATTAAATATTAATATTTAAAATTATTCAAAATATTATGATAGATGTGTGTGTTATTCATTATTGTAAAATTATGCATTTTACGGTAATGAATAAAAATTAATGTTACGACGTGATGTTGTGACGGTTGAAACACAAAAGCTTAGAAACCCGTTTAAGAATCTTTAACTTATCATGTTGAGGTCAACATGTAGTCATCGATTCTTAAATTGTCTGTGTGGACAGTCTTGAAATGCACGATTATATGATTTGTAAATATCATCATTGTCTATTAAAATTGCTTGAATAGTCGATAGTTGAGATATTTCGGTTGCATTAATCCTATTGTTCTCTGAGTGTATACTAGACATATATGGTTTATTACACACTGTCGATTCTAATCGATAGTGTTTGATTGACCTAGTCTACGTCGTGCACTTGGAGACCATGGGGTTATGCTGTCGAAATTTCTTGATTTTCGATTATAAAGCAAGTAGACAAGGTGATATTTGCAATTCATACGTGTATTTCGGGATGGGATAGAAGCCAACCCAATTCTAAACCTAATGGACATGAATTGTCCTTTCATCATAGGGAATGATATGTTTTACAACAAAGAATTAAATATTAATATTCAAAATATTAATAATTAAAAAAATGTGATAGATGTGTGCGATAGAAGCCAACCCCAATTCTAAACCTAAAGAAACATGTCTTGTTGCTTTTAAGTTTGTAATCCAAATTTAGGGAATTGTAACGCGTTAATTACATCTAAACTGTTAATACATTATGAAATGCAGGAGTTAATTATGTCTGGAGAAGATCGTAGTTGGATGGATAATCGTAGTAATCCCGGTAGAAGGGGTGTCAGACCTCAATTCTTAGAAGGTTTAGAACATTTCGTGGAGTTTGCTAGAGCGCATCCCCAGTGCATGCGTGGTGATAAGATTAGGTGTCCTTGTAAAAAGTGTAAGAATAGAAAATATCTGAGTGTTGGATGGGTAAAGAAACATGTTTTAGAGGCAGGGTTTGTTGATGATTACAAGGTATGGGGAGCGTTATGTGGTTGAAACAAGTGTTCGCAATCATCCTATCAGATCAAGTGGTCCGCCAAGTGGAACCCGAACATTTGATTGATGAAGAGGAGCCGTCTCGTCGGTTTGGATGATATTGTTCGAAATGCGGCCGGCCCGTAGTTTGATTGGAACCCTAATCCAACAGAGGCACCAAATCCCGTTGCAAAGAAGTTTATGGATTTAATGGACTCGCAAATGAGAAAATTCATGTAGGTGCAAAGGCTACAGCTGTTAGAGCAAGTGATCGAGCTTCTAACTATCAAGGCCGATACAAATATGAGCCAAAGATACTTACGATCGTATAATGTCATGGGGACAACGGATGCTACCCGAAGAAAATAATATGGTTCACAATTTTTATGAGAAGAAAAAGTTGGTGGGGCAGATCGGTCTTGGGTATGTTAAAATTGATGCTTGCAAGAATCAGTGCATGCTTTTTTATAAAGAAAATGAGGGCCTCGATACATGTTCAATATGTGGACTTAGTAGGTATAAGCCACAACGCCGTGGTAGTGCCAAGCACAAGAAAAACGTGCCTCTGGGCCAGCTACGTTATATGCCGCTAATTCCTGTGTTGCAACGAATTTACGCATTGAAAGAAAGCTCGAAGCCACGCTACTGGGCACAAAGAGTGTCCTCGTGAAGAGGGTGTGATGACTCATCCTTCTGACGGTGAAGCATGGAAACATTTTGATGCCACTTACCCTGATTTTGCTGCGGATCCTAGAAACATAAGGCTAGGGATATGTACAGATGGGATTTCTCCATTTGGACCAGGGGCAAAATCTTATTCATAATGGCCTGTTATAGTCACAGTGTATAATCTTCCCCCGTGGTTATGTATGACTGATCCTTATATGTATTTGAGTTTGTTCATTCCCGGGCCTTCGAATCCAGGCAAAAACATTGATGTGTATCTTCGACCTCCGATGGATGAACTCAAACAAACTGTGGAATGATGGTGTTCGTACATGGGATGCTTTCAAGTTGCAAAATTTTAACATGAGGGCCGCAGCGATGTGGACAATTAATGACTTTCCCGCTTATGGTATGATGTCGGGATGGAGCACACATGGGAGATTGGCCCGTCCATATTGTATGGAAAATACGTATGCATTCACACTTCAAAGATTACAAGAAGCAGTTGTTGGTTTGATTGCCACCGACGGTTTCTTCCTAGTGACCATCCATTTCGTAAACAGAGGAATGCTTTCACCAAAAATAGAGTTGAGAATCGGGGCCCCCCTCCTCGTCTGAGTGGGGAGGATATTTTTGAGCAGGTGTCTGAGGTGTCTGATGTCGGGTGGGGAAAGATGTTTTCAAAGGATAGACCAGACGGATTTGGTAAAGACCATAACCTGGATTAAAAAGAGTATATTTTGGGAGTTACCGTATTGGAAGACGAACTTGATAAGACATAACCTTGATGTCATGCATATTGAAAATGTGTTTGAAAATATTTTCAATACGGTTGATGGGTTTTAAGGCCTCAACGAAGGACACAGACAAGGGTCGGCTAGACCTTGAAGCGATTTGCAATCGTAAAGATCTCAACATTACTAAAGTTAATGGAAAAGATTTCAAACCAAACGCTCCCTTTGTTCTCGTCAGAGAGGATAAGCAACGTGTTCTCGCAAAGTGGTTGAAAGATTTGAAACTTCCCGATGGGTATGCATCTAATATTGGCAACCGTGTGAATGTGGAAGAAGGGACGGTATATGGGTTGAAAAGTCATGATTGTCACGTATTATTGGATAGGTTGCTACCAATTGCATTTAGAGACATTCTCCCTAATGAAATATGGGTTGCCCTAATGCACTGGAGTGAATTCTTCAGTAGCATTGACTTCCAAAGACTCTTCGTGTTGAGGATATGAAAAGACTCGAAGAGAGCATTGTGGTGACAATATGCAAGCTTGAAAAGATATTTCCGCCATCTTTCTTTGATTCAATGGAGCATTTACTAATTCACCTAGCTTATGAAGCTAGAGTTGGAGGACCTGTCAAGATAGATGGATGTATCCATTTGAACGATTTTTGGGGAGTTTGAAAAAGAAAATGAGCAATAGAGCAAAAGTTGAGGCATCTATGTCCGAATCAAATCGATTGTCGACCTAAATTGTGTCGTTTGTTTCAACATATTTTCACCCTGCATATCGAGACAAGGTTCAATAAAGCGGGACGCAATTATGATGGGGAGTCACCGATCCCGATGGAAAAATTTCAGCTTTTTTCTTCTCCCGGTCGATTCCTTGGCAATAGAAAGTGCACGCGCATGCTAAGCGTAAAAGAATTAGAAGCGGCTAAACTCTATATTCTCCTAAATTGTGCTGAGGTCGAGGACTACTTGAAGTAAGCATTCTTCATTTGTTATTAAGTAATGTTAATCCTAATAACTTTAATACGAACTAAGCAACTTTATGTTCTCCTTGAATGCAGATGTTCGAAGAACAGCCGGAGACATTGCGCCCGAATTGATTTCAATAAGGACAGACAACGAATTTCCCTCCTGGTTTAATAATTATGTAAATGCCAATTCATTAATTCAATGTTTTTAATAGAATTTGAAGTATGAGTTTTTTACTATCTATGTGTTTTTATTTAGATTTTGAACAACCTTGGAGATGCAAAAGCTGCGAGATTACAACCATTAGCACACGGTCCGTCCTTAAGAGTGAATGTATATAAGGGATATTTTGTCAATGGCTACGTATTCCACACCGAAGAATATGGCCAAACGAAATCTACTTGGAATAGCGGGGTCAATCTCAAGGGAAATCTCGATTATTATGGCGTATTGAAAGAAGTTATTGAATTGGAGTACTTGCTTGGAAATTCTGTAGTTATTTTCAATTGTGAGTGGCGGGACGCTGAGCGAGGCATTACAAAACATGGCACTTTTGATCTCGTTGACTTAAAGCATTCTTCTAGGCATAATGGTGATGATGTGTTCATTCTTGCATCTCAAGCACAACAGTGTATATGACCCCTACCCCGTCGACGAAGAGAGTCTAGCGGATGGTGGGCCGTATGGAAAACCAAAGCAAGAAGCACTTTTGATATACCATTGCGTGCAAAAACGTCTACTTCAAATATTGATTCATCATTAAATGATTGTTATCGTGAAGAGGAAATGCCTATACCTCCGATTATTTCCTTGAATGATAATGTCGAGGATGAAGCATTAATGGCCGAAAACACCCGTCCACTAGGGGAGGAAGTCACTTTCAATGAAATCGATGATGACAATGTGGAGGATGAGGAAGGAGAAGAGTATATATCTGGGTCCGATGATGAAGATGAGGAAGAAGACGACGACGAGAAAACTAGTGAAGAAGAAATTGAATTTTGTAGTGATAGTGATCAAGATTGTAGTGAATGAATCAGTTTAGTTTTAATTCAGATAATGTTTTGTATATAATGTTTACATTTTATATCACTTATCACTGTAATATTATATCTATCTCATGATTTTCAATTTTACTTGGTTACTCTTTACATGCTATGTAATATTACATCTATTTCATGATTTGGACAATAAATGATTCCTACTATTTAAATGCAAACTGCAAACATCTTACTCCATAATTTACTTGAACATGTAGTCATTAATTTGAATGTCATCGTGTGAAAAGGTTGTTGGAAAAAAATAAATAATTAGTAAAAAATAATAATAATAATAATAATAATAATAAATAATAATAATAATAATAATAATAATGGACATAAATATAATAATAATAAATAAAAAATAAAATAATCAATAAAAATTAAAAATTAAAATAAAAATATACATATATGTATATATATAAATATCATTATTGTCTATTAAAATTGCTTGAATAGTCGATAGTTAAAATATTTCGGTTGCATTAATCCTATTGTTCTCTGAGTGTATACTAGACATGATTGATTACACACTGTCGATTCTAATCGATAGTGTTTGATTGACCTAGTCTACGTCGTGCACTTGGAGATCATGGGGTTATGCTGTCAAAATTTCTTGATTTTCGATTATAAAGCAAGTAGACAAAGTGATATTTGCAATTCATACGTGTATTTTGGGATGGGATAGAAGCCAACCCCACTACTATCACGTACAACCACTACCATGGGGTTATGCTGGAGTGGAAAATTCAGTTTGCACAGCATTAGGCCCAAAGATTGAAACTTTGATTAATTATTATAATAGTAAATCTACTTTCAAAGTTTCAATCTTTGGGCCAAATGCTTGTGCAAACTTGATATTTTCCACTCCAAATTTCATTATAAATGTAAACCCTCTCTCTCTACCCCTCTCTATTTTGTTAATTTTGTTGTGGTGGTGGTAGTGGTGGTATACGTAGTAGTATTAGTAATAGTAGTGGTAGTAGCGGTAGTAGTGGTAATAGTGGTGGTAGTACGTAGCGGTGGTGGTAGTAGTAGTGACGGTGGTAGTGGGACTCTTTTCACATAGTGTATATTGGCCGCAAACATCTTACTCCATAATTTGCTTGGACATGTAGTCATTATTTTGAATGCTTCCTACTATTTAAATTTTGTTCTACTTGATAATATTTTCTCGTCTACATATATAATATACTAGTTTAGATATGTCGGGTCGAGGTGGCAATCGTTCAAAGAGAGGGAAGGTTGCGGGTTTTGTCCATCGTCTTGTTTCACCAAGGACGGGAGGGAGGATCTACTTCTGGTTCTGACGTAGTGAACCATTCGGGCGGGTTAATTTGGACGCAATAATTAATGAGGAAGGAAAAATGGAAATATCTATCTCTCCCAAAGGGCCGCAAGTATTATTTAATTGTAAATGTCATATATATAATGTTTACATTTTATTATTGTCTTTTTATTTGTATATATATTGATATATTGTTTTTTAATTAATATCTTAATAGGTTTATACATGCATGGTGGTGGTAGCGGTAGCAGAATGGCGGCCTCGTGGTTGTTAAACATGATTTTTCATTGACATGTAATTAAACAAACAAACAAACATATGTAGTTTCTCTTTCCCTTTTCCTTTTCCCTTTCCCCTTCCCTTTCCCCTTCCCTTTCCCCTTTCCCCTTTCCTTTCCCTTTCCCCTTTCCCTTTCCCCTTTCCCCTTTCCCCCGTTTCCCTTTCCCCTTTCCCCTGCCGTTTCCCTTTCCCCTTCCCCGTCGCTTGATTTGGACAAACATATGTATTTTATTTGATGTACAAACGAAACGGGTTGTTTGTGTGTGTTTGTAGTTTGTAATTGTATTTGTTTAAAACAGTTGTTTGAACAGTTTACCACTTTTTACAGTGGTTTAATAATAAAACAAAATTTTTTTTAAAATCAAGACATTACCTGACGAAAATTTTCGTCGGTAAATTAATAAAAAATAAATAATATCGATTTCCGGCGGAAATATCCGTCGGAAAATAATAAAAATTAAAAATAAAACTCATTACCGACGGATATATCCGTCGGCTTATGGTTTTGATTTTCGACGGACATATCCGACGGTAAATTTTATGGATTCCGACGGTTATAACCGTCGGTAATGGTTTCATTTACCGACGGATATATCCGTCGGTTTATGGTTTAGATTTCCGACGGACATATCCGACGGTAAATTTTATGTATTCCGACGGTTATAACCGTCGGTAATGGTTTTATTTACCGACGGATATTTCCATCGGTAACCTCCGGCAATTGCTCCGTTAACCTACGGCCGTTACTCATTTTCGACGGACGGTTCCCGGCGGAATTTCAGATTTTCCGGCGGATAATCCGCCGATTTTTCCGGCGGAATTAGTCCGTCGGTATTACCAACCAATTATTTCCGACGGAACCCGACGGACGAATTCCGTCGGTAATATCCATTTGCCGACGGAAATGTGGAATTACCGACAGAAATTTCCGTCGGTAAAAGGTCTTTTTCTAGTAGTGATATGAATTCTTGTTGCATCATAATAGCTTGCTGAGATTTATTCTCACCCTTCTCCCTTTTATTTTTTAGACCGCGCTGAGACAGGAGGCCCGAACCAGTGAGGCCGGGGAGGAGTTTGGACGGCTTTCTTTTAGAAATTGTCAGGGTAAGTTATATAGTTAGTTTATGGTTAGGAGTATCATTAGGATACTACTCTTTTGAGAAACTTGTATTTAGTACTGATTTTGTAAAACGTTTTCGCTCGTGTATATGATGTAAATAAACAGGTTGTTGTTTTTACAAAGTTGTTTTAGAAACCTATCTCCAAGTGGAGATGTGTCGTCGTTTTTTCTTGACTTGTGAAAGTCAAGTATGTATATTTGAAGTAAGCAATTTTTTTTTAATTTAATTTAAGCGACTTTTGCAAGCAAGGGGTCCCCCCCAACTCGGGCCACGAGCTAAAATTTCGGATTGGGATCTCCGCACATAGGTCTGGCCGCGTTTGAATGAATGATCCATTCATCCCCATAAATAGAACATAGTCACTAAACAAAATATTGCCCCAACAATAAATAAAAAACCCACAAAATAACATACTTGATACTTCTAAAGTTCAACAAACGTGAAACTTTTGATTCAAGCCCAATCTTTTTAGAAAAGACTGACAAGAATATGGGCTTCATTTTTATGAGTCTTAATTCAATCTATACCTAAATCCAAATATATTTAGTTGACTACTAAGATTCTCAATTATATATGGACAAACAAAAATTTGTGTCATCGTACCAACTTTTTTTTTTTTTTTAGGGTAAGAAAATACTCAGTTTATTCATAAAACCTAACTCAATTCACAAAAATTTGTGTCATCGTGCCAACTTAATTGTCAGTTATAACCGAAAATGTATCGAGAGGCTAGGCGCATCTATCTTACATTGTGAGATTGAAATGCATTCATTTGCAGTCTTTTCCTCTTAACCTATCAACCCTTCAATATATTCAACATTACCACCTTAACCACAACGAAAAAATGAATGCCATGTCAAGTTCAATCTCGTTCGTGCTCTTCACCACCCTCTATCTCACCGCCTACGTCGTCCTCGCTGAATCCCCCGAACCAAATTTGATCGAAAAAGCTTGCCAACTTGCCACCAACAGGGCACTTTGTATTGACGTTCTCAATTCCAATCCCGATAGCAAAAATTCAGATCTCAAACAACTCGCCTTCATTGCCTTTCAGGTAGCCTCCAAGAATGCGGCCGACACCTCAGCTATGCTCCGGAAGGCACTTTTAGATGACGACAACAATATCGTGGATTCCACGGAAGAGCGGATCATTAGTGACTGTTCGGAGAGTTACAATAGCATTGTTGACCTGATTAATGATTCCGTCGATGCATTACTTACCGGGCCTGGTAAGGATGTGGAAAAGGAAATGAATGCCGCCGTTGCGGCGATCGACACTTGTGGCGCCACCATTAACAGGTTGAAAGGTCAATCATTGGAGGTGTTCCGGAAGAATCAAAATGTTAGGCAATTGTGCGAAAATGCCTTGAGCGTTTATCATGTTTTTGCCAAGAATTGATCTTCCCCAAACCCCAACACATACACTTAATAATTATATGTTTTTGCTAAGAATTATATGTTTTAATGCAATTATGAATTGCAATTTTTAATGCAATTATAACAATTTTATAAATCAATTGTTTCAAGAATCAAAGAACAAATGTAAATATAGCTCACAACAATCCGCTAGTATATGACACACCAGTTTGAGGTATCCATTCGTCCCCCAACAAAAAACTAGACACCGTAAAATTAGCAGCATCATTTGAACTTATAACATGAAATCCAGGCCATGTAACTCTATTGCTCGTATCCGATCCAACACCCGAATTATTAAACTCCGCATAATACGACGTATTCAGCGCAAAATCGCCCGACCATACGCTCCAACCCGATGGTTGAATGAATCCATCAATGTAAGATTGCATTATAATAGTTCTAGAGTACTCTTTCCACGGCCTGCCCAAATAAGTCTTAGTCGTGCCAATGTCGGATGCCAAGTCATCAGCTGGTACGATGCGACAATTCTGAATAGACGTGCCGGTGTTCTGGTTAGGATCTGTCCTGCCCTGAGCTGTAACGGCATTGAATTGGTTGGGATCAGGCTTACGAGGGTATAAGTTGCAGTTCTGGAAAAGAGCCGCGGCGTTGCCAAATATGAAGTCAACTGTACCGTAAACGTCACATTCACGGTAGAACTGGCGAAGGGAGTGTGTGTAGAGTGTGTCTTGGTATCCTTCAAAACTGCAACTATAGAAGGTCGATAAATCGGCCCCGTTACGTACTGCCACGGCTTGATGCTTGGATGCTCCGGCGGTGTTGCGGAATGTCATATTCACCGCCACAAATCCTGGTCCCACTACAGCTGCATAGAAGAGTCGATGTAAGACAATATCAAAGTGGGTTATTTATATAATGGTAAAATTGTGGGATGGCTTACCAAATGTTGCGGAATTGAAGGTGGTCCATCCATCAACGTAATTATGATTTCCGGTAACAACCGTTTGATTAATGCCATCTCCGATCATCATCAAATACCGTTTGTTCTTAGCAATAGTGACATATTCTTGATAAACGCCGGCAGTTACGTAAATCAAAAAGTAGCCATCATCAACCTTAGTGTTATTCGGAGCAAAACTAACGGCGTCATTAATCGTTGTAAAATTCCCTGACCCATCTTGACTAACCACGACAATGTCGTTGACCTCAACTTGATTATCACCATCGTCCGTTTGAAGAAGCCTCCTCCTTCCAACGGTCTCAAAAATGGCTTTGTTACGGTCAGACATGGTCAACGGCAGCTTCCCGTTTTTGAAACCAAGGTGTTTTTTGTTATGGCCTGGTGGGCGGGAAGCTGCCCGTTTCTTAGATACCCAGCCTCGTTTGAAAAGAGCTAACGAGACGCTATAAAGACGAGTGTCGCTAGAAAGCGGTGACAAAATACCATTCTTGACACTCCATGAAGAAGCCGTCGCTTGAAGTCCGTCCAAACACGTTTGTGTGTTCGTTAAAATGCCGCTAAGAAGCGTTTGAACGTCGTCAGAGCGTAACGTTGGGAGGATGGATTGGGTGTTATTGACCGTTTGAAATGTGCTTGACAAGAAATCTATATTGAGCTCAGCGAGCAATTTACAATCTTGGAGGGCCCGAAGTGCACCGGTGGTTAAAGTGTTGGACCTAATGAGATATTTTTCAATCAAGGCTAAAAAATTACGGGCCGAGGAGAGGGATTTATTGACGGAGAAACGGCCGTAGTCGTAGACATTGGAGGAGCCATTGGTGGTGGGGAGTGCGGATTTGCAAAATGTCGGGTAAGGGGTGTCGTTGCAGATGGTGGTGGCGGAGACCGGGGCGGAAGGAGGAGGATCGGATGAGTAGGAGAGAGAAAATGATACGACAAGGAGGAATAAGAATAGATTGGAATTATAGGCCATGTTTTTTAATATACTAGGAAGAATGTTGTGTGTGGATTGGATTGGATTGGATTGGCTTGGTTTGGTTTGGTTTGTAAGTGATATATATAGGTGGAAAAATGTTGGGCGGTGTTTGGAGGTTTGAATTAAAATAGGTTTTTGTGTGACATGGAAAGTCAAGATGATGGGATGAATTAGAAAGCGCGTCCATCTTGAATTTAATCTTTTTGTTGAGTTTTGAAGTTTACTTGGGGGCCACACTATGTTTGATGAAATATTGAAATGTAATATTAACTCCTCCGCCTCCGCCTCCGCCCCGACATAATGTTTTTAATTTAATTTGACATAGAAATTAAGAAAAAAAATATTGTGAATATGGAAAATAAAGAAACAAAGAGAAAGTAGTTAGGAAGTTTTTTTTTGTTAGTATAACAAGTAGATTTCATTATTAATTTTAATTAATAAAACACCTAAAAACCTGAATATGAGACATACTAAAAAAAAATAAGAATCTTAAATTAACACGGAGGAAGTATAACTAACGTTGGGGGAATTGGGGAAATAAACATAAAATGTCATTATTACAATATTTATAAATATGGTAATATACTCGTTATTAATTAATATTGTATTGATGTATTTTTCAAATGCTTACAAATATGAGCAATTAAGTCGGATTTAGAGTAATGTTTGCAAGAGAAAATCTTTTACTGTGGGCTGAGCGTTGACTTTTCTGAAAGAAGACATGGCTAGCGACTGGGCACATGGCAACTAGGGCAGGTTTATTGTCATTGGCTTAACAAAAAAGGAGAAAAATAAAACGAGTGTTATTGTCAACACTAATAACAACACTTTTCACATTAATCCAAAAAGATGAAAATAATTTTAATATTTTAAAGTATCGAAAATAAAATAAACACAATAAAATAGATTTTTCTAAAGTTATATAAATATAACTTGAGTGTTCCCGAATGAAAATACCTTTATTATAAATAAACTTTCGTTAAAAGGCAGAAAAAGTATTCTAAAGATTTTCAATAAATAGCTCAATATAACGACTATTTTAGAACACACTATATGTAAAAACTCTTTGGTGGCGCTTGGTTCATAGGAAAACATGGGAATGGAATGGAAAATTTCCTTTTTTCCATTCCATTCCCATGTTTGGATGAATCATTTTAAAAAAAAAAATTCATTGGAATGGATAATTCCATTCCATAATGGAATTCAACATTCCTTTTTAAAAGTGATGGAAAAATTTTTTCCTTTGGGAAAGGAAAAAAAAATTTTTTTTTTGACCAAAATACCCCTACCCCCTACCCACCCCTACCCCCTACCCAGCCCCTACCCAGCCCCTACGCCCCACCCCCCACCCCCACCCCCCCACCCCCACGAATTTTTTTTTTTTTGCCTACCCTCTCCCCACCCCCCACCCCCCCCCACCCCCACGATTTTTTTTTTTTTTTTTTTTTTTTGCCTACCCTCCCCCCACCCACCCCCCACCCCCTACCCCCACCCCCCCCACCCCCACCCCCACCCCCCCACCCCCTCACGATTTTTTTTTTTTTTTTTTTTTTTTTTTTGCCTACCCTCCCCCATCCCCCCACCCCCCAATGAATTTTTTTTTTTTTTTTTTTTTTTTTGCCTACCCTCCCCCCACCCTACCCCCACCCCCCCCACCCACCCCCCCCACCCCCTACCCCCACCCCACCCCACCTCCCACGAAATTTTTTTTTACTCATTTTACATACCCCCTACCTATCCCCCCACCCACCCCACCCCCCAAATTTTTTATTTTTTTTTTAAAAAGGATAAATTGAATATTTTATATGCTTTCATTCCATTCCTATAATTTGTATTTTCAAACCAAACATGATTTGTCAAGGAATTGAATGACAATTCCATTCCATTCCGTGCCAATCAAACGGAGGGGGTTGACCAGTTTTTTTCCATTCCAATTCCATTGACAATTCCATTCCATTGACAATTCCATTCCTTCACTTTTTTTCCACCGAACCAAACGCCCCCTTTATCTCACACACAGAAATACTCAAAGAATAATATATAGCTAATCACTATAACTCACTGGTGTTGGATAGAGCGTTGTCAACATATGAGACAATACTTTGATACTGTGTTCTATCTTGTGCAAATCTCAATTATAGATTGGGTGATTTGAAGTTGTAAGATACTTGTAGTTATATAGGCTTATATAACTTGAAGTCTACTCAATCTCGACAAAAATCAGCCATGAGAGAAAAGTGGAACCACATTTTCACTTTTAGCTCCACCTTCCATGTTTGTATGGAGACTTGGTCTTCCTTTGATTCATTGCTTGTACATCCAACCTTTTCAGTCTTGTATACATTATCTTCAGTTCCTAAATGTAGATAAGCCTGTAACAACTTTACTTGCTCTCCACTTTTACATATAAATGATGATTTATGTGTAACTTCTTTTTCTTACACATTTGTCACGGCTTTAGCTTTAACAGACTTAATACCTGTTCAAACACATTTCTAATAAATCAGCAGATATGAAAATAATTAACTATCACTTTTTAATTAATGAATAACATCAATAGCAATACTGGTTTAACACTTACACTGGTCGTAATATTAAAGTCCAATGTTGTATAGTTAAGGAGACTACTGAGTAGTCCATATTAATTTAGATTTGGTCAAAAGCTCAAAACCAAAAGATTTGTTTTGAACCATACCAAAAATTGTTTGAACGCTCTTAAAATTGCTTGACATTATTCTCATTTTAGCAGACTTGGCAACCACATTTTTCAATGAATTTCTCTTTCGTTTGCCGAATTCAAAGACAATTAATTTTATTTGATTCACATAAGTATTAAATTTTGAAGGTCTCGATTGACATGCCTTACGTAATTACAAGCTTCAATAATTGTTGTTTATTCCCCCCTTTAATTATTTAATTAGATCACTATTACTACTGATCTACTTTCGGCATTAATTAACCATTATAACAATATGGATTGTGTTTGTGATGTGATAAAAACCAAATTTTCAAAAGTCATGTTATATTCCGTGTAATTGACATTTAACTGTGTTAATAGAGGCACAAAATTTTACTAGAAAAAGGGCTCGATTATTGCTGTAACAATTATTGACCAAGTGAGGAGATACTAATAATCCTACTTGAACCCACGTCGAAAAACAACTTCCCGGCCAGAAATTGTTGAAAATGAGAGGAGAATTTTATTCCATGATCCTTACCAAACTTTTTAATGATCGATCATAGTCCACAACCATATATTTGAATTTGAATGTGGACTTTAATGTCATTTACCGAATTTGTACAATTATTACTTGTAACTCCTATTTCTTTCAATTCAATTGTTGAAAGCTTCGTTTCATGTGTACTCCGGGTCTGTCAATTTTTAGCCCTACTTGAATTTCAAACCCAAAATCAACAAAAAAAATAAAATAAAAAAAAATCAAATCAATACTAATTTATATGATAATAAGTCAACTTTTTGAATTACAAATTGTTCAAAACCATACAATACTATGAAAATCCTTTAAATGATATGAAGGACTTTTGGGGAATCAATCCTTTAAATGATACAATGATTGTTTTTATAAATTAATTAAGGATAAATAAAATTTATATAGCATTTAAAATTATAAATAAAAAGACAAAAATATGATGAAATATTCTTTCTAACTAAAAACCAAGCAAGCATTAGTTTAGCTCGTTCCAAGAAGTGCAAAAGCAATGACATATTGTTTCATAATTATCCCCTTTTCCAAGCTCACTTCACAATATTTACATTAATAAATCTTAATAATTGTAAAACAAATATAAGATTTAATATTGAAGAAACATCGAGACTCCATTAAATCTAATAACCTTATTTTTGGGATTTTATATATGTACACTACTTAATTATAGGCATCTTAATTATGTCAACAACTTGGTGAGCATTTGTCTTACTAGATTTTGCCACCTTAATTAATTCATAATTATTTTTATGTTTTCAATAGTCAACACGCTCAACTTTGTGACGACTCTTTTGATCACTTGTATTAGAAATTGAGAAATTTATACTCCTTCCTTCCGTCCCATTTTAATCTACAAATAATTTCATTTTAGATGTCTCTACCATTTTTCTATACATAGTTCAAAACTGAAAAGTTAATATTTTGTATTCAGTGTGACACACTTGTAATACTCACAACACTTTCTTTATTCTATCTCATTATATACTCTCAAAACAATTTAATATTATATATTTTTTTCGTAAAATCTAAGGAGAAACGTGTTTTTCCTTACTGTATGGAGAAACGGGTTTTTTAATATTCAGAAACATTCAAAATGAATAACCAGAAAATCAAGGTCAAGGCCAAAGCCAATAAGCAATTTCTGGATATGCGCCTAACACATTTCTGGATGAGTGCGTCTGCTGAGAAACGCGTTTCTCCATAACTATGGAGAAACGTGTTTTTCATAGCCAGAAGCTTTACATTTGATAACCAGAAAAAAAAAACCCAAGGCCAAGACCAAAAGCTTCTGGATATCCGAAGCTTTGCATTTGATAGCAAGCTTTGCAGTTGATATCCGAAGCTTTGTATTTGATAGCCAAAGGATGTGAAATGTATATCCGTAAACCGTTAGGTGCATATCCGTAAAACCGCGCATATCCGTAAATGTGTTAAGGCATATCCAGAAATTGCTATTGAAGGTTTTGATATCTGTAAACCTTCAATGTATATCCGAAACATTTTGAAGGTTTCTGGATATTCATTTGAACGTTTCTGGATATCACTTTCATAGGTTTCTGGCTATCTAGCTCATTGTCGCGCGACATGTCGGGACCCGTTTCTCCATAACTTATGGAGAAACGCGTTTCTCCCTAGATTTTGTGTTTCTGGATATACATTCACATACTTCTGGATATGCACCTAACACATTTTTGGATATACATTCACATACTTCTGGATATGCACCTAACACATTTCTGAATTGCCAGTTTAAAGTTTTTGGATATTCATTTTGAATGTTTCTGGATATTCATTTGAATGTTTCTGAATATTCATTTGATGATTTCTGGATATACATTTGAATTTTTCTGAATATTCATTTGATGATTTCTGGATATACATTTGAAAGTTTATGAATACTCATTTTTTGGAAAAACACGTTTCTCCATAACTTATGGAGAAACGCGTTTCTCCGGAGACCTACTCTATTTTTTTTTAGTTATCGTGTCCAACCTTTAATTTGTAATATAAGATGGAACAACGATACATACATTACTTTCCATGAAAGTTAACCATAAATACCCACCGACGTCTTATGAAGAAAAATATTCCTTCTTTTCATAAAGTTAATCTCATTGTAAATATGGTAATCAACTGAATTAAATTACAACTAAAAATTTAGAAAAAAATAATTATTTTAATAAAAAATTAAAATTTATTATACGTACCACCATTTAAAAAACAAACATATTCAAACTTCAAAGAAAGATGCATACAGTCCTTTGGGATTGATCATTAATAGGATAAGAGTAGCCTTTTATCTCACTTAAGAAGCCCATATAGGCATATATCCTTAAAACCAATTAAATGGCTCATTTCTATATGCTCTCATCCATAGTATATCTTAAAATAAATGTTGAATATTGTAATATCCAGAAATAAATAAATAAATATAATATATATATATATATATATATATATATATATATATATATATATATATATATATATATATATATATAAATAGGAATAGTGATAAGTATTAAGTAAAGGAATTTGTAGAGATTTAAAAACCGTCATTTGTGGGTGTAATAATGGGGGTAATCATTTAGGAATTTTAATCCATGAAAATTATTTGAGAGTTATAGAAGCTGAAGGAGTTATGGCAATTATTTGAGAGTTATAGAAGCTGAAGGGGTTATGGCAATTATTTGAGAGTTATAGAAGTTAAAGGGGTTATGGCAATTATTTGAGAGTTATAGAAGTTGAAGGGGTCAGCCATTACTTTGCATGAGGGAGTATATATATTACCTCTTTGTAGTTCACAATAACTAAGAAAGTAAGAAGTCAAAAGTTGACAAGGTTGGCGTGTTGCAGTAGAAAGAGAGAAAGAAGAAAAAGGTAAATTTCTATCACTCATGCTATTGTTGTGATTTTTAATGGGATTTACAACCTGTCTCTGTACAAGAAAATCAGTGTATAGTTGAAGTAGGTTTGTGCCATGTAAGTGGACAAATCTAGGGGAAATAAAAGAGAGTAGGTTACTATTTAAAGTAGCTATATGGTATAGTACTGTAATTTTTATGGTTGAACTGATGTTCATTATGTGAATGCTTTTGATATTAGATTTTGGTGGATATCCTTAAGAGCTCGTGTAGTTGAGATACTATCGCCGCATTTGGAAGAGGTAAGGGATTATACCTCTAATTAGGTATTTGATATTTCATTTCAATTCGTAGGTTTTCATGAATTTTTATTGAAAATGTCCGTCCTTGAAAACCTCAAAAGTCAACTTTGGGTTGATACTTGCTTTGACTTCGTCGAACGTCTTTTGATAAAGAGTAGGTCTCCGGAGAAACGCGTTTCTCCATAAGTTATGGAGAAACGTGTTTCTGGATATCAGTCTCAAAGGTTCAATATCCAGAACCCTCTCGATCATGATATCCGAAGTTATGTTAGAATGGGATCAACACATACCAACTTTCTGGTCATGGCCTTCACTTTTTCTCGAATATACTTTTCACCGTTTCGGATATACTTTTCACTGATTTCTGGATATAGATTTGGCCAAGGTCATGGTCAATACAAAATTTCTGGATATCCTTTCTCTTAATTTCTGGATATACTTTTTAGTGATTTCTGGATATAGATTTGGCCAAGGCCATGGGCCAAGGTCATAGCCAATACAAAATTTCTGGATATCCTTTCAAAAGGTTCTGGATATCCAGAAACACGTTTCTCCATAAATAATGGAGAAACGCGTTTCTCCCTAGATTTTGGCTTTGATAAAAGTCAATATTTTGATATCTCAAACTTTTTGTGGCTTCATGTTAATATTCTTTTGTACATGAAGTATTGTCGTTTTCATGTCTCAATATGTATTCTTGAAATATGAATTGGTAATTACTCTGCATTGATCACTAAGCTAAACAACCCATGTTAATGGGGTATAATTGTAATTTGGCATTTTAGGCATTTTGTTCACTGTTGAGGATTAGCAGTGGGATGTTCCGGAATCACTGTTTTGTATATGTGCTCCTTGTGGGCTTTTGATTTGTTAAGGTCGTTTGACCGCTTACGTGATCACCGTTAGAATATTCGCTTTGTTATAAATCGATCATATTGTTAATTGTTATGTTTCACTCGTTGAATAAATCTTGAAAGTCATCATTCAGTTACTCGCATTACTATTGTCTCTTCAAAAAGAATAATTATTTTGCGGTCACCTCTTCTTAGTAATCGAAGGGGTCCGTATATGAACTTACTGAGCATTATTCGCTTACCCTTTCGTATTCTCTTTTCTTATAGGTAGGCACTAGATGGAGGATGATTTAAATACTTTCATCTTTTAGAATTTATTTTGTCTAGACATTTAATAATGATGTAAGATATTTAAGTTTAATTGTAAGTGTGTCAGTGGGATTAAACCCTAGACTGTTTGGATTGCAATAATGATATAAGAATAACTTTTGATCTATTCGAGTCGAATCAATTATGTATTATCTTGAAAAGAGTAACGGACTCAAGACCCATAAAAATGAGACCAAGTTTTGGGTCGTTAATTTCACTTACACTCTTAATACAATATGATAAAATCATTTTATTCTGAGGCAATATGATAAAATCATTAAGAGGTATCATGTTTATACACTATTAAAATGATTAAATTTAATATTTTTTGCAAATGTCTCTCAATTTGAAAATTGAATATTCATTTAAAAACGAAAAAAGTAATTTATTTGGTTTGAAATAACTGTCACATTTTTGTTATTATTATTATTATTATTATTTTGTTATTATTATTATTATTATTATTATTATTATTATTATTATTATTATTATTATTATTATTATTATTATTATTATTATTATTATTATTATTATTATTATTTTGTTATTTTATTATTATTATTATTATTATTATTTTTATTATTATTATTATATTATTTTATAATTAATAATAATAGTATTATTATTATTATTTATTATTATTTTATTATTTTATTATTTTTTATATAATAATAATTATTATTCATTATTATTATTATTATTTTAATTATTATTACTTGATGCTGCAGGAATTGTGCTTATCAATCTTCCTCCACGTGGCAGGACTGATCACCTGGCTCCTTGACCTGAAATCAGAACCCACGACTAGCCGGATGTGTCTCCGGCGAAGACGCTCGGGCGTGAGAGTAAGATCACAGTTGTATAAAGCTCAAAATGTATTGAATAATGAACTCAGAATACAAAATGGCAGTTACCTTTCACCGTTTGGTAGTGATGAAGTATTTATAGGCAGGAGTGATGTATTTTTGGGGAGGAGATATTTCCTCCGAGATTGTAGCGGCAGTTACTTGGACGTGGGAACATGTCTATAACGGTCCCTGATTTGTAGGGATGTGGTTATGAGGATTGTTCAACCAAATAAGCCGTCAAGTGTTAAGTCGTCACTGTTGATTTAGGTCGAGGTCGCCACTCGTGATATGGTCGACCCGACCGTCGGTAGAGCATGGTTCGTACCCGAATTGTAATATGGATCATGAGGTCGGACTAAGTTAGGTCGGGACCTGGTAGGTCGGACCATGGGCTTAGTCGACTGATACTTGAGATGGGCTTTGGGCCTTGTTTTGATTGGACCAGCCTTATTGGGAATGTGGAGACCAAGGCTGTCTCGTAATTGGACTTTACTCGCTTTGGCCCAACTCGACACTTTTGGTATGTTCAAATGGCCCCCAACTTTCGAGTTGACTTCGTCGACTTGGAAGTTAAGAAGATTTTGACGAAAATTGCTTTACTCGCAGTCGATGCTAGTCTTTGAAGTAGGTCGACCATGATGACGTGGCAACATCCCGATCGTTGGCGACGAACGGTTGGAGATGAAGGAGCGCCGATTTTCGTAATGATTACAATTTCGACGTTTGGAACTCCTTCGAAAACCGCTTCAGTTTTTAATTTTGGAAAATTAATTTCGATTTTTCCTTCCCTTTCCAAATTTAGGAAAATATAAATAGCAAAATCCCTCTTCGTTTAGAACTTTTACCGTCCTAAAACTCTTCTTCTCCGGCGATAATCACGGGATTGCAGCAAGATTTAAATCTAGTTCTCGTCAAAGAACGAACCTACCTTCGCAATTAATTAAGGTATTTCCTCGTATCCTTGCTTTAAGGTTTTAATTTATGCACTGTTCTTCGTTTCCGCCACGGCTAGGACCTTTAGTTGCGAACTGTGGCGTGGTATGGCTCGCACCGTTAACCGTAGGGCATGCAAGAATGTGAACGGTGAGTGGAGAGTGATGTCCTTGGATGAGTGTGCCTCCATTTTGACTAGTTGGGGGTTGAATTACACTGAGATAGGGCTGCCCATTGTAGGGGAAATTGAAAATGTGGTGATTGACGACTCAAATGTTGTCGCTTTTCATCTATTCCATGAACTGCTTGACCATATCACCTTGTTTTATGTTAGGGACGTCCAAAAGCCCTCCTTCCTTAGAAATAGAATAGGTTTTCCTGGGAGTCTAGGTCGTCCCCAGGTAGGTCGACCGAACATGATCATAGGACCGACTCCCCGCTTCCTCTTTTGCTTGTACGCATATGGCGACTCAAGAAGGGAACGCTGCCTCAACTTCTTCTGGTCCTCGAATTGTCAACGCATTTGGGCCCAATGTGGTGCCAGGCAAGAATGAGAGGGGCTATGTGCCCCAACGACCTACCCGTGGGAGGAAGAATATGGAATCCCGTTATGATGTGATCTACAACTTCTGTGGGGTAGATAGGGCAGACTTTAGGGTGACCATCCTTAGTCAGAAAGAATTTTTGGCCAAATACCGTGCTACCTTCACTAGAGATGCTACTAAGGTCGCTTTCTACGGCGCTCGAGGCCGGGTTGAGGTTGCCGTTGGATCCCTTTATCAATGAATTCCTCGAGTGTATGGATGCCCTCCCCTTCACTTGGGCCAACACTTGTAGAGTACTGGTATGTTTTGCAATGGTGTGTAGGTTTTTGGGCCATGAGCCTTGTATGAAGTTTTTAAAGAATTTTTTGGTGCTAAGCTTGATAAGCATGATTGGGGAATTAGTACTCCCTCCAAGCCCAACTCTCCCAAGTTGTTTGCCAACCTTCCAAATAAACACAATTGCTGGAACTCGCATGTAGTTTTGGCCGAGAGTGGGATGGGAATTTCCGTTGCCCTAATGATTGAATCTGATGTTATCAGCGAGGACAATTATCGGGAGCCTCCTTGGTACCAAACTTTGTACAAAAAGTCGTGTGCGTTGGTCAAGGATGGGCCTATCAGCTGGGAATCCTTAGGAACAACCAAATACAACTATATCCAAGCTGGGATGATGCCTGGGGATGGAGTAGTGGAGCCCCTTGTTCCTGTGTTAAGATGCCAGATGTATCCTGATTGGGTTACTCACTCTTTGGGTAGATTTGAGGAGACTTGCCAATTTTGCCAGAAGACAGACAATTATTGCAAGGAAAATGGAGAACACATCGGTGGTAAGGGTTTACTCGTTTCCCTTCATTAGCTCGTCCACTGTTAACTTGCATAAGTAGCTCTTTATAGGCGCACAGAAATATTTTGAGCTGCATACACAACTCTTAGCTCGTCCATCGCCTGCTCGTACGTAGAACTAGTTAGCTCGTACATAGAACTATCTCGAATTGCCACTCTGTACTTATCAAATTGCCTGCTCGTATGTAGAATTAGTTAATTCGTACATAGAACTGCTTTGCATCGTATCAATTACTTCGTTATAGAACAGTTTAGCTCGTACATAGAACTGCCTTGACTTGCCGAGCTAATACTTGATCACTTTGATGTCATACAGTTTTGACTCCTGAACAAGAAGCAGCAATGGTTCGAATAGTAGGGGTGTCAGATAAAAAGAAAGCTAAGAAAGCCCATGGGGCAGCCAATGCCAGAGCGAGTAGAGAGAGGGAGGCTGCTGTGAGGAACAATTTGCTGCCCAAGTGTAAGTACCCAAATCTGGCTCATGCCTTCCGGTTAATTTTCCCGGCAATTTCGGTAAGTTTTCCGGTAATTCCCCAGACCTTCCCAGCGTTCCGGAAACATTCCGGAACTGTTTTTAATTAAATAAAGGCTGAAGGGAATCCTTCCTAATTAAGAAACACGTTTTTAATTAGGAGGGAAGCTTCTAGAATGATGCCACCTTGCATGGTTCTAGAATGCCGAGTCATTGTGGATAAGCCCGCACGGCCTCATTTGCAAAGAGCACTCGCACTCACACGGCTTCATTAGCCTTATCCAGCATCGCCTATAAATAGAGCCCTCCTCTACCCATTTTGATCATCAACAAGAAGCATAATACTCTCATAATACGAAGAAGATCCCCCAAGGAGCTGCTGGAAGTCCAAGAAGGTGAAGAAGAAGCTCAAGAAGCCATCTCCCTCCTCCTTGAAGACCCAAGAAGAACCTCTCCCCCTAGCTCCGTCCGAAGAAGCGAAGGAAACGATTGGTAACCTCGCACGCCCTAACCTTGCATTTTAATTGATATACTTGCTCATTGCATTCATATATCTTGCTTGGGACTTGGCATTTATTCATAAAGATCATATCTTTATCACCCCCTTTCCCCTTTGCATGCATTAAGACCTCATTTGTCATAAAAATGTAGTCTTTTTCATAAAGGTGCATCCTTTGCACCTAAAATCCCTATTTTCCAATAAAAATGTTATCTTTATGCATCATTTGCATATAAAGATCCAATCTTTTTCAATGAAAATGCATCATTTGCATCAAAACCCCCTTTTTCAATGCATCATTTGCATAAAAATCAAATCTTTATGCATCATTTGCATAAAGATCATTTCTTTCAATCAAAAAGCATCATTTGCAACCTAAAAATGTCATCTTTTCATTAAAGATTCATTTTTCATCATGCATTTCCCCTTTCCCCCAACCTTGGAACGGACCGGTGTAAAAGTTCTCATCTTTGCATCGTTCCTTCCATTAAAGGTTCATGATTTCTTTAGGAAAAGGATAACCTTGAACCCTATATCTCCGATTATCGCTTAAGAATGAGTATGAAGCCTCTATACGAGCTCGACCGTCTTAAAGCGTAGGATTGATGGGCTAAGGACATTCCTTCCTAAAGAACCTCATCTTTGACCCAAAAGAGAGTCATTCTCTCGATCACGCAAGTCCCGAGGGTCCCAAGGCTTAAAAATGCGATGATCATAAGTCATAAGATGAGGACGGGATCATAATCCCAAATACATAAATTCCAAGGAATCCCGAGCGACAACCAACAAATGGTTTGTACGTCCGGAAGACAACTTGGGACATTCCCCCCCCCTTATTTTCAAACACATGCACACAAAGAAAGCACGCAAGCAAACACGATTAATGAAATCTAGGGAGACTTGCTCCGGCAAGGCACTTTGGGTGAACGCCAAACGTTCTTCCCAAGGGGTAACTTAACCTCCGAACCCATAAAACCTTTTTTTCAAAGTTTTGAGGTAATCAAAATGGCGTGGCGACTCCGTTTTTCAAATAACTCGGATGTCTTCAAACTCGCGTGAATTCCAATAAACAAAAATTTTGGGCACACATTCACAGTTTGGCGACTCCGCTGGGGATCATCCCAAAGGAGAAAAGCTTTATTTTCAAAACAAAAGTCGATACTTGGTATATAGGTGGACCCCACTTACCCTTCCTGTATCGCTCCCTAACCCGGGGCTTGGGATAACAAGGTGGTTTAACAATCCCACGTACCAGTATCCCTTTTCGAAAAAATTTTTTTTTGAAAAAATAGAAGAAAGCTTTTCCCTTTGAGCGGGTTAGACTCCCATCGCCGATTTCATTAATCGTGCTTGCTTTCTTTTACCATGCATTGCATCATTTGCATCTTGGAATCTGTGCATACTTTGAACGGGAAACAACCCGAAAAATAGCAAAAGGAGTGGAACCTGGAAAATTGATCCATGCAGTCGTACGGCTAATCCTCATAGGATTCTGACCATACGACCTCAGTGGCAATTCCACCAGGAAAAATCATGGTTAATCTGGCAGTCCTAGCAGCTTGGGGCTATTCAGCTCCATGACTGACTGGGGCTCCCAGAAAATTTACGTGCTTACGTGTTGCATTTTCCCCGTCCCGAAAATCATTCCTTTAAAACACATTTATGAAAATCTCTGTTTTAACTCAAAAAGGAACAATGTTAGGAGACCGCACACTACGCGCACCTGATATCCCGTACACTTTTGCACGCACGTCCTTCAAACCCGAGGGTGGTTCCAGTGCAGCCACGATGCCGGCCTTACGATGCTCCCGGCGCGCACGGAATCATCCCAACCTCCCCATGGGGCCAGTGTCGACCAATGCACAAGTCCCGTGTCACACGTTTCAAAAACCGTGACTTTTGGTTGGTTTTTGGTCTAGTCCGTGTCATATAGCCCATTGCATACCCACGTAAAGGTCAAGCCTTAGCTCATAACGGAAGCCAAGATTTTCGCTCAAGCGTAATTCCGCCGAAATTCCGACAAGGAAAATCGGTGGGATCTTGACTCAGACATTGACTATTGACCTTGACCCGCACGGAATGCGTAAGAATCAAGACCCAGTCTTTGCCAAAATAAAAGATCTTTCGCTCAAGCGAAGCTCTGCCAAAATTCCGACAAGGAAAATTGGCAAGATCTTGACCGGCATTGACTTCGATTCTGACTCACGCACTGCGTATGCAACGAAGTTCAATGTGACACTGTGTCATCCGGCTTTTGCCGCCCGACCCATGCCTATTATATTCTCGGACATTACCGAAAGTAAAAAACCGTCATTCGCTCAAGCGAAACTCTGCCAAAGATCCGTCGAGGCAGAGACGAGACTTTCACGGTATTGCCTTGACTATAATCCGCATCGCTCGTGCGTTGAAAGGTCCTATGACCCGCTAGACCCGATAGAGCGTTCTTTACTCTCGGTCGGTGGGATCCGCGTGCCCTATAGGACCTCGCCTCGGGCCGTCCACCCTGGGAGGTCGAAAGACAGGTGGAATACGGGGGGCTTATAGACGTAGTGACGGAACCCACTGATCCAGGATCTAGAGTAGTTGTGAAAAAGAAGGGCGTAATCCCTTTTCCAACCAAATAGATATTAATAAAATACACTGTTTTAAGTAAACTTGAAGATTCTAATTTGCATATTGCCCGAGCCTTCAAACCTAAACACCTACCCCGAGTCTAAACCTTTCCTATCCCTTTCCCGCAGAGAAAGAAGTGGGTGAGAACACCGGGTCAGCGACTTGTTAGCGCGAGAATCCTCAGACAGTTCACCAGAGAATCCTCGGTTTTGTCGCCTTTCGGTGTCAAAATGGCCAACATGGTAATCCACAATCTGTAATGACCAAGCAATTGGAGGGGCTATCCCAGCTCGTAACCCAAGCCTCACATCTCGGTATGATGTATGTGATTGCGAAGACCGCCTCGAGTATGAGTATCAAGAATGGATCAATGAGGACGCTCCTTCAAGGAAGAAGAAGAAGAGAAAGTCCACACAAGAAGCTTAAGGAAAGATACGAAGCCGGAGACAAGAGCGTAGGAACTTTGGGAGAGCCTTCGGGCAAGTTCGACTACTATGTCGGTTATGCCAAGGAACCGTCAAAGAACCCCGTGCCCCCCAAGCACGGTCCGGCTCGATATCCCCATGTGCGGTGATCCTCTTGAAGCGTAAAATGCTGAATTTGTGGCCATCGTGAAGTTCAATGAGAAGCTATCGTATCTCGGCGTAACACGTAAAGCCTATTGAATACGTAGCGCTCAAGGAAGAATTAAGATCCCCTCTGAAAAAGACTTCATCAAGCATTATCCAGCCAACCCTTCTATGGTTACACCGACAAGGTCGTGGTGTCCAAGATCGCAAGGAGAAAATGAGTTATCAAAGGCATTGATAAAATGAGCCGGACCTTCCAATCCAATGAGTCCAGTCGCTACGGAAGAGCTAGCCGAAAGATTGCAACAAGTTACTTTAGTTCCCTCACCATCTTTCCACAGCACGCCCGTTAATGATTTCCTAAGCTTTTGATCAGTTCGAAGTCTCCAACTTTCAAGAACGCCGGCAAGACCGCTACTCCCTGGGGCAACAAAGAAGAAGGAGTGAGATCCCGGCCCAACCCTTGTCAAGTCCCCCTCGAGTCAATAAGTAGTGTAGGGTCCAGAGTCCCTGTTGTCTTTTCGTTGAGTCAGAATCTTCGAATTCCAGCCCTCGTAGTCATCCGAAGGCCTCACGCCCGAGGATTATGAAAATGTAATCGATGTCATCTTTCCCCTTATCTTGAATGAAATGACAAATCTTTCTGATTATCCTCTTATTGCCAACTTAACAAATGATAAATTAACTCAAAATTTAACAACAAGCTTAATAATGAATCATTTGAACAAGATGCAAACACACTAAACGAACAATACATTAAAGAAATCTTTAAGGTGTTTCGTAAAAGAGGAAAACCGGGCCCAAGTCGCCGAGGAGGTTTTGATAAGTGTGAATCTTGGGTACTATTGAGGAACCTAAAGAGACACAGATTGGAAGCTTCTTCCAGGGGTTGAAAGGGACAGATTGATTGAGCTGCTCGTAGAATACGTCGACGTGTTTGCATGGTCATACAAAGATATGCCGGGGCTAGACAGTTCGATAGTAGAGCACGTAATCCCTCTAGCACCAGATGCTAAGCCAGCAAAGCAGAAACCGAGAAAGATCAAGCCGGAATGGTCTCTACAGTCAAAGAAGAAATAGAGAAGCTACTGCGGGTAGGATTCATCGAGTTATTGAATACCCGACATGGTTGTCCAACATCGTGACCGTAACCAAGGCCAATGGGAAGGTGCGCTGCCGTGTGGATTTCCGAGATCCGAACAAGGCCAGCCCCAAAGACGACTACCTCTCGCCAAACATAGACATCCCGGTGGACTCCACTGCCAACTACGAAGTCAAATCCTTCGTTGATGGTTTGCAAGTGCTACAACCAGATCAAGATGGCCGAAGAAGACCAAGAAAAGACAGCCCTTCACCACACCATGGGAACCTACCGTTATACAAGAATGCCATTCGGGCTCAAGAATGCCGGGGCTACTTACCAAAGGGCAGCGACCGCACTTTTTCATGACATGATCCACAAGGAGATTGAGGTCTACGTGAGACGACATGATAATCCACTCCAAAGGAGAAGGTGGGGCAGCACTTTGTTGACCTACGAAAAATTCTTTTGAGAGGCCGAGACAGCATTCCATGAGACTAAACCCCGCCAAATGCACCTTCGGAGTGACAAGGGAAAAGTGCTCGGGTACATGGTCACGGAGCGAGGTATAGAAGTTGACCCCGAAAGCATCAAAGCCATCATGGATATGAGGCCACCTCAAACCCAGCAGTAAGTCAAAAGCTTCATGGGAAAATTGCAAGACATCGCCGTTTTGTCAATCGCTTGACCACTATGTGCGAGCCCATCTTCAAGCTCATGAAGAAGAATGTGGACACAATGGACCAAAGAATGCCAAGACGCCTTTGACCAGATCAAGGCATACTAGTGCATCCCCCAGGGTACTACGCCCCCACATAGACGAAGCCTCTTTCGCTCTATCTAACCTATCACAGACACGGCAGTTGGGGCTATGCTTGCTCAAGAGAAGAAAGACTCCTCGGGTAGAGAATGCCATTTACTTTGTCAGCCGGAAGCTACAAAGGGAGTGAGCTCAATTACTCGCCGTGTGAAAAGACCTGTGCAGGACTGGTCTGGGTAGTCGGCAAGTTGAAGCATTATATGCAAGCCCACCCTGTGAACTTGGTCTCGAAAATGGACCCCATCAAGTACATCTTTGACAAGCCTTCCCTATCGATGCGTCTAGCGAAGTGGTCCTTCTTCTTGCAGAATACGACATCAACTATGTGACCGTAAAGGCCATCAAGGGTCAAGCATTGTCGATCACCTGGCGAACTTCCCGCAATGAAGACAGAGGGCCCGAACCCCAATTTCCCAGCATGAAGGGATCTTTGCAGTTGAGCTCGAAAATAGATGGCGCTGTTCTTTGACTGAGCCGCTAACAAAAGAGGAAATGGTGTAGGAATGCTATTGGTCGATCCGAAAGATGAGCATACCCCATAGCCCTCAAGTTGAACTTTCCGCCACGAACAATGTCGCCGAGTATGAAGCCTCGCATTGCTTTGGTTTGGAGGCCGCCTTAGAAAGAAATGTCAAGGAGCTCGAAGTTTACGGAGACTCACCCGATCATCAACCAAGTCTCCAACAAGTGGAAGACCAGAGACCCTAATCCGCAACGGTATCATGCCCATATGGAGGAGTTGACTGGACAGCTCCGAGAAGTGACTTTCCACTACTTGCCGAGGGAAAAGAAACAGATTCGCAGATGCTCTAGCTACTCTAGCCTCCTTGGTAGAGATCCCCGAGGGAAAAGCCATAAAGCCCTTCAGTGGGTAGAAGAGAAGCCCCGCCTTCTCGTTGTGAAGTGGACCCTGGACCCAGCCTATAAAGGAACCTTGGTACAATCGATTTACCAATTCCTCAAAGACGGAGAGTCGCCTTTCAGAGACGAAGAAGGTAGACCAAAAGAAGGAGTCGAGCCAAAAGCTTGCAAGCCCCGAAAAAGGTTGGCTTCTCATTATGTCATTCTAGGAGGCAACCTATACAAGAAGCGGTATCAAGGACCACTCCTCTTATGTGTCACCCAAGAAAGAGCCAGGAGTTGATGACCGAAGTCCACAATGGTCCTCGCGGTCCTCACATGAATGCCAGAGCCCTGATGCAAGTGATCCTCGAATGGGTTACTACTGGATCTCCATGGAAACAGATCGCGTTCGCACGTCCGAACCTCGGCGACAAATGCCGCCGGTTTGCCAACCTCAACCATCTCCCACCTCATGACTCTGTACCGCATGACGACTCCTTGGCCGCTTGCAACTTGGGGCATTGACGTGATAGGGAAAATATCCCAGGAAGCAATGGGCACGAGTTCGTTTGGTAGCCATTGACTACTTCACCAAGTGGGGTAGAGGTCAAGTCCTACAAGGTCCTCACTTCCGTAAAAGTGGCCCAGCCTCATCAAAGAAAACATAATGTGCGTATATGGGGTGCCCAACGAGATCATTTCCGATAATGGGTCACACTTCGAAGGAGACCGCGATAGACCGCCGTCGACCCGAGTTACTCGCCACAAGTCGTCCCCGCATGCACCTCAAACCAATGGAGCCGTGGAAGCCGCTAATAAGACACTCGAGCGGATCATCCGAAGATGGCCACCCGTGGTCGTGATTGGCCCGAAAAGCCGCACCTAGCACTCGGGGCTACGTAACGTCCGTCGTAACAGCCACAGGAGAAACTCCTTTTGCCCTAACTTACGGGATGGAAGCAAAGTGTTACCATGAGTTGGAAATCCCGTCATTAAGGGTCCTCCCGGAAAACAAAGTGTCAATGAAGTAGAATGGTTGCGCAATCCGGCATGATGAATTAGCCCTCGCTTTGACGAGAGAAGGCTAAAAGCCCATGGAACACACCCGAGCCTACCAGAGGCGAATGGCCGTAGCGTTTGATAAAAAGGTCAAGGCCAGACATCAAAGAGGGCGACTTAGTGCCGAAAGTAAAGCCCCTACCGAGACAACCCCGGGAAAATGGGAACCCGTCCGGATCGGCCCTTATGTGGTGCGTAAAATACCGTCGGGAGGAGCAATGAAGCTTGCACTTGGATGGCAATCCCTTTGTCCACCCGGTCAATGGTGATAAACTCCGAAGATACTATGTCCGATAAAAAATAAAAAAAAAAAAAAAAAAAAAAAAAAAAAAAAAAAAAATCTTAGTGCAAAAAGAGTAATGCCCAGCCTAGGTCGAAGACCCCAAAAAGGGCGGTCTAGGCAAAAGACAAGGGCCGCACATATAAAAAAAAGAAAAAATCTTAGTGCAAAAAGAGTAATGCCCACTAGGCCGAAAACCCCAAAAGGGCGATCTAGGCAAAAGACGGAAGTGCTGCACATGAAAAAAATTTTTTTTTAGTTCACCAGAATGAACTACGTAGATCCTGAGCCCCTTAGCCTTTCTTGTAAAAGGGGAACGTGAGCGCGCCATATATGGTTCGGTCTAAACAATAAAAAGGACAATCAAGCTTCCATGAAGTGCGTCCTAAAAAAAATAATAAAGGGTATTTCAGTTTTCATAAAACGGGTCCCAATCAATAAAGACATTTGAATTTCCATGAAATGTGTCTTGATTAATTTTTAAAATAATATTTCTTGTTCATTACAAGTTAAAAACTTCTTGATGAGTTCAAGCACGGTCTACCTCTTAACTCTGCTAACCTGCTAAAAAGATCTAAAATACAATAAAATGCCTAAATAAACTAATGTGTTTGCAAAATGGCAATAAGAGGATCTTGAGAAAAGACTTGTCAGTCGTCATTCGCTGAGTCTTCTTCAGTCTTCTTCCCTTTTCCTCGGCCTCGTCGAGTCTTCTTCCTCTTTTTATCTATGATGTCGGTATCCCTCATCCCGACCTCTGGTATCCTCACTGGAGCCTCTACCAACCCCGTGTCAATGAGCGCTCTCTATACGAGCACGAGTCCGCTAGCCTCCTCCCTCTCGAGCCTCGGGCCAAAGGAGCGACTC